>OU015500.1:2340294-2610093 GCA_907164885.2 Dolomedes plantarius
ATCACAATATCTTGGCTTAAATTAGAAAAAAAAATAGTCCTTTGTAGTTGGTTACATAAAAAAAAATCACAGTCTTTTTAGTGCTATGCTATTTCTACTTCACAAACGTAGAATACATAAACATCACATTATCTCGACTTGTTTACATATAAAGAAAAATAGTTCTTTAGTTACATAATAAAAATCACAGTTTATAATAAAAATCACACTTTCAATAAAAATCACATTTGAAATATATAAATTGTATATAAAAATTACAGAACATATATTTTGTTAATCAAATAACTCAATCTTGTACGAGTTCTCAGTATATCTATCCTTTTCCATTATCTAGTTTTCATATTTTTATTTATCTCATTATTTTTTCCTTAATATCCATTATCTCCTTTATTTCAATATTACTTATTATAAAAAAAATCTCTTTTCAATATTCTTTATATTTCTTATTATTCTCATTTTATCATTCCCAATATTCATTTTTATTCCAACAATATTTATTCATTCCAAAATTCTATTCAATATTCTTTAGTTATACTTATTCATATTTATTCTAACTTTATTTATTTATTCTCAATATGTTTCACTTTATTTTCAAATTATTTATTTACTATTCATTTTTGTACATTTATTATAAGTTTATGTGGATCCAAGTTTTTGTGTTGAAGGTACCTTGTTTGAATGTGTGTTCCCCAACTCTTAGTCTCAAATTCTTTAATTCTACCTCTAAGCAGTGAGGGGTTGTGTTTATGTTTGTGTAACAAGTGGGTTTTCTTTCTACCGATTGTTCTCTGACTAATAAGGAGGAAGAGTCTTTTTAGCCGTACAGTGGACTAACCGTGAATCTCCGACAGGATATGACTGCGTTGAAAAACAGCATCTTGCATAGTACAAAGATGAAGAAAAAGGAAAATGTGCAGTTGTCATACCTGTGGGAGTATAATATATAGAAATGGGAGGACAAAAGGAGTGGCCATCCCAGCCCTGTTTTAGTCATTAATCAAGCAGATGGTCTTCAGCACTTTAAGTGACTGAGTTGAATTAAAAACAAATAGCAAAAAAAAATTAGAAAAGATCTTAAACAGTTGGGACGACATCCAACGCGCTTCTAGAGGTGGGTGATAGGAAAGTGTATTCAAGGAATAGAAAATTTACTGAAAGGTTAAAGAAGTAGAGTTGTCATAGTCGGTGTTTAAATTGAGATCCAAAAAAAATTCACATATAATAGTATTCTTAAGAAGAAAGTTTAAGTAAGACAGTTTTTTTGTTGTTGTTTTTTTTTATCTTTAGTAGGACAACACATAATTAATTATATCAATTAAAAAAGTATAATGATGTTAAGCATCACATGGAAAAGAAAAAAAATGGATCTAATGTTTGTCATTATTCGTGGTGTAGTTTTAAGTTCTCTGGTGCATTATAGTATCTTAATTTGCAAGCATGGACAATTTCAGAATCTCGTTTAGTGTGAAAATTTGGTTTATCAATTTTATATTCAATAGAATCAAAAATACACAACATATGAAAGTATTAAAAGCACAATAATAAAATACTCCTAATACCAATAATAATAATAATAATACCTTAATATTCTCTATCAATTGCCATAATTTAATGTTAATGTTCAAATTTCAAACTATTATTCTATCAATTGACACAAATAATCAAAATTCTTTTACCAATACCCATCTCAGTTTTATCAAGTTAATCATGAAATCGATAGGCCAAAAACAATTTTTCTTTTCTTATATCACATTTTGGTATGAATCCTCGCTGTAAAGTTCCTAAATATTCATCATTTGTATTCAATATCTTAAAATATATCATTATAATATTCCCTTTTCTATTTATTTATTTTTCTTCATTATTTCTATTTCGAGAATTTTCTGGGGCGGATGAACCAAATATAACATACAATGGTTTTTTAATTCTCCGATTGTGGTTTTTTGGCACCCTAAGTCATGTTATAAAAACGTTCCGTTTATATGAAAACCGTAAAACGCCTTTTAACTGTCGATTAAAACCTCCGGAAATCTCCTTTACTTAAATTCGTAGAACTACTCGAGGGCTCAAAATCAAATGTAATATGTCAAATTACCTAAATTATAAACTTTTCTTGAAGTTTGAAATAATTACTATGTTATCCATGCAGATATTTTCCAAAATCAAAACCAAAAGCATCAAATGTTTATATTTAGAACCGTAAAAATTATAGGTTAAATGAATCAAAACAAGTTTGGCTCTTTTCGTGATCGTGTTTACAAAACTAATGCTGAGCATTCAAATTTATTGCGGAGGCGCCCTTCGAAGTGTAATACAACGGCGCTCGAAAACGGAAATGATTTACGTTATTATTAATTTTTCTCCGTGACGATTCAGAACTGCGTGCAAATTAGATACTCATAACATTACTTTACTCATTTAATATTTCAATTTAACGTAACCAAGGATCATTAATTATCTTAAAACACTAAAATATTCATTATCAGAAAAAGAACATGGAAATATTATAAAATTACACTAAAAACACACACTTGTAATAAATTTATCACATATAAAAATTTCTTTAAATTCAAATATCTTATAATATGAAAAAATATACTCTTAAAATTCTATCAAAATGCAAATCAAATGAAACATTTTAAAATCAAAAACAAAATACACGTTTTAAACCAATGATTTTTACTTTCGTTTTACTTTTTATCGATTTATTTTTTATCACAGGTACTTAATTAAATCAATAATTTGAAAACATTTATAATAACTTTTTATCAATGTTTAGTAAAATTAAAAAACATTTCAATTGCAAAATTTATTTTATAACCACTCTCTCACCTGTTGACGGGAACTCACCAATGTATTATCATTCCGATCGGAGTTAATTTTTATTATATGATTATAAGTATTTCTTTGCAACATTGTAGTTATTCGGAAATTATTTTCATGAAAGCTTTGGCTTGTTTGATCCCAAGAGGTAAGATGAAAGTTATTCATCACAATGGTGGCACACGACATCCTTTGGCACAATCTGGAATACTTCACAAAACTCGCGTGTAGATGTGAAAAAATTTGCACACAACATATGTTTTCGCAGAATTTCTCGGGATATTTTTATCCCCAGGTCAACGATTAGTGAAAATCGACGTTTCACATAAACTGAAAACACTTTTTCACGAAATCTCTGCCACGAAACTCCGGAAGTTCACGCATGATTCGACGACTGAAAAAAAAATCACATTGCAGTAAACAAAAATAACACTGGTGGTCGACAACTCGTCGTTGAAAATCGTAAACAGCAGGTAATCCACACTCCGAAGTCAGCGACATCATCTTGGCTTAATGTAATCCGGAATTGAAACTCCTCTTTGACACAAAAATTTATTTTTCAGATTCAATCAAAGTTCACCGGAGCTCACTTCGTGCAATCCACGGGATTTGTACGCGACACACTCAGCACATTGTATTCGAGTAAAGTTATCACGTTGTAGGTTAGTCATCAATGTCACATGGTAAGATAGGGGAGTTTTTTCTCCGTTGAAAAGGATTGATGGCGGCTCAACTCACTGTCTGTGTCCGAGGGGAGGTCCACACTGCCGACTTATGTAATGGCACTGGCGCGGGCCGACGAAGGAAGGGCTGGGTGGCATAGTTTTGAGTTAAACATAGATGACTTGTCGCCCGGGCCGTGCATCACAAATGTTATATCATTTCTCGCATTCATCTCCACCCTCGGACACGCAAAACACCACAACGCTGATTTAACTACATCTTTTATTTTTAAGATACACAGAAATATATCTCGGGGCAACTTACAAATGAAAAAAGTCTACATGTACGTGATACCAAACCTTATATAAACTTATCTCGTCATGTGATCGTAGTAGTGTTTAATTGGTTAAAAGCTAGGAAAAAGCGTGACTAATGCGCTAAAGCATTTAATTTTCTGTCCACGCTACGCAAGTTTAGTTTTCGAGTAAAAAGGCAGCCATTTAATATTTTCTCTCGAGGTTATTAGAACTTAGAATCAAAAGCGAAATTAGTTCGAACGCCGCAGGGAATTTAGAATAAATTAGAATTTAAAATGGTTATAGGATTTTTAATGTTATAGATATATATATATATGTATATATATATATGTGTATATATGTATATATATATATATGTATATATATGTATATATATATATATATATATATATATATATATATATATGTATATATATATATGTATATATATATATATATATATATATATATATATATATATATATATATATATATATATATATATATATATATATATATATATTATATATATATATATTATATATATATATATATATATATATATATATATATATATATATATATATATATTATATATATATATATATATATATATATATATATTTATATGTATATATATATATATATATATATATATTTATATATATATATATATATATATATATATATATATATATATATATATATATATATATATATAGTGAAATAAAATTGCGCAATATGTGATAGAATTTTTGCATAAAGTATCACAAAACTAAATCTGTTTAGTTTAAGTAATATGGTATGTTTCAAACTAAACGGGTGGTAGTGCCATAAAAAGAGTTCGATGCATTAGAATTGCAATATATTCTTGGGAAAACACATTATGTATTTTTGTCCATCAAGGTAACGAATTTTCAATAAATGTTAATGATATTTATATATATTTATGTTATAGTGGCAAATCATCTAAAATATTTATACTGCTATTTTTAAGCTTGCCAAAATGTCATTAGTCCTCCATCAAAATTTCTTGAAATGAAATAAATTTGTGCAGTATGTTATATATTTTTGCATAAAGCGTAACAAATCTAATTTCAAATCAGTTTAGTTATATGGTACATTACAAGTTAGAAAGGTGGTTACATGTATGGAACAAGTTAAAGATAATGATACACTTATTTACTACTACTTATTTTCCGTTATATATTTAACCAATTTATTTTCCTATCAATCACTATGTAAATTACTCCCAGTTTGTTATTCTAGTGTACGACGGGAGCAAAAAGTAGACTAAAATTATAGAAGCTTTAAACATAAACGTAAAACTTGATTTAGGTTTCAAGTAACTAAACTATTATAGTTGACAACTGTTTTAAAATATGAGTGTTCCCACATTCTTTCATCATCATTTTTACATGAGTACAGCATATACGTTGTCGAATAAAATGGAAAATGACAAACGTTACACAGATTTTTTAGTATTGTTATATTTAGTATATAGTTCCAACTATTAAATGTTTCAATTTTTACCGTCGTACGTTGTGAACGCAAATGTTGAAGCTAACGGTTCTCGATTCGTCTATTGTAACTTTACAAATACTCCTCTCTATTATAAAGACATATATCCCTTATATAAATAATCCTTTATATAAATAGGAATTAAAAGCAAATTGGTAATTTTTTATGGTATTATTTGAGGAACAATTATAGTGAAGAAAATTGTGTTACTTGCGCCAATATTAATAAGATATAGATTTTTTTAATCAGATAAAAACGGTGTACGATTAAAAATTACCCAAAATTTCTTAGAAAAATACAATTTGCTTTTTTCCGATGAATGAAAAAGTTGTATTTTCAATCGTAAACATTGGATGAATTTTTAATGAGATGACTGGTCTTAAGTCTTTATATTCAATTATTTTAAGAAAATTTTCAGTTGGCTGTTGATTCCACGATTTCCTCCTTTTTTCACGTGAGAAAAACAATCCTATTCAAGGTACAAGTGATAGAAAGGAGGATTCTTTCATTGCAAGAAAAAAGCTACGAAGAAAAACTATAAAAATACTCATGCGAGAACCGAGAATTTCTAAAAAGCTTTTTCATTGAAATTGACATCAGTGTATAAAAGATTTATGAATTAGTAAAAAAAAAGAAAAAAAAGAAAAAAAAAAGCCAAAATAAGGATCGATTTTCTTTCTTTTCTTCTGTAGGAAGTTGGAATATAAAAAGTTAAAATTCTTTGTAGGAAGTTTTAAAAGATAAGTCTTTATGCATTATGATGACATTCTGTATAATATTATTATTACTGAAAATTTATACGGGTCTTTTGTTATATCAATATCATGATTTTCCTAATATATTAATTATGAAAATAAAACTTTTGAAAACACGCAAAATATTTCTCGTTATTCTTCTTTCAAGCATAAGAATGATGAGAAAATTTTGGAAGCCATGTATTAAAGTTGCAGATAAAAAATAAATTAAAGCATTTGATATCAGGATCTTTCTCATTTATGAAAAAAGGAGAAGAAACCTCTTGAAGAAACAAATGATGATAAAAATGATTAATTCCGCTATACCTGAAAATAATGAAAGAATTTGAAACACAATTGTTTCAATAATATCAAAGATCTGTCACACTGGATTCAAACAGAATGTTTTTCAAAATTACCTTTTATATTACTTCCAAATGATATATAATCACATCCAAAGACTTTCATACAATTTATGAGAGTCATCTCATGTCAGTTTGCCTTTAGGGCACAATGTTTTAAGATGTCGTTATCTCTTTTAATAACGAACGTCGGAGCAATAGAAAATTAAAAAATCATTCAGAAGAGAAACTAAAAGAGACAGAAAGTTTTAATTTTTTCCTGGGTTTTGTTTTAAAAAATAGCTATGTTAAAACAATTTCCATTGCAGTTTCATCCTGGAAGAAACTCTGAATGCATGAATTTTAGTTTTTTTTATCTGAATGAAATATTCTAACTTTAAAAAATTTCGTTATGCATTTATGACAGGAAAAATGGGACCCTTTTTTCTCATCTTTTCGCTCAAAAAATTTAGTTAGTACACAAAGTATTTTGGATAACGGGAGTACTTTGGATTCGGATGACAATATATAACGGATAAGGTTATCCGTTTAAACATAATCCGTAGTTAAACCCTTATCCCGGGTGTTTGCCTTGTCCGAATAAGGTAAATCTGTATGGCCATTTAACTTGAGGCCAGTTTAATGAATTTGCAAACTTCAGTTGCTGTTTAATGTCGATTGTCGAGTTACATACTATCATTCAGGGTTCCCACCTATATATGTTACACACTCCTTAACTTCTAAACGGTGAGAGATTAGGCCATAAAGTCGACGAGACAACTTACAACGCCATCTATCGGCAAATTTTGGAATGAGCGTTTTTATCTCAAAAACGGTTCGAAATACAGGAAAAAAGTCAATTACAAATTTGTTCAACATCATCTATTTAGTACGAAAAGACACCTTTGGCACATTAATACTTAAAATAGAATGTAGAAAATGAGAATTTATTTGGTCGCGATTTCGAAAAATGTGATGTCATAAAGAGTGGAAGAAGGAAACTGACACGTTCCTATCTTCAAGATCATTTATTTATATTGCTAAAAATGCTCGCCATTAGCCACTATACACATTTGCACTCTGGACTAGATTCTCTGGTCTTTTCGAGCTTCGCTCGGCTTTCATGACACCAGTGTTGAAAATCACGACCAAACAAATGATATTTTTTTACATTCCGTTTTGAGTATTAATGGACGAATGTTGTCTTTTCTTACTAAATTGATGATGCTGAATACCTTATGAACTTATAATTGATGAAGTTAAGGGGGGAGGTGTAACGGATATAGGTGGGAAACCTGTATATGTACTATTCGAAAAAAAGACCAATAGGATTTATAAAAATACCAATTAATAAAAAGACCAATTCTGTTGTTTATGTCACACATACCTGTAAAATTATAGCAATGTATACAATTAGTTAAATATTCTCTCTTAAATTACAGAAGTATGAATGACGTAATTACTGAAAACCTACGAGTTCAGAAAATAAATATTTAACTCGATTGTTGCAATAAGATGAAAAAGGCAAATTAATATGGGTGTTATAATAAATATATATCGAATTAAATGTATTATCTACATATAATCCGAGCAATTAAGGTTTATTAAAATTTGCCTTTCTAGAAATCTGACAAAAATCAAAAATAACAATAGTATTGAAATTTTAAATTCTTCATATCTGCAAATCAAACAATTAATGCAGATCTGAAATGCACTTAAGTTATTCACTCGCGGATAATATAATTTAGATTTTATACCGATAGTAATTATCTTGATCGTAAAGCCAATATCGCTTTGAATTAATTAACAAGTGAGCAGTGAAGTAATTACTTAATCCGTAAAACAGTAAGTGTTTTGATCTATAAAACGTGCATGCTAATTGCGACATCCCAAATAATGAAGTTTAATAATGACTGCCATACTTTAGAATAGAGAAACGTAAAAAAATAAAACCTTGTCTCGGAAAATCGTCAGAGAATTACAAAAGATAATTAATTATATCTGCTAATTTTATCTTTGCTAATCAAATTACTGTAATGATATTATGAATGATAAATCTCTTCTTATATGATTTTTATAACGCGCATATCGAGACACCATCTTTAATTTATTAAGCAAACTGAAAGAGAGAAGAAATGATATCAAGAAGACAAAAATTGAAATAAATTTCACTCTATTACAGTAAATCCTAATCTACAAGATGATGAAATTATCTCTGCAGGATAGCGTTTTTCCAGCTAGGGAGTATCATATTAAATTTGATTTATCATAATAACCACAAGTATTAGTTTCAGTTTACATCAAAGAATAGACTAGACTATCAGTACACTTCGAAACTATTCGCAAAACTCCCATAATATATGACATTGTGGTGTGAATGTGTTAATTAGAATATTATTTGATTGAATAGTATATAATGTCATCAAAATTCGTGTTTTTTACCTGATGTTAAATAAGGAATGAATACGAATTGTAAAAGAAATAAAGTTACTAAACGAAATCAAATACCGTAGGTTTGTTACAATTGACCTTAAAAGAACATTACATTAATTCTTATTTTTTTGCGTTAGTTTTTCATTAATGGCTTTTAGAGGATGGTGAACATTACAAAACGATTTTTTAAATTATTGCCTCAGAGATATGAACTTTGACATATATATTCATTAAAGTATAACTATATTAAACACTTTTAAATATTTTATAAATATTAAAAATATTATATTTTAAGAATTGAAATATTTTTTTGATGATCCTTACGATCCAATTTTTAACTCCCCCCCCCTTAATTTTGAATTTATATTGCTTATAAATACATTTTGAACAGAGTTATGTATTATTTTGTGGTTTCGTTGAATAGTGCTTTCGTTGTAGTCTGAATTTTCGTGAAATGTTTGTACTTTTCTACACTTAAACTTTGGTAATCTGAATGCTGTCGTTACCTAAAATGGATACATAACTTTATTTTGATGAGTTAGAAGAGTCTTTATTATAAATTTTATAAAATTTCGTCAAATATTATGACGCAAGGAGCATTTCAAGACTTGCAAATCTGGAAATGACTCATTTTGAGAAAAATTAATTTAAAACATGTTTTTTCACCTACCTTTACTTTCTAAAGCACTCACCTACCTTTAATTTCTACATGTTTTTTCATCTACCTTTCTTTCTGACCTGCTAACTTTTCTAAAGCCACCAAATTTTCATTTTACTTCTCACTAAATATTTTATATGCATTTTATTCCAATATTGACATATTTTTAAAATATTAATACATCCTCCAAAAAATTCCAATTTTTGCTCGATTTTTGGTAATCTGAATGTCCACTATCCCCTTAAAATGTTAATAATGGCAGAATTTTTCTATTATGAGAATGCATGTCTTCCTCATACTACAGTGTTTACAATGATTTTGCTTATTATATGTAAATATTATCAGTTCAAGAAGAACATATGCCAGTATGTTTGCATTCAAAAGAGGGTTTCCTCTAGGTGCGTAATAAAGTACATCTATAAAGAAATTATCAAATGTCATTGTCTAAAAAAATCGCTTAAAATTATAATGATATTCAATTCTTTCATTCACTGGGTTCTAACTTATTTACATTTGTGATCAGACCTCGCATTCTGTTTACCGTATTCCGAAACGGATAAGGCTATCCGTTTACCATAATCCCTTGATAAACCCTTATCCTGGGGATAAGTGTTTACTTTGTTCTAATCAGGTAAAACTTTATATCCGTTTTCCTTAACATTTTCCTTACGGGGTGGGATAGCATGTATCCCAAGAATACGGGCCTGAAGAATGAATTTATATATATATATATATATATATATATATAGACAGATAGATATATAGATAGATAGATATATCATTTCAACAACGTCATATTTCAAAAAACATGATTTTTCAGGAGAGCAATTTTAAAGTTTAAAAGTTGAATAAAATGTATTAAAAATAAATATTAATTATTCTCTCTAGCGGCTAAATATTGAGTAGTTAGATATGATAATTTTGCAGGAATATACTACTATTTCAGGGCATTTTGAAAACAGGCATAACTAAAAATCACCCATTTTTGAGATATGACGTTGTTGAAAGCAGTGTGCGATATATACATATATATATATATATATATATATATATATATATATATATATATATATATATTTGTATATACACAATACATATATATATATATATATATATTTATTTATATATATATATATATATATATATATATATATATATATATATATATATATATATATATATATAGAGAGAGAGAGAGAGAGAGAGAGAGAGAGAGAAGAGAGAGTCAGATAGATAGATAGATAGATAGATACATAGATAGATATATCATTTCAACAACGTCATATTTAAAAAAAAAACGTGAATTTTCAGGAGAGCAATTTGAAAGTTTAAAAGTTGATTAAAATGTATTAAAAGAAATATTAATTATTCTCTCTAGCGGCTAAATATTGAGTGGTTAGATATGATTTTGCAGAATATACTAGTATTTCAGGGCATTTTTAAAACAGGCATAACTAAAAATCGCCGATTTTTGAGATATGACGTTGTTGAAAGCAGTGTGCGATATATACATATATATATATATATATTTGTATATACACAATATATATATATATATATATATATATATATATATATATATATATATACTGACGCTGCTGTCTATTACATAGTCGTAAATTTGTATTTTGATGCTTTACTTGCCTTTTATGCAAATTCTTGGAGGCTCCGGCTACAAAAAGCGCCTTATCTTCCCCCATCGGCGACTTTTGGAACTATATATATATTTTTTTTCACGGAAACTCTCCTATGTCGGCCTCAGTCTCTGTATCAATTTTGATGGAATTCCGGCCGATAGATCGCGCTACGTATAGCTCTGATAGTGTCAGTTTTAAAAAAAATCACCTTATACATTCAGCATTGTAATTTGCCAGAGCTAATATGATTCAAGCAAAACAAGTATTCTCTGCGTTAGGAAAGAAAGTTCAAAGAATCCGTATAAACACGTCAGATTGTTCAGAACTTTGCAGCTTACTCTTGTATTTTTCATATTATTTTTTTCAATGAAGTTGATTTTTTTTTTTAATTCACCCTTTATACTACTTATAATGTTAGCAAACATGTTTGTAAGAGATAACCTTTTTTGAATTTTATGTGATTTTAAGCGGGTTTTTTTTATTTTGAATTCAAATAAGCTGTTTTAATGATAAAACCTTTCTCTCTTAAAAAATGCAGACAGTAAATACAATTTTTTCTCTGAAATGAATAGAATCTGACAGCTAAAAGTTTCTTAACTGCATTGAATATTTGAAATTTTCATCACAGTTTGTCAATTTAGGATATTAAAAGTTTAATTACTGAAAAATGAAATATTCGCAGCTAATTTTTAACATGAGTATTTTTTTTATAATGGCTGAAAAAAAAATTAAAACCAAAAATCCAGAAGATCCATGGAAAATTAAAAACAAAATATATTTTGTATGTATAATGTCTTTCAGTTAAATTATCTCAGAATAAACCTTCATTTCGGCGCAGAATGTGTAAAAGATTTGATTTTTGTTCAATTAATCAGCAGTGCTTTACCCAACTACTTTATAATATTCTAACGTTATGGACTGTTTCCTGTGACGCCGTTACCATTCGAATGCTTTATGAATACTAGTCTTTAATATTCTAAATTTAAACTGTTTTCTGTAACGCTGTTATCATTCAGATGTTTTATGACTACTACCCTATAATAGTCTACTGTTATGAACTGCTTTCTGTAACGCTGTTATCATTCAAATGTATAATGACTACTAGTTTATAATATTCTAACTTTAAGAATTGTTTACTGTAACGCTGTTATCATTCAGATGTTTTACCGTTAAATTTAAAGTCGTGCAATTTTTTTCCATTTACTTATCTCCATCTCCATTTTCAGTCTCACCTGTCATCGAATCTCATTTCTTCAGAGAAAGTGTTACTGTTGACGAAGGGTCTCGAACAAAATTGATGTGCGTCGTGACCAAAGGAGATCCACCCCTGCGATTCCACTGGCTGAAGAACGGACTGCCTTTTCTCGCCCACGGTGATACGACAGTTCAGACGTTTGAAGACTCTTCCATTGTCACATTTAAAAAAGTGGCCTCGGGGGATAGAGGACATTACACATGCATTGCATCCAATATGGCCTCCTCGACCAATCTCACGATGCAGCTCATAGTGAATGGTAAATGCATTTTTCAAAAGATCTTTTTATTTATGTAGCGTTCACTTTGTTTTAATGTTCGTTTGTATAATATTAACATAAAGAATGACAGGTTTAAATATGCATTAAAAACATTTTATATTGCAAAATTGCCTTTTAGAGCTGAAATTTCACATTAAATATTGTCCATCAGTGACCTTTAGAAATTCAAACAAAAAAATTACATGGTTATCATGTTAGTAACTGAACAAAAGCAGTATTTAAAAATAATCAAATATGCATAATTGAGAAAATGAAGTAATTTTCGCCTACTGAAATATTTTCATTTCACTAAAAATTACTCAATGAGCATGATTATTCTAAATATTGGTGAAACAGATTTTTAAAAATTTATATTCTGTAGCTTTGAATTTAATATGTCTCACTAAATGGAGCTTATTTCTCAATAATCTTTTGAAATTGAAAATCATGCGGTTGTTGAAAAGCTTAAAAAGTTGTTTCGTGGTAAGAGGACTACATATAGAGATATATTATTTCTAGAAGGTGATTTTTGGTGACGATCCCTTTCTCTCCCTTCATATTTAACTAAAATCGATAAATGAGGTACCATTTTAAAGATCAAGTTCTTCGCTTCTGACAGATTGTTAATTTAGAATTGTACATTGTATTGTTTGTTTAAAAATCCAATTAAAAAGTCACACGTGCCTGTCTTAGAAACTTCCGTCACATCTCTGCGGCTTCACTCAAAAGACACACAGCTGTTCCGTGAAGTTGTGTTATTTATCTGGGACGAAGTGTCCACGGTCCCTAAAGATGCCATTACTGTTGTAGATAGACTATTAAGAGATATCATGAATACTAATTCGCCCTTTGGGGGCAAAATCATTCTATTCGGAGGTGATTTTCGACGAGAACTGCCCGTCCTCAGACATGCTATCGTTGAAACCCACATCAAACATTCGCCCTTATGGTCTCATGTCAAATTTCGAAGACTGATTCAAAACATGCGAGCAAATGAGGACCGCTACCCTCGCTATAAAGTTAATCGTATTTTATTCGCATGCGAAATTTTCGCACGGGTCACCTAGTGTTAATTATTCAAAGAGAGAAAATTTTTAAAATACATACATCCATTTTTAGTAAACAGAGGATTTATGTTCCATTAAAATATCTTTTACCTGATCAATCAAATGAAATATGGAAGTGAAAATGCTCCATATTTTTCAGTGCTTACTAATTTTAATGCAAAAAATATAATTCTATATTTTTTTTGATTATTTAACACAATTTATCATCAAATTTTGTCCGTATAGTGAACATTTTCAATTTCATTCTAAAACAGGGATCATTATAGGAAACACTGCATTATTCCATAGATTTAAAAGAATGGTAATTAATTAATTGTACTGTATTGATTAATTAACGTAATAATTTAATGTACCGTAATAAGGACTCATTATATTTGTCTTCACAGGGGATTCCTCGTTTAGAGGTATAGTTAATTACGTTCATCACCAAGATGATTACGTGTCAAATTTTGCCGCTATATCTTTCTGAATCTTCCTCGCTCAGTATTAGATTTCAGGGGACGTTGAAGCAGCACACCTATTTGGAAAACTGTATTGCTTTCTGCAAATATGACGAGACATTTCCACGTTCAATCGAAGCTCGCACCATGAAAGAATGTTCAATTATACAACAGTTCTTTCGACATACTATTTTTGTGAAATAACTGTTGGAATTTCACGAAGAAGCATTTTTGTGCTTTAAGGGGACAGTAGACTTTCAAAATTGAGAAATTTGTCCAAAAATTCGATTTTTTTTATTTTATTGAAATGTGAAACTACGGACGAGTAGGAAAGTGTGGCAAAAAGAATTTTTAATTTCTGTGATTACTTTCCTAGTTTTAGGCATGTATATTTAATTTAGATATTATGTGGTTACGAATAGCAATAACTTTAAATGTGTTTTTCTCAAAATAAAAATTTTCACGTCATACGAATATTCAAACTGCTCCAAGCGCATTTCTAATTATCGTATTGCTTTGAAATTTAAATTTTATATACTTAAATGTATATCAAATAAATCCTATTGAAAAAAATTATGCTTCGTAGCTCAGAATTTCTAAATTTTGTACTCGAAAAGATGATTTATAGGTATTTTGCGTCATAAAAAGGGTTTTTTCACTATTATTATTTTTTCTCTTTATATTTTTAATGAATTCTTGAAATAAGCAATAAGTTTCATTGTTAGTTCTATAAGGTATCCTGTAGATAACAATTGCCATATTATATGCAAAAGAAATGCGCATAGAACATTTTTAATTAGGCCAATTTTTTATATAATTAATAATTCCTAATTCATAAATTATGAATATTTCATCTTTAAATTTTAACCACTTTTACATATCTCTGGTATTAATCACATATTCAAATTTCAAGCAAATCCATTCAAAACAAAAAAAAGTTAGGTTTGAAGGTCCACTGTCCCCTTACCATGTGTGTGAGCTGGCGCATGTGGCTGTTGCCATCGCAAATCTCAAACTGCTCTGCCAAGCTTTGAGAAGTTTTCCTCTCATCACAGATTAACGAATACATGCTCTTCAATTTCGTTTCCTGCTTATGAGATAGACGTTTAATAAGGAGCAATTAGTTCTTAAAGTTTAACTGCTATTGAGATTCAACGGTTAAGGGCAGAAACCACTGTAGCATATTGCTTGCGTCGAGCATATCTTATTAGATCACGGCCGCAGGTGTTTTCGACTCGGAGAATTTTTCAGCACTAAGAACGACTTGAGCTATATGATTGGTTAAAAATGTTTACGCTGGAGTATCTTCAGCTTAAACATTCGGATACATTCAGCTACCACTTCGGATTCTTTGTGAACAGCTCTATTGTAGAGTATGCAGCCTTCAGATGTTGCCTTTTGGGGGGAGGGGATCGAAATTGAGGTGGCATTAGAGGGTGGTGTTTGTTCACCAACATGATTCTGGCATTGAAAACAATAGAAAGCAACCAACTTTTCTCGAGAATAAAGTGCGAACATTCGAACAAGTACCTTGAAGGTGTCTTTTCAAAAGCGACCAAACATGATTAAAAAATATCCATTTGCTAATCCATGATCAGAAAACGACAAATGAGGAAAATGGCTCGTCATTTAACTTAAGAATTGGTAATCTGGGAGGACAATTTATGCTCGTCCTCAAGATTGTGGTTATTTGAGTACTACGGTGTCGTCAAAGCTACGTGACGTAAGCAGTTTTAAAGTCTAGGGATATATTTTCGCGCGCGAGAGATTCTGGGCCTTTTGAATCTTATGAAATTACAACCGATGGCTGAAAACTATTCGGAAATCTTAACCGATTATGCGTAGCATATTAAAGTGAATATTTATGAGGCATCTTCTGAAAACAGATACTCTGAGACCAGCGGAGCTGTACTTCAGACAGATTATAACTTATGTAAATGAATTGCGGAGCATATTTGGGACTTATTTATGCCCTTCTGTCTCTTTAATTTACAGATCGTAGTGAAACTGAATGTATTTGAAACGATGCGCATAAAATTTCCAAATAGAAAGACCATGGCCTAAAAAAAGAAATAGTGGGCATATATTCGGCATTTGGAGAGTGTGGATTGGCTTTATTAGGTTTACCTTCCCGGTGAAACCTAATTAAATGTACACCTGAATTACCATCAAGAATATTTCAAAAAATAATAAGGAATATAAAGAACCTCATTATTTATGCACTGAGTGTCTATGCATTTATTTTATTTTTCTATAAAGAAAGCTAAAAAGAGATGAACACAATTATGTTACTACCTACATCATATAATTTTAAATGATACAAAGACTATCATTAATGAGATCCTTTAACATGTAATATGGGAAATAAAACAAAGACCCATTTTCTGTTTAAACTTAACATAGAAATATATAGTAATAATAAATGAAAATAACGAGCTAAAAGGTGAAATATATTACAATGTTTATGATACTTGTCATTCCAAATTGAGAAATCTGCTTGAAAAAACTGGATAAATCACGCAAAATAGCCGAGACAGTGTCCTAAATAACATTGAATTATATTGATTTATTTTACGTAATGCTTCATAAATAAGCTAAAATTTCCTTTAGACTAAAATTTCTTTTATTCGCTTTTTTAAAAATATTTTATGATATCGATTACCCTTTGCCAGAAATAGACATAAGATTGCTATATCTATCTATCTATCTATCTATCTATATATATATATATATATATATATATATATATATATATATATATATATATATATATATATATATATATGTATATATACTGTCCTTACGTAAAGAAATGCTTCACCACCTACAAATTTGAAGCCTTATAAACTATTTGAAAATTTATTTTAATACCGTTATATTTAATTTTAATTTACTTCCTTTGTATAACAGAAATTTTTTTTAATATAGATTTTTCCCATTTAAACGGTAACCATACACAAACTACCTGTTTGTGTGTTTGTGGCATTTTCAAAGACTTCAAATTTTATTTTAAAACTATCATGTCTCGACTGTGTATGTTTTTAATTTACGTTCTTTGCTTTATTGGATAAATTTCTATTGTATATGCAACATACGTTCTTTTTTATATCTACATTCATTCTACATTCACAAAGAATTTAATTCGAAAATATATCATACATCTCCCAAATAAAATATTGAAGCAAGAATTTTATGTAACTAACCTCTGAAATTAGATTCCAAAAAATCTACACAAAAGAGACTTTTGAATTATCAACTGGAATTTTTCGCTTTGATGAAGTAATGACATATTCTATTGTTAAAATAATTTTATCTGTTGTATGAAATCATTTTTTCTAATATGATGATGTTAAATCATTTTTATTGTATTGTACTTCTACTAATATAACAATAAGGAAAAATTTAGTTAGTTTAAAGTGGGAACAAGACAAAATTTATTTTTGATGTAATAATATATGTTTATGTTTTCATAGCATAGAATTTAAATAAATCTTTTGCTATCCCTTTTCTAAGCTTGAAAATTTATATTGGTTTCAGTAATTGATTTTAAATGTCTATAACTGATATGAAATATGGAAGTTATGTGCTTCGTCATCAGAAAACATTAATCTTGACTTTAGACCTAAACTTTCACGTTTTTGAGGAGGAAAATTTTGTTACTATCCCATATTAGCTTCATAGAGACATGATAAATATAAATATATGAAATAAATAATTATTTTTAAGGATAAATAAAATGGCAAAGCAGTAAAGTTTGAAGTTACTAACTAGTACTTTAATATCATTATGTAAAAATGAGTCCATCTATATCATCAAATGCATTATATTACACGTTACTATAAATATATTTATAGTATTACTGACAAAAACCCGTACGTATTGGGGATTGAATCTCATATCTTTGCCTGGAATCTGATTATAAGTCATCAAATGTAGTTAATCAAAAATGAGATGTCTAACATCCTTAAAACTATGTCATACGTGAGCGCGGAATAATCTAACACGTTAGCAGAGTAGTTCATTATAACTCAACATCTACATATATTATCAATATTTAACTATAATAAATTAAATAATTATTTATCATAGTTAAAATAGTTAATTATAGACTAAACAAATGGGATGAAGAGTTATCGCGAAATAAATTTTGAAGTTAACAATTTGTACTGTAATTTCATTACGTATGTACACAATACAATATCATCAAATATATTACATTATACAGTACTATAAATGTATTTATAGTTTTACTGATAGAAAAATTGTATGTATGAGGATATAATATCACACCTTTGGCTGGAATCCTATTACAAGTCATTAAATGTAGCTTATCAAAAGTCAAATGTCTAACATCATTAAAACTAGTCCGTTTGTGAGATCGAAATAACCTAAGACGTTAGTATAGTAGTTATTTTTAACTCAAATTCTAAATATATTATCAATTTGCATTCCATTCCTTAACTTATGACAAAAAGGGGGCAGTAATTAATCTTTACGGCCCCCCTTCTTCCAGTATATTCAGTTCAAATTTTAAGTCATTCTGACCAGTGGTTCTTTTTTTGCAGCCTTTTGAAAGTGGAGCTTTAATGATGGACATCCTGTGTATATATATATATATATATATATATATATATATATATATATATATATATATATATATATATATATATATATATATATATATATATATATATATATATATATATATATATATATATATATATATATATATATATATATATATATATATATATATATATATATATATATATATATATATATATATATATATATATATATATATATATATATATATATATATATAAAGTACGAATGAATGGTTTATTTCTGGTAGATAAACCAATTTTGTTGAGGATAAAAACTTGAGTGATTCAGTCTAGATGACGCAATCTTTGCGCTCTTCTCTCTTAACAGCAGGCAATAGTAGAGATGCCGACGGAGAAGCTAGTCTAATCATTAATCATTCATGTCTGCACATCTTTGCTCTCCTAGCACGTCATCATTTTGCTTTAAAATAAGTTGACTTAATATATGTTTTAGAGATCTATACTATCGTCTGTTTAGGTTTTATATTCCCATTTTGTCGCTACTATAGTGGCAGCATGTTATATTTTTCTGAGTAGACTTCATGCGTTCATAGAATACGAGTTCCATGATTGTCTCAGTTTGAAAATGGGGAAGAGATTCGGTATAGGACCCCATTGGCGATATTTTGTATTGGCGACTTTTTTTTGTCGCCTAGCCAAACATCGCATCGTTAATATCGCATGAACTGCAAAGAAATTTAATTTTTCAAAATATAAATTAAAAAATAATACAATAACGAAAATTGCATAAACTTTGTAGATCCAGAAATTATAGATAAATCTACACGGAAAAGCATGGTTAAATCAAAATAAAAAATAAATAAATAAAATAGAGGTACAACCAGGTTTGCGTCACACGAAAGTGGCAGCGTTGCCGAAACGAATTCTGTGTATACCAAATTACTAATATACGAATTCTACTATACTAAAGCTGTTCCAACGCGGTACGAAGTTGAAAATGGCGTATTCCGTCGGGTTACTATCTGGAAAATGGTTTATTTCAGTTTAAAATACACGCGACTGGGGCAGAGTTGCCGAAATGAATGCTAGGATACTATATGCGCCAAATGCAAAATGTAAAGAGTCGCCAATACAAAATATTGCCAATGGGGTCCTATATCGAATCTGTAGCGAAAATGGTATAAGATTTAAGATGTTTACCGACCTCAGCTTTCGCTTATACGGTGGGATTTTCTTTTGATATTTTTTATTTATTTTGTTTTCCAATGTGGAGGCACTTGTCGTCAAACATTCGCCTATACTACGCCACAATTTTACTACCCATTTTATTGTGAGGGCACCCTATAGGCGGACAGCATTACCCCCCTATGAAGGGACGACACGAACGGATGCCTTTTTCGTGGCGCGATGCCAGGATTCGATCCGAGCACCCTCAGCACCGAAAACCAGCGCGCTGTACCACTGGGCCGCCACAAATTTTCGGTAGGAATATACTGATGACAAATTTTCGTGCTAACAAAATATACCAAAATTTTAAAAAACCATAAAACCAAAAATATTTTTACCTGTTCCCGTGTCGCACTTAACCTTTCTACCTTTATTAAAACCAGAATTACAATTCTGAGTCAATGCTCAGACCAGAAGAACATTTTGCAAAAAAATCTTTGCTCATACATTTCATATTTCGTAGTGCAACAGAATGTTTTACATATATACAAAAGTTCGTAAGTTATACCGACCTCAGCGAAAAGCTTATACGGCGGTTTATATATTCACATATTTTATACTGGCTTTACAACACTTAATATTATTTTAAATTACATTATTATACAAGTTTACACATATTGCAGTCGCATAATTATTTCACATAAACATAATTTTGTTCCAATGATAGACACATTTCCAAGATCGAAATAATAAACAAATATGCAATGCCATTTTCTTAGCTATAATACGAAATTAAATTCTCAAAAAATTATAATACAATACACATTGATACTAACTTATTTAAGCAAATATGTACAAAGCCGATCAAGGTACATGTTCATAACATTGGCATCGAAACAGACCATTTTACCAATACATGCAATTACCTATGTGATTATTTTCACAGTTAAAAGGTGTTCCGCACTTAATGCAGAATCCTTTTTTTTTAAATACCTATAACAAATACATGCAGCTAGTTACAACTAAATTTGTTCACAGAGGAATATGCAAAGAAAAATAAAACAAAAGGAAGAAGAAGTACATATATACAAAACACTATTTACAAGTTCCAAAACAAAACAATACATTTTTAATTCTATTTCCTTCATTTCACAGGGTTCACATTCAATTCTCTGGTGGCAACTTACAATTTTATACACCGTTTTCAATAAACACTGAATACATGAAAGCTTAACATGAAAACGGTGTAAATGGAATTAATATTACTGTAGGAATAATAATTCATCGTAATTTTTCCTTGCACAATCCTCAGGTAAATCTCTCCTCATGTGAAATAATACTGGCAATTGTGTTTCCGTCCCTTTCAGTTCCTCCACAATGGACAGTCGAACCGAAAAACACCTCGGTCGTACTGGGAAATACAGTTTGGATGGATTGCGCAGCTGTTGGATTTCCAGCGCCGAATATCCTCTGGAAAAAAATGATTTATACAGGTAAATTAACCTTCATTTCTTTTTTTTTTCCATGTACTAGAGTATATATATACTGCGGTTCAAACATTCCGTTTCCGTCATTTCCCTGAAGTATGCCAGTTCAGACGAGTGGGAATTTTTTGGTATGAAATATTAAAAATATTCAATCTTGTAACAGCTATTTCAAATTTTATGAATAATGAATAAAGTTTTATGCTTGACGAGGACCATTTATTATCTCGATATGCATCGGAAGTGTAGACGTTGGATGAAAGAAAATCGCACATCACTCAAAATAACTTAGTATTCCTGAGGTATACAAGACAAATTTTACCTTTTTATATTTGTCGTCAGAGCTCTTTATGTTTGCAGACGCGTTTCGTGCTCTTTCCGTGCGATATACTTTAGACATTTAAAGGTTTACTCCGTCAGTTGGAATACGGAATTTATTTAATCCCTTCAATATAAATGAAATTTTTTTTATCAGAAGTTAAATTAATTTATATTGTCCATAGATGAACATGTAAAACTGTACATATTAAAACTGTAAAATATATATGTAAATTAAGCGCTCATCTGTAGCAATAAAACTTTTATATTCAAAATAATTATAAATAAGAAATTAAGTTCATAAAACGTAATAGATATTTCATGTTAGATAGAATATATTTATGGGATATGAGAGTAAAGGATAATAACAAGAAAATTCATAATGAATACTGGCATATCCAGAAAAAATTTTTCAAACTAACTATGAAAGAGTTCCATGATAATTTTTTTTTAATTTTCAACTTCAGCGTATTGTTCGTTAGGAAACTTTCAGGAGACTATAATAATCACTAAACTAATGTCCATAACCTTCAGTTTAGTGTGAATATATATATATATATATATATATATATATATATATATATATATCTTATTAATAAAAGCAAGTGTTTGTGTGTGTGTGTGTGTGTGTATGTATATGCGGTCCCCAGGCGAATCTGTGAAACTTACAGCCGTGAAATTTGGCACACAGGTAGTGCAGACTATGGGAAGGTGCACCTCGAAGCATGAATTTTAAATTTTATTCTAGAAAATTTTTTATTTTATGTTTTGTGGGATATTTTATGTTCTTTTAACTTCAGATTACGATATCTCGGCAAAAAATGATCGTAGAATTTTGATCTTTTTGCAATCTAAGACTACAGACATTTCTCCTTCAAACAAGACCTCATTTGTTTAAAAATAATTTAAAACAGACTAATATTTTCATCAAAATATTAAACCCACTTTTTCGAGAAATTTAGTTTTTATCTTACAAAGAAAATATTTACATCATCTGGAAGATGAAAGCTTTCTCATTCATATAAACTTCATTTCAAGTCTCTATCTTAAAATTTCGATTTTTAATTGAATTTTAAAGAACGATGCTTCAACACAAATTTTATACACGATTCTTCGAACGCGGTACTCTAGGCGTTGGAATCAATCATATCCTCTAGTTGACCAGGAGACCCCTCTGAATTTGTCGGTCGAAATAGGCAACACCCTGTATATATATATATGTGTGTATGTGTGTGTGTGTGTGTGTGCGTGTGTGTGTGTCAGAAATTAATTGGGAAAAGAATAATTAAGTTACATTTAAAAGGGGATTAGGGATTAATCATTTTCGTGGCGCGAAAAAGCCACTAGTTTCATATTTAAAGACGCGCTACGGGTGAAATCAGGGGAATACCCTTTTTCAGTAAATGACTTTCGATTCGCGGTGAAATGAAGCTCCACGCAGAGAGATTATTTTTAGATACTGTACAGGTTTGGAGGGAAGAAACTTCTAGAAAATTCTAAATTGGGCTCTGCGCATGTGCCAGGAGAGTGGACGCGCTGTTTTGACGTCGAAATCGGGAGAACGCGGTATAGAATTCAATGCCGCCTGACGCGTGTTCGTCGCGTCTATAAGTTTAAAATGGCAAGAGCTGAACGTGCTGACTTGGAGTTTTGGTTAGCATGAAAAGGAATAAACTGAATGATTCAGGTTATAGACTGATTCTCTATTCTCCTATTCTTCCACTCGCCACTAATATTAACTGATTATGACTTCATTTTAAGATATGAGATTAGGTATTATATATATATATAAAATACCTAATCTATAGACGAGACTTAGCGACGGTATCCGGGAAAACAGCAGAACGGGCATTCCGCTTGGTAGTCGGGCAATCGACTTCAAATCAAATAATTCAAGTAAACGGAATAATACATTTATTACTTTAAACACATTTTGGTTATCTGACAGTTAAACATATTATTAGAAAGGTAAAAGGAGTAGAAGATACTCACATATTTACACGCAGAGAGAATGGATAATGGCGTTGGATCCATCCCTCATTCAATCGCTAAGTCCATATTGCCGATTCGCACACCAGGATACATGAAATTTAGTTTCTTTTTACCACGTGACCCTTTGTGGTGCGACATGCTTAGGCGACATCTAAGCGCATATAGAAAGAACGCGGAAATTAGTTATATAACGTGAAAGACAAGACTGGATTAGAATTAAAACTGGTGTGGCGTTATTTTTACATATTTATATTTATATATACTAATTGCATATATTTATTGCATATCTCTTATTTACTATGAATTTCGTAAGAACCAATGTTTTCATATCGTGTTCTTAATTTAGTGATAGCATTAATCATTTAGTGATATCCATTGTAGATGGTATATTAAAATCAGTTCACTATCACATTTGATCAATAATTCAAAATCTTTTGTGTCCAAAAAAGAATTTTCCTACGAACCTTCAGAGGTGTGTTTACTATTTATTTATTTTTTGTTTGATTAATCGTAGAAATAAATAAGGTAATTTTTTTCATGCAGTCAAAAAATCCTCTTTTTTATCTTACTGCTTCTATGCGTACGCGCTTAAAAGCTATTTAATTAAAGAAATTAAGAATTCCTTTGAAAGGTAATCCTAGTTTTAATGTTTCAAATCATATCTTTCATCAAAAATCAGGACTTTATGTTTTAGAAATTAATTACGAATAAAAGAAGTTGGGAGCAGATGTGATAAAATAAATTTTTTTTCTGCTTCATAAAGTTACGTATGAGGCAGTTTTAAGTTTTCTTGTGTCACATTTGAATATTTTTTTAAGTATTAGCATATGTGTTTTCGCCCTTCTATCCAAGGTATTGAAAAAGAATTAATGCATATCTTTTTTATTCATTCTTAAATCTTGATGTGTTTAGCAACATTTCTTTCTATCCTTAAAAAAATTACCACTGAATTCAAAAGTAATTTTCCGGCTAATTCGATTTTATTTTGAACTTTTTCGTTAACGAACTTTTCTTAATGGCCTTGTAATGATATGCACTTTTAGCTTTCCTCAATTTTTTATCAAAAAAAAGCTTTACTCTGAATGTTAATTGGATATTTCCTTTCTGCCATATTTCCAAGCAAAAAAGTGAATTGATTATTTTCGTCAAAAATGGTGAAATTTTTGGAAAAATTAGCACATTAGTTATTATCACATTTTAAGGAAAATTTCCTGGTTTTCTAAATTGCAGAATTTAATGGAACGAGCAACAGAAGTTAAACATATGAAATTCACATTATGTTCTTCAAATGAGCATAAAGAAATTCTCTAAAACATGTATTATGCATGCCTCTATTGGTGGTTAAACAGTATTTTAACATTTTTTGTAACAACTATTTTTTTTTGTTTATTCTCAAAGAACAGCAAGTCATACCTCTTTTAAAATTTTCAGATATTAATGTTCATTAATATTACGGTAAAACTAAAATTCTTAGTTTCATTAAAATTTTAAAGAAATTAGATTTTTTTAGGAAAACTGATTATTTTTAGACTTATTTTTTATAAAAGCTCTTTATAGATTAAAAATTTTCAGCAGTAATATTAAGGCATAAAATGTCTTTTTTTTACACTGTTACCATTTGAGTTCATTCTTCAAGGGGACAGTGGACCTTCAAACCTAAATTTTTTTTGAATGGATTTGCTTGAAATTTGAATATGTGATTAGTACCATAGATATGTAAAAGTGGTTAAAATTTAATGATGAAATATTAATAATTTATGAATTATTAATTATATCAAAAATTGGCCTAATTAAAAATGTTCCAAGCGCATTTCTTTTACATATAATATGATAATTTTTATCAACAGGATACCTTATAGAACTAACAATGAAACTTATTGCTTATTTTAAGCATTTATTAAAAATATAAAGAGAAAAAAATAATAGCAGTGAAAACACCCTGTTTATTACGCAAAATACCTATAAATTATCTTTTCAAGTACAAAATTTAGAAATTCTGAGCTACGAAGCATAATTATTTTCAATAAGATTTATTTGATATACAGTTAAGTATATAAAACTTAAATTTCAAAGCAATACGATAATTAGAAATGCACCTGGAGCAGTTTGAATATTCGTATGACATGAAAATTTTTATTTTGAGAAACACACATTTAAAGTTATTGCTATTAGTAACCACATAATATATAAATTAAATACAAATGCCTATAACTAAGAAAGTAATCGCAGAAATTAAAAATTCTTTTTGCAACACATTCCTACTCGTCCGTAGTCTCACAATTCAATAAAATAAAAAAATCGAATTTTTGGACAAATTTCACAATTTTGAAAGTCCACTGTCCCCTTTAGTTATTAGAAATCTTTATTTCTCAACCATTTACATGTGATAAAAGAACCTTTGATATATACACAGTGAAACTTCACTAGCCGGCCACCCCTATTCGACGGCCACCCTCTAAACGGCCTGGGTTTAACCGATTAAAGACTCGATAGAGCAAATGTTATGGAAAGAAACCTCTCTTCGACGGACACTTTATATCGGAACCATGATTGTCCACCAAAGAGAAGTTTCACTGTATTGCCAAAAGTATTTCAATCTATTTCTCGTAACATTATTTTGAAACATGCAGAACTGATTCAGTCATACAGGACTTTACTCAGGAAGTCAATAAACTTACTCTTTATCCAACTCTCCGTCACTGATACACCAATAAATTTAACCCCAAGCGTTTAGTTTAACTCGAATTGTAGAACACATTTTATAAAGCTTTGAAAAAGCATTGACATCTGAACCAACTGGTTGCTTCAAAAGGTGATGTCAAGACAATTTTTAGTGAAATAGAATCAGACAAGACTAATATATGTTATGTAATCAACAGAAAATTTTCTTGGAAATACAGCCCAAAAGTATAGGCAAAAGTAAGTTTATAAAAGTATTAATGTTTTAACCAAATTCAATCTTTAGATACAGAAAAAAATTATATAATGACAGACAAAGCGAAAATTACTTCAAGTTATAAACTGTTATGAACAACGAGTTTAATCATCCCATTTTAAATCCTTCAGGATACCTCCTAAATAACGTTAATCAAACATCTGAATACACTATAAGTCAAATGCTAATAATTACAAGATAAAAAGACTTTTTATATACCATGTTTTTAAATTTTCTGTTGAATCTAGCATAAAATTTGAATCTAGCATGTGGGCATAAATAAAAATTATCCCATTGTAATGAAAATGTAATATGCTTGGTTCACTATTACTTTAATAGATGGTGCCTCTAGCGCAGTTACTTTTGGCTCCAGACGCTTCTCGTATTTTTACGTAATGAATTTTAAATTATGGAATAAATATGGCTAAAAGTATTAAAATAATGCATTGTCATCTTGCATTATTTATCAGAAAGTTAAGCTATTCTAAAAGTTTCAAATGTCCAGCTACTCGGGAAGTTAGTTAAAAATCGATTGCAAGGTTTGTACCAGACAAACACACACACAAACAAGAAAGCAAGTTAATAAAAACATGGTAAAAATACCTACGCGATATTTTTGCGCTGCAATTTTTTCAAGGCGATTCTTCTTATGGTGTAGGGGTGCACTAAGAGAGATTTTTGAAAAATTCTTCTTAGATTTTTTTAAACTAAATTTTTTAAGCTGTTTTGGTAACTTTTTTTTACGTTTTCATTTAAAATAATAATTTGAGGGCTATAAAATTTATATCACGAGAAAGATCATAAAAATTCCTTTCAAATGAAATCTTTTTCGAATCTTTACCTCTTTTTTCTGATTTTTGGTGAATATTTAAAGATTAATTTTTAGAATTTAATTTATTAAATGCTGATCACGTGATTTCTTTTTCTGGTACTTTAAATAAATTTATCGTCACGTGCATAACAACTAAATAGACAAAAAAATATTTTTTTTCTTGCTCATGCGGCAGACGATTGGACATTATTTTGTCTATAAAAATATTCCTTACGATTTTTTATAAATATATATATTTTTTCTACATCAATTGTATATATTGAAAATTGTATTTATTATAAATATATATATATATATATATATATATATATATATATATATATATATATATATTTATTTATTTGTTTATTTTTTTGGCATTAATTGCATACATTGACCGTTGTATTCAATTCGAATGTACTCCGTAGCGAAGTGCGGGTTTTCAGCTAGTATATATATATATAAGTTCGAATCTCGTGGAATTGTTCTCCGAATCATCGTTTTCCCGTATGTGTCGTTTATTTTATCCAGTCCCAACGATCGTATTGCTTTTTTATGTTTCCACATCTATCGTTTTCCCGCATTTATCGTTCATTTCAGTTGGTCCCTTGAAAATCGATTCCACTGTATATATATACAAGTCATGAATACTATGGATTATACAAGTCATGAATAGTGGTTAAGAATATATTATACCATTCTTCAGGGAAAAATCGTGAAAGTTCCTGTGGAGATGCTATGGTGGAGATCGATACCTAGCTCCATCCGCTTATACAGATCACAGTGGCTGGATGATATATAGTGGGGGGGGGGGGGGTGTACAGGGCAAGATAAGATATTTGACTTCTTTTTCATGCTCTTTAAACCTATACTTCATAGATTTAGCAGTATGTATAGGTGGATTATCATCCTGGAGAACGTCATCTCCTGTAAGAAACAGTATTTGCACCATAGAATGGATTAATGAGCTAAAATTTCGACATAGTCCTTCCCATTCAATCTCCCTTTTAGGGTTACAATAGGGCCTGAAGAAAACCATGAGATGTCATCCCAAACCATGATAGATCTGTCTCTATGATCGACAGTTTATATAAGACAGCCAAAAACTCACGTTTGTGTAGGTGTTTTCCAGACATACGCACATCCTGTTGCGAGGAACAATGTGAACAATGTTTCGTCGGACCAAATGCCAGTTTTCGACGTATTACTCGACTAGGATTTGCGCTCGTTGCAACATTGTGGACGATATTTTGTTTTAGCATCTATTATGAGTGGTTTGGGAATAGCTACTTTTCCGTAAAGCTTTGTGTAGTTCGCGTCTACCTTTGATTGTTGATACCGGAACACGCAGATGCAGAGAGCTCTTCGGTCATTTTAGTTGCAGTTGTGTTCTTTCTTCATGTCGCTATCCGCTTCAATACCTCGTCCGTCTCTTTCACTCGGCTCTCCCTTTCATCCACAATGCTGTTTGGCAAAGGATGTTTTTCCGTGCCAAAAAGCATTCCGTTAATATGTATGTTATCATGACTTTCGATACCATAGCTCGAAAACACCAATCAACCTGGGGATTGCAGTAACAGATAATCCAATTTAAACCCGTTCAAATAATTTGCCCTTTTCGTAAAGTCTGCAAGGTTTGACATTTTATGCTGTTCCCCCCAAAAGCACAATGCCCTTAGCTTCATTACTGATACCTGACAGTAGAATAACACATACACTATATAATATAACAAAATACCGGTGGCCAGACTTGTTTTTTAAGGAATACGAAGCACATTCCTAAACATCACTGATATTTATAGGTGTTTGCATTATTTTGATAACCACCTACATATATATATATATATATATATATATATATATATATATATATATATATATATTAATTGCTTTGTTAAGCATATTAAATAATGTCTGCTTTCATTTTATTCTTAGTATTATTTTCGAACTTTTCCTGTTTTTTTTCTGAAATGAAATCAAAAAAGAATTAAAAATCGAGTTATCTTCAGGGATTTTAAAAGCAAATATGAACTTTTGTTATCTTCCAGGAATTACGCGCTTTATTCCCTAATTATGACACAAAAAATCTCATAGAGTATCGACAGTAATGTTAATGAGCTAATTAAAGAAATTTCGCTTTTAAGATTCGCAGTAATCCGCCACTAGAGGCAAGAAAAAGTAAAAAAAATGAAGCCATATGATATTAAAAATGGAACGCTGAAAAAGATAATTTAATTTTATGCCTCCAGCATCCAGAGAGTAAACACCTCTTTCGAGCAAACTCATATTTTAGAAATTAATGTTATACGGAATTTTCGTTCCACAGATACTAAATAGTTGTATTAGAAAATTTTCTTGATATAAATTCCCTCTCCAAAATAAGTTTTTGTAACGAGATTATTTCACTCGAAGATATAACATGTGCGACGCCATTTTTTTCTCTGCGCAACGCATAAACGAACTGCTGCCAAAAACGTAATTATTCTAAAGAAATTCATCATGTTGCGATTAAAAGGCAGGAAACCATTTACATATAAAAATATTAATTATGTTACTTAAGACGGATTAGCGTTCAGTCTTATAACTCTATATGAATAATCGATATCTGTTTGTTGCAAGGTTCCAAAAAATTCCTGAAGAGAGACTTTTCTTTCTCTTTTTTAGAGGAGTAATCTATATATATAAAACAGTTCCGTATCTGACTCACTGACATACAACGCACAGACCAAACCGCTGGACCTAAAGGGCTGACATTTTGCATGGTGATTCTTCTTATGGTGTAGGGGTGCGCTAAGAGAGATTTTTGAAAATTTCTTCTTAGATTTTTTTAAATTAGATTTTTAAGCTGTTTTTGTAACTTTTTTAAGTTTGCATTTAAAATAAGAATTTGAGGGATATAAAATTTATATCACGAGAAAGATCGTAAAAATTCTTTTGAAATGAAATCTTTTTCGAACCTTTTCCTCGATTTTCTGATTTTTGGTGAATTTTTAAAGATTCATTTTTAGAATTTAATTTATTAAATGCTGATCACGTGATTTATTTTTCTGACACTTTAAATAAATTTATCGTCACGTGCATAACAACTAAATAGACAAAAAATATTTTTTTTTTCTTTCTATTGCAGCAGACGATTGGATATTATCCCAAAAAAAATATCCCTTACGATTTTTTTATCCCTTACGATATATATATATATATATATATATATATATATATATATATATATATATATTACATCAATTGTATACATCGATCGTCGCATTTATTATAAATATATATATATTTTTACATCAATTGTATACATCGATCGTCGCATTTATTATAAATATATTTTTTTTTGGCATTAATTGCATACATTGACCGTTGTATTTAATTTGAATGTACTCCGTAGCGAAGCGCGGGTTTTCAGCTAGTCTATCATAAAAATGAAAAGTGTTACAGAGGGAATATATTTACGCTTTCCCCATGTTCTTCTTTAGCATGTGATCGGACTTCGTAATTAAAACGTGTACTCACTATTCACAAAATGGCGTCGATGACGTGCATATCAAGTCAAATTTTGTAAAGAAAGAAAAAAAAAATGTCTGAGAGAGAGAGAGAGGAAGAAAAAATTTCTCACAAATTGCCCGCAAATCCTGCATGCACTTTCTTTAAGGAAAGATAATTCCTTTCGATTACTTCTCCCGCCTGTAAAAGAAAGTTAAGAAAAATTCTTAAAGACGCGGGCAACTTATTAAAAAGTTTTACTGAGGCTTTGCATCCGGAGATATTCACTTACAAAGAACAGCGTGGGCTTATATGGGAGCCTCAGCTGTCATATACATCAAGTTTAATCTTTTTTCGCATTCTTCGTTCCTAAATTTCGGACTTCATAATTTATTTAAGATCCAGACGATCGTTACATTGCTTTCGAGGCATCCCCCGACTCTAGTAGGGTAATGAATATTCTGTTTTCCTCGGATGAAACCATCTAAACTTTTGTCTTTCTATAAAAATTACAAACCCCATATACGCATAAAACATTTCAAAAGAAATGCTTTACTCATCTAAGGTCGAAAATTAAATAAGGTGTTTCTTGGACAAAATACATCAAGAACTTTCTTTTTCATAACGTCTGCGAGCTTTTGTAGGATAATGTAACTATTTTGTTTCATCAGAAAAAAAACCGAACATTTCATATAGAGTTTTATGATTGTATTTTCAATATAGGATACAATGCACTTTGTAAATAAATAACCAAAGTTCGGCATTCGATATTTTTGCTTTTTTAAGTGAATAAAGTTCTGGATTTTTCAATTTTGATTCATACTTGAAAACTTTGTGAGGTTTCAAAATATTTGAAACTTCGCCTAAATTACCCATTCTCAAAAATTATATGCGAAATATTTTATGTAAAATTTATGTTAAGAATTAAGAATCCAGTTAGGTCGTTCATTATCTATTTAGTTGTTAAATGAGGCAGAGGAGTATTTGGGATTCTGCGAACAGCTGAATGAAACATTCACATATCGAGGATTCATAGTTCAAGTCAATTAGGAGAAAACTGATCTCTAAGTTGAACAACTATATTACTTAACCATTAAGTTTTGCTTGATTTTCCTGCTTCAATAGCGTAAAATTTATACTACAGACATGGTTCACAGTTGCTTTGAAAAATATCTTGTTTTTACAGTATCCGGGCAGTGTTAGTACGAAATGGCCAAAACAATGGACTTGGTTCATATAACTTTGAAAGGTCCACATATTTATGCACACAATTAGAAAATTTTTACTGCTAAACTCAAAAACCTATCAGTTATCCGGTACATGTTCTTCTTCAAATAGTCTGATTTAATTGTTTGTATAGTAATAATTAGTTAAAGTCTGTATAACAAAATTTGTCGTAAATAGCTGATACACACCTATTTTTTTAGAAGTAATTTTAATAAACAAATTTTTCTCTTGCTCACTCTTATATTAAACTGGCTGAAAACCCGCGCTTCGCTACGGAGTACATTCAAATTAAATACAACGGTCAATGTATGCAATTAATGCCAAAAATAATAAATATATAGATTTATAATAAATGCGACGATCAATGTATACAATTGATGTAATATATATATAAATCATAAGGGATATTTATTTATTTTGGATAATATCCAATCGTCTGCTGCATTAGAAAGAAAAATTTTTTTTTTGTCTATTTAGTTGTTATGCACGTGACAATAAATTTATTTAAAGTACCAGAAAAAGAAATCACATGATCGGCATCTAATAAATTAAATTCTAAAAATTAATCTTTAAAAATTCACCAAAAATCAGAAAATCAAGGTAAAGATTCGAAAAAGATTTCATTTTAAAGGAATTTGTATGATCTTTCTCGTGATATAAATTTTATAACCCTCAAATCATTATTTTAAATGCAAACTTAAAAAAAGTTACAAAAACAGCTTAAAAATTTAATTTAAAAATCTAAGAAAATTTTTCAAAAATCTTTCTTAGTGCACTCCTACACCATAAGAAGAATCGCCCTGCAAAATTTCAGCCCTTTAGGTCCAGCGGTTTGGTCTGTGCGTTGTATGTCAGTGAGTAAGTTACGGAACTGTTTTATATATAGAGATAACTACACTTTTCTGAAGGGAAAAATGTATTGGGTGGCTTTCTTGCAGCCAAGTTACTATGGCATGTGACTAACCCTGTTTACTGGCTTGTCTCTCTGGACAGTGAGATGTATAGGCAATATCCACAGAAAATGTGTTGTCAAAAATTAATCAGTGAATTTTGTTTCAAAAATTAATCAGTGAAGTAAATGTTTTCCAAGTAACCTTTAAGGAGTCAATTTGTAACAGCTCTGTATACTAAATTGTAACTTTTCAAAGAGAGTTTTCATGAGACTTCTTTAATATACTTGTCTTTAATGAGCACCTTTTCTTTGGTAAATTTAATTTTATTTAATAATTTCAAAGGGTGCAAGAAAGGTCACAGCATCTGAAAATTTATTTATGTTTTTAGATGCGGAGAGTGCCAATGTTTTCCTATTTTCGTTTAAATATACTGTAACAATTTTTAGAAAATTGCCCCCTTATTACAGCATGAATTAGTTTTCAGAATACTGCTTATAATACGGTCTATGGCGAGTCAATCAAGGTATGATTTACAGTTGTCCTATCAAAGATAGGAACTAAACAATTGCTATCAGCACTACAGGTTTGCTTTGTAAATGATGGTGATTAAACGAAGTTTGTTCTAAAATACGAAATATAGACATTTCAGTTCAAACTGATATGGCACATTGATTAAATCCAAAGGTTTTCACAATGCAATGTATTTAAAGATAACCGTTCCTTTTACAGATAAAATAGTGCCATGGCGTGTTCTAAGTGTTTCGTGTTCTTATCATTTAGGAGACGGATTAAGCTGCATATTATCATTTTCAAGTGGGTAATTATCTTGTTTTCGTACCTCCCAGTAAAACATATGTAGTAGCAGGCGTCTTTAGCTAGAGGCTGTGCCTGATACTAGGCGGAAATTCCAGAGCGGCAGGGTCACCCCGAAACGGTCTCGAAGGAAGATGGTCAGTTGAGAATTGGGAGAGCAAGAGGTAGCAACCCCAGCGCACAGGTTGGCGGCTCCAGTAACGATCCCTCTGTGCGAACATTCTCAGTCAGCTAAAAATCGTCTTAGCGAGTAGGCTGAGGTTATCATCATAAAGCTCCATAGAGCTTCTGCCGTTGGCAAACTATGTTTATTCTTTTGTTTCTTTTACGTGTAGATATGTGAGTGTATGTGTGTGTCAGGTAATTAAATGTCATTCGTCCGAATGGAGCTTCGTCATTGAGTGAAAGAACTGAAAAGACCTTTCCCTGAATGGCCACTATTGTTATTACAGGAGATTTATTGAATGCATATAATTATTGATTTGGGGTCCACTGATAAATTCTCTCCGAGAAATCAAAAGCTGTTACTCTTTACAGTTGAGATAAGTAATTCCTGAGTCATCCGTATTTCGAGAAAGGTCATTGTCTCGAATGTTGAATGAAGTTTTTCAAAATAGATATACATACAACAAAGGACAGAAAACGAAGGGGATGAACAAATTGGGACATATTTCTGGGTACTCAATTTACTTTATATTGTGCAACTAAGTTTTTGATAATTAACAACGGAATTAAGTTTCTTACTCGAACTGAAATTTCCAAGCAAAATGTAAACAGATTCCAAGCTAAACCGTAGTGTTTGTATACATACAGCGAACGAGCTGAGCGAAACGAACCTCATTCGATGTGCCGCCTATTCAACGAACCTTGTCAATGGCAAACGAATCCGTTCGGTGCTCTTCGTTTTTATGTATGCATTTAGCAAGCAACTTCGTTTGTTACCCTTTGATCGGCTTCCTTAGCTATATATATATATATATATATATATATATATATATATATATATATATATATATATATATATATATATATATATATATATATATATATATATATATATATATATATGTATATATATATATATATATATATATATATATATATATATATATATATATATATATATATATATATATATATATATATGAAACGATAAACCTTTCCCTTCATTAACTTTGTCTTAGCGCAACAGAATATTATTCCTCAATTTGATTTTGATCTAGATATACCAAATTAAGCTGTTAGTTTTCCCCCTAAAAGCCACTTGCGGTCAACACTCATATAAGATCGAACCTCGTGGAACATTCGAAATCATCACCCGATATGACGCGTTAAATTCAGGTGTCAATTTTAGCCAATTAAAAGTTCAGCGCACCTTTACATTTCGCAAGAATCAACGTTCCTCGGCGTCTCTCTACGCACTTTTTTGTATTCGCCCCAAGCCATTAACATGTAGAGTATTAGCTCTCCATCCGTTTCGTCGCAGCGTTGCGCTTCCGGGGGTTTTCCCCGTTATCCGCGAGATATGTTGAGATAATATGTTTGTAATTTCGACTAAATGATGCCCAGCAATAAAGTAATTCTAAGAAATAAAAGGATTATGTGTCAAATTATGTGGATGTCTGTGTTCCTCAACCGGACTCCCTGCCTAAGCCTTTGCCTCCATTCGTCAACCAATTCTTCTGTTTAATGCTCAGACGACTAGAAGTACTATGACTTCAAAATGTGAATTGAGGTCTCCTACCTGATATCTGGGATTTTTCGAGTTACCGGCCTGTTGCATCGCCCCGCGACAACTTTCATTACATTGATATATATATATATATATATATATAAGGATTTTTTAGAGGGGTTAGAATTTAAGGGGGCAAAAAGGGGGGTTTTCTACAGAAAATCAGACTAAAAAGTTAAACTCCGGGATTATTCACGTAATGCGGCAAGCGCGTGTCTGCGAACAGCGAAGGCCGTGGGAGCTATTAATAGAACTGAACAGCCTTGAAGAAATTGGTTGGAAAGAACTACGTGGTAGAGTGATGAGATCAGCTTAAGAAGTTCTCGAACAATCTAGATAGGTTAGCGCGTGTTTTTTCGAGGTAGCGGTAAAGAAAAAGCAGGGTGGGAAAGGAAGGCGAGTATGAAAGACGCATAGGAGAGCGTTCCGTCATTTTAAGATTTTCAATATGAGATTGGAGAGGGGTTTAACTCTAAAATGGAACAATAAATGTAAGAAAATGGACATCGTTGTATGTATTTATTGTGTTGGAGTGCCTTACCACGACGCCGCGGACTTGTATGAGTACGAAAGACTGGAAAACCATTTTAGAATAGTGAGTGTGAATCGATGCTTGTCATATAGTATATACATACACACACACATACATGCGCCTTCAAAAGTATAAGTCTGGAAGATTTTCGAATCCTTCAGCTAGTGTAGGTTAAGGTTATTATAGTAACCTTAAATAAACCAAACTTAAAAAGTAAAAGGGCTGTCCTCAAATAAAGGTTATATAAAAAATCAGAGGAAAATGTATTGACTACATTTCTACCGGTAAGAAGGTTGATGGTTAAGACGCCAAGAGGATGAATTAACTCTTTTTTTTAGGTGAGCAGGTCAGTAGAGTTCCCTACAAATTTCCACAATGGGTAGGAATAAGACTGTCTATTTTTATTTGGACAGCCGTGTGGCTGTAAAGATTACGAAAAAGTATGTAAATGGAGCAATTTTACGCCAACAACACTGTCTAGCATAAAAAGAAATGTGGAATTGGAACCTTTTTTAATCTCAAACAAAAAAGATGGAATAATCTACAGAAGACGCACTTGTAAGATGAAGTGGGTGAAGTATAAATTTATATCCAGCAATTACAGGGCTGAGATTGTTAAATTTCAGAGAAAGTTAAGGTAACCTTGTTAGAATACGGACCCTGTTAAAATTTAGTTTAAACTTACCATGTTTCAGTAAGAAATGTTTTAAACATATTTCTTTTATCGAGCTGAATTTGAATTCTTTCAATCTATGAGATTAAATTTTTGATACATATTTTTCTTATAAAGGCAGGAAACAAACTACTCAAAACAACATAATGCACGGAAAGGTTTATATCTAACTAATTACTTCGTTTTAGTGAAAAAAAATTAATTTATAATTAAATTATCATAATAGAAGCGTTCTATAATAAAAAACTCACTGTCAATAATTAAATAAATGAGATAGCATTTAACTGAAAAATATCCTTTCAGCCAACTCGCTTAAATATTCGTTTCTAACTTAAAGAAGGTAATGATGCATAGTACTTTCCCGAAAATTCGGCATACAAAAGAACTCAAATGCATAATTGAAATACAGTAAAAGAAACTTTAATTTTATTTGATAAATTAATGGAAGAAAACAACCAATAATACGACTTTTTTTACTCAAAAATGAAGTTCAATTAAGTAAAACTTATTAAATTTCTGATCTTCATTAAAATTTAAGAGCCTTAACACCTTTATTTCGTTTCTCGAAACAATTTTTTTGTGTATTCCATTTGCTTTTCGCGGAAGAAACTCCAGATTTAAATTAATTCGAAAGAAGGGCGTTTTAGGTAGAATGGAAGGCAGAAAGACGGAACGGAAGAAACCCCTTAAATTAGAGCAATCGCAACAAAACCGGTAAAGGAAAACACCCCATTTGAGTTAAAAAAAAATAAATTAAAAAAATCCCACTATTGTACATGTGAGATTTCGGCAAAATCATACAATTAAGAGACACATAAAAAAATCCTTTTAGCCTTCCAAAAGGTAGAGAAAAGAAGAGATTTATTAGATTAAATAAATTGTCATCTGGTTCAAACCCATGATTGCAAATGCTGGAGTACGCTCTCTTTTACTTTTTCTTCTATTTTCTTGTGGCAAAATTACTCCATTTTAAACACGGTGCAAAAGGGAACGAGAGGTTTTCTCATATATTTTTTTATTGCGCCACTCAAATATTACCTAATTTGGTTAGATATCTGGTAGCAAAGAGCAGAAAAAAAGGGCAAAGTGTTTTTTCGTCATTTTTGATTTGCATATCATACTACGTTTTTGTTTGTCAGTTAATTATCGTTCCGTAACGGAGTTCTTTTGTTAGTTTTTCCAGCCCTAAAGATCACGCAGCGTGTGCCAATTAAACCATGCAGTTCTCCAGAGGCCGACATAAAATGTGATAGGATCCGAAAAAATTATTAAAAAAAAATCCCTAACTATATTCGGTATCGAGTTCACAAGATATGCTTAAATATTTAGCATGCAGATTATGCTCTAGTGTATGGGAACGATAAATAACTTTATCATTCGCAGTAAATAATTCTTAGCTAATTATTTAATTCTTTCGCGCCCTCTATCTGCCGAAGGACGAACAATGGCGTTCTCGACAAAAATCCTTCCTTCGGAAAACAGAAAAATCAGTTTTATTTCATTAAGCGAGTAAACATGTTATTTTATTTTGAAGCAAATTTAATTTCCTTTCGCAAATAAGTTTTAAAAAAGGAGGAGGTCACATTGTCAAAATTCATTTGGAGCAACGGTTGTAAAAATAAATAAATATTCCTAACTTCTTTTCAGAGATAAGACCATGTTCTCGCAATTATACAAATTATCACTTTTAAGAATTTTATTTTCGCATTCTGTGCGCGATAATTGCGGGAGGTGGTATTCAAAGTTTAAGATCAATATTTGTCATTTTTTTTTTGGTATGCAGGGAAATTTTCTTCTCGATAACAAGTCAAACAAAATTATAATTAAAGATATTTCATTTCAGCATCTCAAAAAGGAGTTTTCACAAGCATTTCAATAAATTGTGAACAAATTTAATAATAATAAAAATGAAATCAACATTCAGATGAAAGAGTCGGCAAAAACGTTGATTTGCATTGAGTGCGGTCCGAACTCCATTGCATTGAAAGTAATAAACAAACGAAACCAAGTAGACTTTTCAAATAAATTTTTGCATTCTATAATTATTGTGTTTATACGTCCAATTTCCTATTTAGTTTGTGGTAGAAAAATGTAAAAAAAAGATGTTTGATGGAAAGATTAAAATGTTTCCACAATGACAGATTTCTCTAAAGCCTTTTGTAATCACTAATGACCGACTGCCATGATCTAAAAAAATACTAAAAATATTAAATTTATCATCATCATTACTGTATTATCTCCTAATTATAATAAGATTGAATTTAGTATGGATGGATATTGAATTCTGATTTAATTTTTTTAATTTTCCACACACAGTAAAGCATTTTATTCATAAGCTGTTCTATTCATATATATTCTTGCAAATGCATGATCGCTTCTCGTCGATCGATTAGAAATACATGCACAAATTTTTATTTAAGTAACGTTATTCATTTATTTATTTTCAATTTTTACGAATACATTTTTGAAATTATGGACAATTACAGTAGTTTCAAAATAACAAAATCAACAAACCATATTCGAGATTTTAAATATGAATCGAGGTGTTATTCCTGACTTTTTTTCCTCTGTTACCTTCGACATTGTTGCATTACTTATTTTCTACATCTGTTAGATGTCGCCAAGTCATTGCTATATAACATTTTTTTCCTGCATCTGTCAATCGTCCAAAAGTTATTGCTATGCGACTTGTTCTATTAGAAATTTTCGCGTACTTGATAAAGGCAGAAACGGAAATCTGTCAAAGTGATAACCATACCTTCTTAGTGCTAACATGTTGAAATGTTTTAGCGAAACTTAAAAAGAATTTAATTATGGTTTGAAAGTCAGATTTATGACAAATTTCATGGCAAAGATCTAATTTTTTAAAAATAAAATGTATGAAAATATCTATGTATATAAAACTGTTCCGTAACTGACTGACTCACTGACATACAACGCACAGACCAAACCGCTGGACCTAAAGGGCTGACATTTTGCATGGCGATTCTTCATATGGTGTAGGGGTGCACTAAGAAACATTTTTGAAAAATTCTTCTTAGATTTTTGAAAATTAAATTTTTATGCTGTTTTTGTAACTTTTTTAAAGTTTGTATTTAAAATAATAATTTGAGGGTTATAAAATTGATATCACGTGAAAAATAATACAAATTCCTTTAAAATGAGATCTTTTTCGAATCTTTACCTCCATTTTCTAATTTTTGGGTAATTTTTAAAGATACATTTTTAGAATTTAGTTTATTAAATGCTGATCACGTGATTTCTTTTTCTGGTACTTTAAATAGATTTATCGTCACGTGCATAACAACTAAATAGACAAAAAATATTTTTTTTCTTGCTAATGCGACAGACGATTAGACATTATCTAAAAAAACATTAAAATACAATAAAAGATATTATGTTCCTAACACTGTACTATATAAACTGTATTATATTCTTTAGATGTCCCTTTATATTTAATTTGAATATTTTCTTCTACATGATATTGTCTATAAAAATATCCCTTAAGATTTTATATATATATATATATATATATATATATATATATATATATATATACAGGGTGTCCCAAAAGGTCGTTTACAAACTTAACATGCTGGTCTGTCATATCATGATGAACAAGATTTACATAGGAACTTGTGTCCGAAAATTCAAACTGAGACCGCTAGAGGGCGATAAGTGCAGGTTTGGATGAGGAGAAAAAAAATTATATGGACAGCGGTATTAATATGATTTTTATTACAAAACATCATTACATCACAGCAAATGTTCAAAATTCTTTCCATTCGCCACAATGCACGTTTCACAGCGTCGGCGCATGGATTCACGAACCCTTTCAAATTGGCCAGGAGTGTCACGGACACGTGCTGCCGCTTCCGCGATCCTGGCGATAAGATCCATGTCCGATGTTACGGGTGTCTCGTACACTATGGACTTCATGTGTCCCCACAGGTAGAAATCCAGGGGAGTCAGGTCGGGGGATCGCGGCGGCCATTGGACTGGTCCTTCTCTACCGATCCAGCGATTAGGATAAGTCCTATCGGGGTATTCTCGAACAGCGTAGCTAAAGTGGGCAGGCTCTCCATCATGCTGAAACCAGATGTTTCGGCGTGTAGCGGCTGGAACGTCACCCATCAGATCCGGCAAAAGTCTTTCTAAAAAATGCAATAGGTATTTCCGTCGAGGCGTTCAGGTAGAAGGTAAGGGCCAATCAACATGTCACCGATAATACCAGCCCAAACGTTTACGGTGAAACGCTGTTGATGTGCATGGGCACGTGTACATCTTGGGTTTTCATGCGCCCATACGTGCATGTTGTGCAGGTTCACGACACCATCCTGTGTAAATCAGGATTCATCAGAAAACAAAATCCACGATGGAAAATCTGGCTGTGCGACCCGCTGTTGCAAATACCAGCGTGAGAATGCAATGCGTTTGGAATAATCGTCAGCGCACAATGCCTGTACTTTTTGGAAGTGGTAAGGGTGTTGCATGTCATCGTACAGTATGCGCATTATGGTGGAACGACCTACACCCAAAACACGTTCGCCTTCTCCGAGAATTGTTTGCGGGTTGATGGCAAACTCCTGTAGCACGGTTTGCTATACGACAGGTGTGCGTGTAGCACGTTCTCGACCGATGTGGCTACGTACTACGAAAGCACCTGATTCACGTAATCTGCGGTTCAATAGTCCAAACAAAACATAACTTGGCTGACGTCTGTTTGGGAAGCTCTCAAGGTACGTCCGTGCCGCGGCTCGTCCATTTCCATCAGCGCAGCCGTATACGTAATGAATGTCGGCCATTTCTGCGTTACTAAACTCATTCATCCTTCTCCTTCAACGTCCACGCCTGAAATGATTGTTTTTCCCACTCTCCCGTTCGGTCGCAGTTTGAATTTTCGGACACGAGTCCCTATGTAAATCTTGTTCATCATGACATGACAGACCAGCATGTTAAGTTTGTAAACGACCTTTTGGGACCCTGTATATACACTGCTGGCCACCCAAATTGCAACACCAAGAAAGACAAGAGATATCACAACAAAATTTATTTTGTAGATAACATGTTGAGCAAGTATCAAATGAGTAAATTTATAGACTTCTGTGAAGTGTGGTTCCTTCCAAAATCAGTAGCCAGAGTAGCCGCCATTGTTGGAGATCACCGCTGCCACACGCCTCGGCATTGATTCAAAGAGACTTTGGGTGAGTTCTTGGGGTACAGCAGACCAAGTAGCTTCCACACGTTGCCAAAGTTGATCTGCTGTGGCAGCTGGGGATGGAATCTGGGTCAATCGTAGAGCAACCATGGACCACATGTTTTCTATCGGCGAAAGATCCGGAGAGCGAGGCGGCCAGGGAAGCAATTCAATCTGGCGATTGACGAAGAACCGTTGGACAACCGTTGCCACGTGTGGTCGCGCATTATCCTGTTGAAATATGGCTGTGGACAAGCCCTGAAGGTAAGGAAGGACAACTGGCTCCAACACCTCGGAGATGTAGCGCTGGCTGTTTAAAGTACCGGCAATGCGTACTAGAGGTGTGCGAGAGTGATATCCAATACCGCCCCATACCATAATACCAGGTTCAGGACCAGTGTGGCGGTGCATAACGCAGCTGTTCAGCATCCTCTCTTCACGGTGTCTCCAGACTCGAATGCGACCATCGTGGTGTTGCAGACAGAAGCGTGACTCGTCAGTAAAGACAATTTCATTCCATTCTGCCGTCCACATCCTTCTGTTATCGCACCATTGGCAGCGGAGACGTCTGTGGTTCTGCGTCAAGGGTAGACAAAGCAATGGACGTCTTGCGGACAGACCACTCTGCTGTAAACGGCGTCGAATGGTACGCGCAGACACTGGATGATGCGTTACAGACTGCATGTGCTGTGCTATGGTTCGTGATGTGACTGAGCGATCCGTCACTGACATGCGCACAATTTGCCTGTCATCACGTGAGGTGGATGCGATCGAACACGACGGTCCGTCGTACCCTCCTGCATCCAACGGTCACATATCCGCATTACAGTTGTTTGGTTTCGTCCAACACGACTACCGATTTCCCTGAAAGATAATCCACAATCTCGGTAGGCCACTATCCTTCCTCTGTCGTACTCGGATACTTGATCAAAAGATGATCGCTGTTTTCGACGAGGCATAATTGATCGTTTTTTTGAAAAAACCACAAGAAAAACACAATTGCCGAACTTGAAATCGTCGAAATCTCCAAGCCTTAAATAGCGCTTTGAAGTGGCGCCACAGGCGCGCGTGATGTGTGTCTGCGCTGAAATTCTAATCATTTGCATATCTCACCTCCGGTAATGCATGCTGTAAATTTCATGTTATTTGCATGTTTCCTTCAGGGTGTTGCATTTACAGTCGCCAGCAGTGTATTTATTTATTTATTTTTTGGCATTAATTGTATACATTGACCGTTGTATTTAATTTGAATGTACTCCTTAATGAAGTGCGGGTTTTCAGCTAGTTGATTATAAAAGAAGTGAGTTCCTTTATGATAATGTTTTATGATAATAGTTAAAAGGATGATGTCCATAAACCAGTATTTAAGCATTTTTTTACTGTATTAGTTAGAGTAAGAACTTAATCAAAGATTGAATGTAAGACCTTATCTGTTTGTTTAAAGTAAAGAATCTTAGTTGAATTAAAAACGTGTGGCAATCTAAGTTACTAAAGTAGTCAACAAAGAATGAATGGATGCACGAAATAATTTTTCAACATTACTAATTATGTAGTGGAATCGTTAATGGCGAAATGGAATTTCTAAATTTTTTGGTTTGAAAATGATAAAATATTTGGCTACAGAATCAGTCTGTTTTTAAAGAATGATTGAAATAAAAGAGCAAATGATCAATCATCTGTCAATGCAATATCTTGTAATGTTCTTTTATTTAAAAATCAAGGAAAATTCAATTCAATAAATGAGCGGTAGAACTTGGATAGCCATAGACTCTCCATGTAAATCGAAAATTATGTTATATAAAAAGGACTACAGAAGCAATCATTTCTCAAAGAGACTACGTGAGAAACAAATAAATGTCTGTAGGAAAAAGAAAGTTTTAACGTAGAATTACGTTCCTCAATAACGGTCCTTCAGAGAGAAAAGAAATTGCCCTGTGTCGTGAGTTATAATTCTGGCAGTGTGTCAAACCCAGTAGCAGTAAACAGTTAAACAGAAAAGTACCAAAGTGCGTAAAAAAAGAGGTAAACAATCGATAAATAATAGTACGTTAATAACCCTCGGTAGTTTCGTTAAAGGAGACTACCTGTAATATTTTACTTACACTTACTTACACACATACACACATACACACACACACACACACACACACATATATATATATATATGAAAGATATAAAATTTAAGTTGATCCCCTGTAAATTTTCTTCCCTTCCCATGCTTAAGATGGCATTACCAAATTCTGTTTTCAAGAACCCAGGAATATTTTTCATAGCGTCAGCAATCCCTGGGCAAGCCACACTTTTCTATGCCCAAATAAGGTAATCGTCCTGCACAACTGATGCAGCTTGCAAGAAACATCTTTGCTCAGCAAATTCTTCAACCGCAGATACCTCTATACGCAAACCCCGGGAATCACTCGGGTGTTGGCTTTCCATTAGATAGGATGTCTGTTTAGCCACTCGGAAATAATTTTTTTTCTAATATTTCTGTAATCTGATCTTATTTCATTACAGAATTTATAGCTGGCAGGATGTTCTGCAGTGAGGATACCAGTTTTAAAATTTTAATTTCAATATGTAAACGGAGTTTTAATTAATTTTACCAGAACCCGTCGTAAAACTTCATTCGCCCTTTCGTGCGTCGAAAATAGCAGCGAGCAGAAGTGGATTACTGTATTACTGACCTTGGTGGATTTACGCTGTTCGGTGACCTAGTTTTGAAGAAGCAATGCAGAAAGGGAAAATCCGAATTTGAATCAAACCGTGGACTTAACCGGTGAAAATAACGAGCCATCTCACGTCCGCTTTTCCGATGTAAATGTGTTTATTAAGCCCTATTCAAATGAAGTGCCAATCGAAAATTACATCGCAGAATATGAGCAGGTTTGTGAACTGTTGACATTAAATCCTATACAAAAAATTATATTCTTTCGCAAGCTGTGTACCGGAAATGTGGAACTATTTCTTCAATCCAAACCCCTGTTTAAAAACTTCGAAGAATTAAAAACAGAACTGCTTAAAGAATTTAAGACGGAGATAAGTAAGGCCGAAATACATCAGCAATTGTTAAGACGGAAAAAAGGAAGGGAAGAAACTTACGAAGCGTATTACTACACTATCCAGCAAATAGCTTCGAAAGCAGCGATGACCTCGGAAGAGCAAAAATTTTACATCATAAAAGGAATAAACGCACGCCCAGAAGTAGATCTCCAACTTCGTTCGACAAAAAATTGTGATGAACTAAAAAACATGTTAAAACTATTGGATAAGCAGAATTCAGAGGAAAGGACTTTTTATACCCCCAAGCTGCCAGTTTTCCATAGACCTCCAGCCTGGAGTCCACGCTTCCAACAACACCCAGGAAATTACCGACAGTTTCGGCCAAATTTTGATTTTCAACACCAGGAGTGGAGACCGAGGAATAATTTTTATCCGCCCCGTTTCCAGCAACGGCCCAGACCAGGGTTCAACACCAGTGCACCTTCCTTTCAGCCAAGAATGACAATGCAGAATCATAATAAAAACTTTAATGTGAGAACCAACGACAGTGACTGAGTGCCAGTAGTAGAGAGCCTGTTGTGTGGACAGAAAGTCCAGATTTTATTCGATTCAGGCTCAACTCTAAATATTTTACCAGGATCCACTTTAAATAAAAATCACCAACTAAATTTCAAAAATTGCAACATTAACATTACAGCTGTGGGACGAAACGTCCAGGTAAGTCAGTATATAATGCTTCCGTTAAAATTGGGTGAAAAAATTGAAACATTAAAATTTTATTACTTACCTAATGTACAATTACCATATGTTATATTATCTGGTCATGCTATTGGACTCTTTAATGTCACTATTAATTTTAAAACTAGAGAAATTTTTCAGGATAATAAATTACTTAAGCATTTTAATTGTACCAGCTGTCATAATAATAATCCTAATAAGAAAAGTGGTCATGGAAATAATGAAAAAGTATCTGCATTTTTAAGTAATAATAATGATTTATGTAATGTGATTTCTTGTAATAATGATAAGTGTGATATTGACAATTTAATTAAAAAATTTGATCATGTTTTTGCTAAGAATAAGTTTGATGTGGGAGAAATTAAATTAGAATCGCCAAAAGTAGTCTTAACCTCAGAACTTCCTATAAGTCAAAGACCATACAGAACGTCGCCTAGAGATGACGCAGAGATAAAGAAACAATTAGATGCCTTGTTAAAAGCTAAAATTATTAAACCTAGTTATAGCCAATATAGTTCACCTATTACTCTCGCGTTTAAGAAAGAAGATAATGCTAGGACTCGACTATGTATTGACTATAGGAAAATTAACCAAATTACAAAAACCGATTGTGAACCCATTCCCAGAATAGACAGTGTTCTAGACAAATTGACCAATGCTAAGGTATTTTCTACGTTAGATCTATGTAGTGGGTATTGGCACCTGAAATTAGAGGATGAGGAAGCTGAAAAGCTTGCTTTCACTTCTAACTATGGCTTGTACCAATTTACCAGACTTCCGTTTGGATTTAAGAATGCTCCCGCAATATTCCAAAGAACAATTAGGCGTATACTTCATAAATATCAAATTAACTTTGCTCTAAATTATTTTGACGATATAATTATTTTCTCAGAGTCATTAGAACAACATATTCAGCACTTAAAGACAATTTTTGAAATTTGTGAAAAGGAAAATATTAAACTTAAAAAATCGAAATGTCATTTTGCTAAAGATACTATTGATTTTCTTGGCTATGAAGTTAAGCATGGATCATACAGCCCAAATAATACTAATGTAGAAACAATAAAAAAATTATTGGCCCCAAGGAACGTTAAAGATTTACAAAGATTTCTAGGCACCATTAACGTATATCATAAATTTATTCCTGATTACGCTAAAATTAGAATTCCCTTAAATAACCTTTTAAAGAAAGACCAGAAATGGGCATGGACGCCTGAATGTCAACAAGCTTTTCAAAAACTTAAAGATAGTTTAATCTCAAAACCCATTTTGGCCCTTTATAATACAAATTATCCTTGCCATGTCTATGTTGATGCGTCAAAAGAAGCCATAGCCTCCATAGTAAAACAAGAATATCCTGATGGAACTCAACATCCAATTGCATATCACTCCCGACGACTTAGACCATATGAAATTAATTATACGATAACGGAATTAGAATGTTTGTCCATAATTGATAGTCTTGATAAATTCCATTGCTACCTTCATGGGTCACATTTTACTGTACATACAGATCATCACAGCTTAGTTTGGCTTAAAACTTTTAAAAATCCAACAGGTAGACTTTTCAGATGGTCTCTAAAAATTTCTATGTATGATTTTGACATAAAATATAAGAAAGGTACAACTAATGTTGAAGCTGACATGTTAACAAGAAACCCAATTGCTTTTAATATAACTACAACCCCTCCAGAACCCTTGTTAGATATAAAGGAAATCATCCATTTTCAAATGTTAGAAAATATAACAGCACCCAGAGGTTTTAATAAGGATAATATTGTAGTAGTGAAAAGACAAGGTTTAATCAAAATTGTAGTACCAAAAGCGTTAAGAATTAAATTAATAGAGAAAGTACATGAAAAATTTGGTCATCCAGGAATAGCTTCAATGTTAAGAATTATTTCACCTCAATATTATTGGACTAAGATAATTAATGATGTTGGAAATTATGTTAAACATTGTGAAACTTGTCAAGTAAACAAGAAGTCTCATCAGAAAAAATATGGTTTTATGCAATCTCTTCCTCTGTGTGAAAAACCTTTTGAACTATTATCAATTGATACTGTAGGTGGTTTAAGTTATTATAATTCTACTAAGAAATATTTACACATTGTAGTTGATCATGCCACTAGGTACATCTGGACATTTCCCTCTAAAAGTGCCACCACGGAAACCTATATAAATTGTTTGAATTCTATTTTTCAAAATCATGTACCCGAGAAAATTTTAAGTGATAGGAATTCCGCCTTTACCTCATCAAAGTTTAAACATTTTCTCAGACATAATATTGTTACACAGCTCTTGACATCTGCTCATAGACCGCAGACGAACGGAAAGGTCGAGAGAGTTAACCAAACCATAGTAACTAGATTAAAATGTAAAGTTAGTAATAGCCCTAGTAATATGCCATGGACAAAAATCTTAGACTCTGTCACCCAAGAATATAATAATACCCCTCATTCGGTAACTGGATTTCCCCCAATTTATTTAATGTATGTCGAATTGCCTTATAAAATTTCTTTCCAAGATAATGAGATATACCCTCCTATAGAAGAAGCTAGAAAAATTGCACAAGAAAGAACTAGACAATATTATCAGTCGAATAAAATAAGATATGACAGAAGATTTCAACAAGTTATATTTAAAGTCGGAGATTTAGTTTTATATGAAGAATTTCAATATCCAAATACCCGAAAACTTGCCCCACCGTATTCAGGCCCTTATACTATTCTAAAAAAATGTTCAGATGTTCTTTTTGAAATTGATAAACCCAATGCTCTTTATAAAACTCCCACTGAGATTGTACATTCTACTCGCCTTCGATTTTTCCGTCCTAGAGAGAATTTTCAGTTAAATGATATTAAAAAACCCAAGCGAACAGGAACCAGAGGATACTGATGGACTCCCATCAATGGACTGCCAATATTGTGAGTCTCCGAATCTACAACTACTTTTTAAGGACAACTAAAAATGGTATAGACTGATCATGTGAAGTTTATTTTGAATTTTGTAATTATTAAGGTGAATTTTGAATTTTATAATATTTAATTTAATGTCATGATGGATTCTTTTCCTCAGTTGAGTTGTTCTTGTTTTGTTTTTATTTTTCTAATTTTTTTAATAAAATTGTCGGGTTGTGATGGCCACACAACTCGAAAACACTTTTTTTTTCATTCGGCAAAATTTTTATTTTTGGATCTTGGGGTTTTCCTTTGAGAGCAACTACAGTTGAGAAACTGAATCCATTTATCTACATTTGTTCATCCACAAAAATTTTCTTTTGAAGTGGCGGGAGGAATTTGTTTTAACCTCCTTTCCAACTTCATAGTAAGCATTCCTCAGCAAACGTGAGGATACGCGGTTGTTTGAGAGAGATGTGATTTGTGTATAAGAAGTAAGGTATGTTAAAGGTATTAAATGTGTATTGCTATTGAAACGAATTTTGATGTAATGAAGTTGTTTTATTAATGTAACAGTACTTTGAAGAAAAAGAAGAGATATTGATATGAAATTAATGTAAAAATTTATAATATTGTAATTTCGCATGAATAGAGAATTGTTATGAATATAAGAGTACCCAAGGAAGTTTAAAAATATAATAGAGTGAATTTGATTGTGATATAAACAATGTCAGTATTAATAGAATATAAGGTGAGAACTAATAATAATACAATATGTGGACAGTGTTAAGAGATAGTTTCCAGGTAGTGTAAATATTTATATTGTGTTTTATTCATATCAAATATATCAAGATAATATGTCATGTAATCATAGAATTTATGTTATCGTCTTATATTTTGAATACCAGTCTTATATTTTGAACTTATACTGTAATTATGGTTAAGTGCATACGAAGCAAATAAGATGAAGGATAGTAGGGAAACCGCATGGACCTGCTATCTGGAGGAACCATTGTGGACTTTGCCAGATATTTTTGTAATCTTCTGTTATATTCTGTATAATTGTAATATTTTGTAGTTTATTTTTTTATGTTATGTATGAGAGCCTCCACCCGGGTAGACAACGTTTTTAAAATGGGGGGATATGAAAGATATAAAATTTAAGTTGATCCCCTGTAAATTTTCTTCCCTTCCCATGCTTAAGATGGCATTACCAAATTCTGTTTTCAAGAACCCAGGAATATTTTTCATAGCGTCAGCAATCCCTGGGCAAGCCACACTTTTCTATGCCCAAATAAGGCAATCGTCCTGTACAACTGATGCAGCTTGCAAGAAACATCTTTGCTCAGCAAATTCTTCAACCGCAGATACCTCTATACGCAAACCCCGGGAATCACTCGGGTGTTGGCTTTCCATTAGATAAGATGTCTGTTTAGCCACTCGGAAATAATTTTTTTTTCTAATATTTCTGTAATCTGATCTTATTTCATTACATATATATATATATATATATATATATATATGTCAAATGATAACTGAACTGTCAAAATATAGTTGAGAAGTACGGGGAAAGGGGGTTTAAAATGATAAGAATCTAACAATCCATTTACAAAGCGCGCGTATTTTGCTGTGGGGAAAATCCTCTTTTAAAAACGACTTTGAGCAGAAAGCGAATAATTCTAGGCGAGAGGATTTATTTTTAGAAGTGTACAGGGTTTGGGAGCAAAGTTAAAAAAGCACGATCAGCAATAATGAGGGACTAGATGCAAAAGGTTGAGGTCTGCACATGCGCCGTACAGCATGAGCTCGGAGGAAATTAAGTTTGGGCGGCAGATTGAATCAGAATTTTGTTGCTCGCGGCAGGCGTGCTTAGGAATTAACAAAATGGTTATGCGAAAAGGATTAACCTGGAGCTTTGTTCGATCAAGGAACGTAATAAAGAAGATTTAAGAATATTGTCTGTCCTGTGATCCATTCCATGCCACTCGTCCAAGTATTTAAAGAAAATGTGGACTGCATTATTCATATTTAAACACGGGAGCAAAACAAGCTCCGTGTCATATATATATATATATATATATATATATATATATATATATATAAATACATATGCACATACACATATATATAAATATACAAGTAACTCGTGCAGTATTTGAAATTTTGAAAAGTATTTGCAATACTTTGCTTAAACTGATATCAAAATAAATGATGTCCACATTACGAACCATTTTTTATTTACAAGATATTTCTCATGCTAAAACGATAAGAGCCTGGAAATACTTAAAGTACCAGAGAAATTCCTATTTTGCAGTTTTCTCCTGTTAATGACAGCGCCTATTTAGGACATATCGAAGTTAATAAGATGTTGCCTTTTGCTCGCTTCTTCTCTCTGATCTGCAATTCTATAGCTGTCTGGAACTTAATCGATGAAACAATCATCTGCACAAAGTTTGCGCTTCATTTGGCAGAACAGTTTCTGCCGTGACTTATGACTTTTCTGACAGTTTGTCTATGGATAATGCCAACTAAGCTTCATGGACCACATATGTTGTGCGATTCATAGTCCATAACTTGAGTTACTGACTAAAAGCCTTTCATGTCGATATGGGAGATTGAAAATTTAGTGCAATGCTACTATAACATAATTCCTCATTCATCTGGTATTTATCACAAAGTGAATAGTTGGCGATATAAATGAAGCAGAATCATAAAATGTTCGGAAATTTCATTCATTTTCAGACAAATAGTAAAGAAATTATATATATATATATATAATCTTTAATCTTAAGGAAATAAAACATTTTTATAAGTTTTTATTGCTTTCAGTTTGACAAAAATTTTACATCCTTCATATGTTTGTTTTTTTCTCACAGTATTTTAAAATCAGTTGAAATATTAGTGTGATGATTCAAACTAATTTATATTGATAATATCTATTCCTTCCATAGAATAATTTAATTTTTTTTGAGAAGGGTTGCAGATTAATATAAATTCAGTTTTAAATCCATTAATCTTCTCTTATTAATATCGCATCAATTAATTTTAGATGAATTTCAAATTACATTTTTTTTCCCACGACTGACTTTTATCAAATACAAATGGATTTTAATAATAGTAACCAATTATGGTATTTGCCTATCTATCGATATTAACAACAACTTTACTAACTGTGCAAATTTGAACTATCCAATCAGAAAACTCGAACCTGTCGCGAAGGCCCTCTAAATAATATTTGTGAAGCACCTTACTAGGCTTTGTAAACGAAGTTAGAATTCCATTCTAAACTACTCTTAGTAAAAACTAATACATTTAATTAGTGTTAATTTGATTTCATAGACCAGGTAGATAGAATAAACTATTTTCATAAATTATAAATACTTTCATTGTAAGTTTATTTCTGTAGTATGGAAAATACATATCAAACAATTATGTTAAAAAGCACTTGTATATACCGGGTGTCCAGAATTAAAACACCCCTACTCAGATATCCCTGTACATCGAACTACTCAGTGTAAAGGCTTCAAATTTTGTACACATACTATTCAAGACATGGGGAAACGGATTATGGTCCAGTAACCTAGTACATCGTAAGTTACATAAGTTGCATCGTAAGTTAAGTGGTGGTAGTAGGTTTCTTATTTTTTTTATTGTATGGGATGTGTCTGAGATGCAAAATCCAAGTTTTCGACCTCGGCAACCCCCGGATCCCTTTTGATTATCCCAAAAATTGCAAAAATAAAAAATAACTTCGCACGCGATCCGTGGCAAATTCCTATTCAGCCTAGATGTCACGTTTTAACAAACAGTCTGGCGTCCCTTTTCTTCCGAGTTTACCCTCACCTGCGAAACGTACAATGGAGGCAGGTCTGACGGTCGTTAGTGGTGCAACGGTGTCAGCAGCTGCAGAGATTTTAATTGGGCGAATTATTTTAATTCGTCACAACATATATATATATATATATATATATATATATATATATATATATATATATATATATATATATATATATATATATATATATATATATATATCTGTTTGCACGAATAGGATCAGAGGGACATTGGATTTTTTCCATGTAAAAAAAAAGTTTCCAAACGTAACCGAAAGAGGGATCTTTTGCGTGACCACGTTAAGCCTGCATTGCAGGAAAGACATGCGCTACCTGTTGTCACCTTCATGAAGAATGGTGCCCCGCCCCACATTTCACGTGATATCAAGACGTTCCTGTTTGAATCTTTTACTGAAGACCGAGTCTATAAGTCGCGGTTGTAAGGTTCAGTGGCCCTCATGATCACCAGACTTGACCCGGGCAAATGTTTAGTTGGGGAGATATTTGAAGTCTCGTGTGTACCGGGCTCCCCAACCTTTGTGGTGGAACTGAAAAATGTCCTTCGATAGACAGTCGCTGTCATCGATGCTAGAATCCACCGTAATGGGCTTAGTGACGCGCCTCACTTGCCTATTACCTTGTGCTAATAGTAATGTTGAACATTTGTTACTTTAAAATACATGCACAGTCTCATGTTATTGTGATCTGTTTGATTTTCTGTTTGAGTTTGCTTGATTTGCATAAAACGTCTCAGTTTGACGTGTGAGCGCCCTCTTTCGGTTACTTTTGGAAACTTTTTTTTTACATGTAAAAAATCCAATGTCCCTCTGATCTTATTGGTGCAAACAGAGCATTACTTCTTTTATTATCAATTTTTGAACTTTGCACGAATTTATGACACACTCGGTATATATATATATATATATATATATATATATACACTCATGGACAAAAAAAATTGCGCACCAAGAAGGAGTCGTCAAAATGAAACGAAATTTTACATACGTAATGACTACTTTGATATAAGTAAATGATAAGAAAATCAAAGAAAAAGGATAATTTATTTCAGAGAAAAGGGCAAAAGAACGGAGGTGTTAATACTCCGTTGGACCCCCTCTAGCGCGAATGCACGATGCGATACGATCGGGTATTGAGTCATACAAGTTCTGTATGATGTCTTGAGACATTTCGTTCCATATTTGCTGTAACCTTGCCTCTAGTTCGTTCAAACTCGTGGGATGCCCAACTCGTCGTCCCAAATGATCCCAGATATGCTCGATTGGAGACAAATCTGGGGATCGGACAGGCCAAGGAAGGGTAGTAACAGTGCGGAAACAGTCTTGTGACACCCTTGCCGTATGAGGCCGAGCATTGTCTTGTTGAAAAATGGCTCCTGGGAGCCGTTGCATGAGTGGCAACACATGTGGTTGCAGGATTTCATGAACATACCGCTGGGCTGTCATGGTGCTACGGAACAATACTAGGGGTGACCGTGTATTGTAGGCAATGGCACCCCATACCATCACACCAGCTGTGGGAGCGATGTGTCGCTGTACAGCAAAGGCAGGATTGAAGCGTTCACCACGGGCTCTCCACACACGAACACGATTGTCATCACTGCCGAGATTGGATCTGGATTCGTCGATAAAGACGACCTGGTTCCATTACGCTGCAGTCCAGTTTCCTCGTGCGCGGCAAAACTCCAAACGGAGGCGTCGATGGGTGGGCGTCAAGGGCAGCACACGTAATGGGCGCCGCGATACCAACTGTCCTTCAGCCAGGCGCCTTCGTATGGTTCGAGAAGACGCAGAGGCCCCTAGTAAAGGTGCTACCTGTGCCTGGATAGCGGCCGATGAAGCAGTTGGCTGTACGCGTGCATTTCTTACGATGTGGCGGTCTTCTCGACGACTGGTCTGTCCAGGGCGTCCTGAGCCTGGTCTTCGTGTACATGACATCTCTCGGGTCCACTGGTCCCAACACCTCCTCACAACACAATCAGAGCAGCCTAATTGACGAGCTACTCGCCTAGCTGACCACACAGCTTCCATCATCCCGACGATTCTCCCCCTCTCAAATTGCGACAACTGCTTATATTGTCTTCGAACACGGCGTAATGGCATGTCTATCTCAGCTCTTCCTTTGTAAATGATTCAGCACACTCAAACAAGCTTTGGTTACCTGTTTTATACTCCACAGAGTACGATGTTCAACGCCCTCTACCGGCTATACGTAATACGCAATCACGCTGCATTTCTAATCATTTGCATATCTCCCCGACATGTACCTTCATTGCAAGTTTCGTTACGATCCCGCAATTATTTCTTGGTGCGCTAATTTTTTTGTCCATGAGTGTATATTAAGGAGGAGCGTAAAAAAAAGTTTTCGATTTTGTTTTTGCCCTAGTGCGGAAAAGTTGTGTACTGGTGGGTAGATCACGTATGCAAAGTTTTGAGAAAAACAAAAATTATCTTCCGTCTCTATTTCGGCCGTGATTTTTAGTAGAATTTTACCATACACTTAAAAATGTGTATTTCCATTGTTTTGCATGCAGCTTTTCGCTTTTTCTGAAATAAAATTCAGAAAAAAACCCAGAACTCAGCACGTGGAGGTGGCTGCATTGCAAGTTCCACCCGTGCCCACCTATCCACCCGACCATACCTTTGCCCTTGCAGTTATTGCGGTTTTACTCGGTACTCGCATTTGGTTTCAAATGGTGGCATAGCTTTTCTCGACTCTGTTCGGTTCTAACTAAACCGTCACGCTTATTTTCTCCACACACAGCCGCAGAAACCTCTGTTACTAGTTTCACGATACGTTCAACAATTTGGGTGTGGCCAGGAAATTTTAGGCTTCCCAGGTGTTGAGCTACAGACTCTCCACTGGAAATCAAATTTCTCAAATCATTTTCTGTCATTTGGGGGTTCCGTCAAATTACATTTCTGCCAATCAATGAGGTCTATATATGAAACTGCCTCGAAGTTGAGTGACGGAATGTTGTAGAGTCTGATTCTTTCCTTTTTTTCCTTTCTTGCTCGTAAAATCCTACGCAGTCCAAGTTCTGCAATGGACTGTCTGTCGTCTGTGATCATGGCAAGATTATTGCTTCCGGGTGGCCGAAATAGCCATTTTTCTAGATAATGGGATTGACCACAGTCTTTAAATCGTTTTTAAGATAGCGTGAGACGTTTATTGTCTGCCAAAAATTTCGTGGACCATACGTGCAACATGGATTTAATTTGACCGTAAACCACATAGGGGGGCACACTTTCATGATGAACTCTGCCAGAGTTTGAAGTTGGTTTGAAGGCTCTGACGAGCTAATGTATAAACACTTTATTCGATTTGTAGTTGTTAGCCACCGTGCATGAGTCCTTTTCCCAGGGTGCTTTTGTGACAAACTTGATGAGCAGTTTCTATTTGTGACAGCCTGACAAATACCCCAAAGCTATCGCTTGTGTGTGCTAAGATCCTTTATGTCGATTTTCGGAAATTCGATCGAAATGTCTACAAATTTCACAACTGGGAGGTTTTTACAATTTGCCAATGCTTTCCCAGTAGGACCAGAAAATGCATTAGGGTCACTCGTTCCACCATCCAAATGCTGCACTAAATGTCGGAGTGGCCACTCATTTGCATGTAACTGGCAGATAAACCAGTGCAAGGGTTTCCCAATGGCTTCCCCAGAAAGGCGAATCACGCCGATTTTATAGCCAGTATTAATGATTGTTCCATCGCACTCTACTGCTACTAGTTGATGAATGTCAATATTCTCATTCTCCATGAATTGCAGCATCATTTGAGAAATACTCAAAGCTGATGATGAAGTTAGTCCTATGTCTCCAAGGTACTTGCTTCCAGGTTTCTTAATCATTGTAACGCGTTCTTCCAGGACTGTTTTTTTTTTGTACATCTTTCCCCCTACGCTCTCTTGCATTAGAGTTTTGTCCTTCCTTCCGTCAAAAAAAAGTCCCTCCAGTGGTTCCAGCTGTCTTTCATTTCCTTTCTGATATTCTTTCCTAATTTTTTTCCTCTCTCTTCTTATTTTATGTCTATCAATTACATTTAAAGTGTTTTTTTGGTAATCATCCCCAAATCTTCCAAACCAGAGCTTGCAATGATGGCTCCAGACCGATCTGAAACTCCGGTTCTGTCACAAGCTGTAGCTACTGCTGGGTATCGGCTTGATCTTAACGTCTTTTTCCCTTCAGATTGAGTCATCCTGGATTTGGATGGGGAGAGCTTCAAGTGATCTGTGTCACTATCGAAGTTATGTGGATCCACGTTAGAATCTGGATCAGGAAATGTGAGCCTAGATGGCGTAACTGATGGCGAAACGTTTATTTTAGGACTTACTGCTTCTGTCCCTTTCTGCTTCCTATCCGCTCGTTTCCTCAACTTTCAGTTCCTTTTAAGTCAACTGCGCCTATGGACATTTGCCTAAGTGCCCGTTGGTCTATAAGAAAAGTTTTTTCCATTTTGTTAGTTATAAAGTTCTTTTCTTTTTATGCTTTGGGAAAGAACATTTGTTAAAAGAAACAAACTTACATGAAAAAATGTCGAACAATTTCCGTGAGTCTTTCACGAAGGTTTTAAGCTTCGTTCCTAAAGTTGTTGTTGACAATGTTTACATGCCAAAATATTTCTTTACCTTTCTGCACGCAGTGTGTCCGCTGCTGCCTTTCTGTATTAAGTTTCGAATTACCTCTGCATTTTATTAAAGAACAAAATGACCAGTTGCATACAAAACAATGGAAATACACATTTTTAACTATATGGTAAAAATCTGCTAAAAATCACGGCCGAAATGGAGACGGAAGACATTTTTTGTTTTTCCCAAAACTTTGCATACGTGACCTACCCACCAGTACCCAACTTTTCCGCACTAGGGCAAAAACGAAATCGAAAACTTTTTTTTTACGCTCCGCCCTAATATATATATATATATATATATATATATATATATATATATACACTGCTGGCCACCCAAATTGCAACACCAAGAAAGACGAGAGATATCACAACAAAATTTATTTTGTGGATAACATGTTGACCAAGTATCAAATGATTAAATTTATAGACTTCTGTGAAGTGTGGTTCCTGCCAAAATCAGTAGCCAGAGTAGCCGCCATTGTTGGAGATCACCGCTGCCACACGCCTCGGCATTGATTCAAAGAGACTTTGGATGAGTTCTTGGATGAGTTCTTGGATGAGACTTTCGATGGGGTACAGCAGACCAAGCAGCTTCCACACGTTGCCAAAGTTATCTGCTGTGGCAGCTGGGGATGGAATCTGGGTCAATCGTAGAGCAACCATGGACCACATGTTTTCTATCGGCGAAAGATCCGGAGAGCGAGGTGGCCAGGGAAGCAATTCAATCTGGCGATTGACGAAGAACCGTTGGACAATGCGTGCCACGTGTGGTCGAGCATTATCCCGTTGAAATATGGCTGTGGGCAAGCCCTGAAGGTGAGGAAGAACAACTGGCTCCAACACCTCGGAGATGTAGTGCTGGCTGTTTAAAGTACCGGCAATGCGTACTAGAGGTGTGCGAGAGTGATATCCAATACCGCCCCATACCATAATACCCGGTGCAGGACCAGTGTGGCGGTGCATAACGCAACTGTTCAGCATCCTCTCTTCACGGTGTCACCAGACTCGAATGCGACCATCGTGGTGTTGCAGACAGAAGCGTGACTCGTCAGTAAAGACAATTTCATTCCATTCTGCCGTCCACATCCTTCCGTCATCGCACCATTGGCGGCGTAGACGTCTGTGGTTCTGCGTCAAGGGTAGACAAAGCAATGGACGTCTTGCGGACAGATCACTCTGCTGTAAACGGCGTCGAATGGTACGCGCAGACACTGGATGATGCGTTACAGACTGCATGTACTGTGCTATGGTTCGTGATGTGACTGAGCGATCCGTCACTGCCATGCGCACAATTTGCCTGTCATCACGTGAAGTGGTGCGCTGAGGTGGATGCGATCGAACACGGCGGTCCGTCATACCCTCCTGCATCCAACGATCACATATCCGCATTACAGTTGTTTGGTTTCGTGCAACACGACTACCGATTTCCCTGAAAGATAATCCACAATCTCGGTAGGCCACTATCCTTCCTCTGTCGAACTTGGATACTTGATCAAAAGATGATCGCTGTTTTCGACGAAGCATAATTGATCGTTTTTTTGAAAAAACCACAAGAAAAACTCAATTGCCGAACTTGAAACCGTCAAAATCTCCAAGCCTTAAATAGCGCTTTTAAGTGGCGCAATAGGCGCGCGTGATGTGCGTCTGCGCTGAAATTCTAATCATTTGCATATCTCACCTCCGCTAATGCATGTTGTAAATTTCATGTTATTTGCATGTTTCCTTCAGGGTGTTGCATTTACAATGGCCAGCAGTGTATATATATATATATATATATATATATACTAGCTGTACCCGTCCCGGCGTTGCTCGGGTAATGTAATTACCAATTTTTTAGTAGCCTTAACCCTTTGTTAATGGGCGTCGCTGTCATCCTTTTCCTCACCACGATACATTATTTTACCCATATAAATTTAATCCTTTCTGGCACATTTTGGCAAAATTTTTGACATAGGATTACTAATCGAATATCACTGCAATAGTAATCGATTTCCTTGAAAGCGAATATATCACATCCTCCACATGCTGAAATTCTTTGAAATCTTCATAGATTTTTTCCACAAATACACCACAAATTATATGATATTAACTAAGTGCTGGCCAAAAAAATTACGGCATTACTAAATGTGATTTTTTAATCGATTATCACTGCAATAGTAATCGATTTCCTTTTACCATCCCTCATAGAAAACAAACGCCCCAACACATCATGTGCATGACGTCGAAAAACTGGTTTTTCTCCTATTTTCACCCGCTGTACCTTCGTCCGGAAATGAAGAACGAAATCTCCAAAATGAGATTTCTCGCAAGAGTTTCCGAATCATAAAATAAATTATTAAAAAATAACTACAATTTGTAAATTTAAAAAGTAAACCATAGAAATAACCAAAATTAAAAATCAAGCATAGACTGCTAAATCACTATAACATAAAACATATCCTGCAAAGAAAACATTTTCAATAGAGGATAGCGCAGAAGCTTCATATCCCCATAATGAAAAAACAAATAAATAATCCAACATATATAGATAAAAAATTATACTAAAATAGACAAAAACAAACAGAAATCAAGCACTCTGGGCATCCACGCACCAACGGCAAGATTCTGCATAAGAGCCGGAACTGAACCATAAAACGACAGAGGTAACCGACAGGTCACGTCATCAGGGGGCCCAACCATGTCAAATAAATAAAAAACATATGTAACAATGCTGGGGATTTTTTGGAGGCATGTAGTATTTTCGAGGAAAACTTAAGAAAAAACGATTTCCCTAAAAACTTCGGTAATTTAAAAGTTTTAAAAAAATGGCATTTAGACTAAGGAATTTTTTAAAGTTGTTTAGAATAGTATTTGTGTTTTTGGTTAAGTTGTAATGGGGGGTGGAGCTATAGTAATGTTACAATGACGTAACCATTAGGATAGTACTGGCTGCTGTTTTGCTATAACCGTCACTTACGGAATTAGGGTGTGTAGGCACCGTTTATATTGCATTAGGACTTTTGTGTGCTTGCTTGTAAGGTGCGTTGAGCCCATACAGTAAGTTGTGTTTGTCTTTTCTTTTTCTTCTTGACTAATTGCTTCATTGGGGAACTCGGGGCCTTGGGATGTTTTTTGGGATTACATGCATCCTATTCAGAAAGTTCCCCTTGAGGTAATTGACATGGTTGGGCCCCCTGATGACGTGACCTGTCGGTTACCTCTGTCGTTTTATGGTTCAGTTCCGGCTCTTATGCAGAATCTTTCCGTTGGTGCGTGGATGCCCAGAGTGCTTGATTTCTGTTTGTTTTTGTCTATTTTAGTATAATTTTTTATCTATATATGTTGGATTATTTACAATTTGTAAATTAATTTTGGTTCTGGTTTTCAAAACTGTGATGTCTAGGGTCTCTGAGATAAAAATTTCGTAAAAATGTAACGACATTTACGCATCGATTCGACAATTTGGAAAAAAGGGTCACGGACAAAATCGCGTTTTTTTCCGAAAAACGGGTGCGTACAGGCGATCGAAAAAAAATCACAATTAATCGATAAATTAAGACAGACAATTTTAATTATGATTTCCGTATAGTGTCATCTTTCCCGTATAGGCTCGTCCGAAAAAAAAATTCTTGGACGGATACGTTAGGATTTACGGAGCTTTTACTCGTCCGGGAGCTCCAAATCGCGACTAAATATTTAATTACGGAAAATCTAATTAAAAAATCGAAAAAAGGGCTTCGAGGTGCATAATGAGACCTCGGGGGGCATCTTCGTGTCGAATCTCAAGACTGTCCGACCTACCGTCTTTGCGCTGCTCCGCGAGCAGACAAAAACTCGGTCACACACACACAGACTTTGCCTTTTATATATAAAGATATATATATATCTATATATATATATATATATATATATATATATATAAGCATAAACAAACACACACACACACACAGCCGGCCACCCCGCATTTATAAAAATTTAAATTCCTAAGACGTCAACCTTTAGTCATGTCCTATGTAGATTTATCATCACTCTAAACCTATCTGGTACGATGAAATGTAATCGATGAAACAGTCTTCAGAGCAAAGTTTGTACTTCGTTTGACAGAACAATTTCTGGTGTAACTGACGACAGCTGTGACAGTAAGTGATAGGATAGTGCCTACAAATATTTAAGGTTCACACGTGTCCATAACTTGCGTTACTGACTAAAAGCCTCTTGTTATGGGAGATCGTAAATTGCATACTATTAGTCGGATTGCACATCTTTTTCATATTACAAACTGGATATTTCAAAATAAGATATTGGTTAAAAATTACATTTTAGGGGAATTTACTATTGTTTTATTGATGTTTATTTATATTACAGCAATTTCTACTGGAACAATTTTCTTCCATAAATCTTTTTTACCTAAATAATGTTTTAAAAATATTTTTTATTCCTAAAAGTATAATTAATCCTCTTTTAACTTGAAATTTATTCTTAAAAAATTAAGGGATTTTCTTTGTAGCTTTTCAGGGTATTATAGATCCAGTTTGAAACCTTTAATGTCCTCGCATTAATATATCATCAATTAATTTAAGGTTAGCTTCCGATATATATATATATATATATATATATATATTATTTATTTATTTATTTATTTATTTTTTCTATGATTCCAAAATTGATTTTGGTTTTATAAAAGATATTTAGTCATGATATACCTGTTCAATTCCATAACTTCATACTAAGAGTAACTTAACCGATTCAAAAAACCCAATAAGAAATTTAAATAGGATTAAACATGAATATAATTTATAAAAATGAAATATTTTTTGTAACATATTAACCTACCTAACACAGATGTACGAAGCCCCTGCGTCTTCAGCATGTTTAATGTAATGTTAGCTTTTAAATGCTTAGCTTGATTTTACATGCAGCGTAGGTTACCTGTTTTGTAAGCCAATGATTTCATATTTATATTTAATAATATTACTTTGACAATAATTATTTCCTTTGAAAAATATATTATAAATCATGGATTATAGAAAGAAAACTTGATACGTATAATTGTCAGTCGTCATGTTTCTTAGTCAATATTATAATTTGTAATGGAAGTAAATCCATTGATTGCTATTGCAATTCAGTGTTTGGAGTGTTAAGGTGGTCGAATCCAGGCATTCAAAGACGATGTGCCAATTTAAACGCATTGAGATATTTGGTATTTTACATGTTGTCTTAGCACTATACCTGAAGAAGTTTGTTTTGTCAAAACAAATATTTTCAAAACTGAATAAAATAATTAGATCTACTCTTCAAAAGTTGTCAAAACTTTTACATTTGGTAATCATATTCTTAGAATATTTCAAGAAATTAATTTTCTAAATGGAGAGAATATTTTTGAAGTAAATTTCGCTCGAATAATTTGTTTTGTAATACTTAACATTAAAAATAAAATTATCGCGTAGCGACGATGTTTGTTGACTTTAGCTCAATGAGACTGTGACGCTTTAGGCTATGCGCAAATTTTTATAATTTTTAACTTTATCAAAGTGTTTCATTTTGAGCACCAAGCGTTTGCGAAGAATTTCAACAAAATAAAGCCTGGGAAATTCCATCGGTAAAAGACAGGAAAATATGCGTGCATATATATACTAATATACGTATTCATTATTTTGCTCTAGGTAAAAGTAACGTAGTTACGTAGAAGTTATTTTATTGTAAAAATTAACACCATAGAAAGTTAATTTTTTATCAGTAGTATGAAACTGTTGAATTTAAACTCGGTTGTGACTGGTTTTTACTGAAAAAAAACAATAACGCTGGAAATCTCTTTTTACAGGGTGGCTAATAAATACTGTGACAAATATCGAATCATTTAATTACACACAGATGAAATAGAAAATGGAAAATACAACAATATTATGAACATTATACATCAAAGTTTACCATGAAATAATTTTACTCGAATCGACCGCCATCTTTATCGATTACTAAAGATAATCTCTTACGCCACTGTCCTATTGCGGCACGAATCATTTTATGAGGTAATTTGTCCCATTCACTCCGTATGGAAGCTTTGAGGGAGTCCAAACTTCTGTGCTGCTTAGCATTTACTTTAGACTCTAAAATCCCCCAAATGCAATAGTCTAAAGGATTTAGATCTGGTGAAGAAGGTGGCCAATCTTCTTGCTTGATAAACTTCGGGCAATTGGCATGGAGCCATTCCTGTGTTGTTTTGGATCGGTGGGACGGTGCAGAATCTTGCTGAAATATCCAATTCTTTTTGGGATACAATCTGTTAGCATGTGGTAATAAACGTGTAGCCAATACTTCCTGTTTGTAATATTCAGCATTGATTTTTACCCCTTTATCGATGAATTTCAGAGGCAGTTTTCCATTGTGTGACACTGCAGCCCAAACCATAACAGAATTCTTGTTCTGAAAGCGTTTAACAGTTCGAAGATTTTCAGGTATATCCTCGAAGGTTGCTGAATATACAACATCATTTTTAGCATTATAACTTTGTTCTGTACAAAACAGCTTCTCATCAGAGAAAATTATTTTTTCAACACTTTTGCTACCGTGCCGGTTCAGCAATTTCTTACATCTTTGTAACCTTTTTACTATTTGTGCAGTAGTCAAACCTTGAACTTTTCTTTTGCGATAAGGGCGAAAACCCAGGTCTTCATTTATGATAAGTTGCATAGTTCTGCGACTGATGTTCTCTTCTGCAGCCATTTTATTTGCAGAACGTTGTGGATTTCTTCGTATCTTTTCACGAATTCTTTTGATACGTTCTTTTGTACGAACAGTGCGTGGACGACCAGACCTTGGTCGATCTTTACAGCTATTGGTATTCGATAATCGATTTATAGTCCTATATATAAACGCCCTATTAAAACCAAGGCATTTTAATTGCTTAAATATTTTATCTGCAGAAAATCCGCGATCAAAAAGCTGTTTAACCATTAACCTTTTGGCTTCCATCTTTAAAAATATTCTACATATTTTACTTTAAACAAAAATCGTCTGCGTTTACAAAAAGTTGCCAATCACACAAATAGATAGATAAATTGTTTTTCCAAACGATTAAAATTAACTCTTATTTTTTGGAGTGTTACAGTATTTATTAGCCACCCTGTAGTTTTTAGATATATTTCTAGTTTTTAGATATTTTTGACTAAATTATTCCCAGTTGGCTATATTTTAATATTTTAGATTTCAACGAAACAACTGTTCACTGATATACACTTTTATACACGTGCCAATATATTAAAGTTTAAAAGCGTAAAATTTAAAATGGAAAACTAAACAACAGACGATATTGATTAAAACAATCCCAGAGAGGTATAACTGTGTCCTTGAAATTTTTTTAAATATATCAGTTTTAGAAAGCAAATTAATATCTTTACGACGGTATCACAATAATGATTTCTAATCCTTGCTGGACAGTTAATAAACACCGGTGTATTTTGTGGCAGTGAAAGTATAAGTTAGTTGTGAATGTGGTTAGTACATTGCATGAAATTTAAACCAGTTGTTTTCAATCGACAAGGTCATTCCTTGTGACCTTATCGATTGAAAACAACTCTGGTTAGCATGAAATCTTGATTTGTTCAATTGAAAGAACATATACATTATGCAATATAATACCTCACTGAATTTAAAAATACACTTTACATGACCTTATTATAATTCATTTGCTATAATTTATTCATTATCATTAACTCCTTATACATTCTTCTTCAAAATGGGTACTAATATATATTCAAATCAATCACATAAGCTTAATCAATTATTAGCATTAATTCCTATCACAGTCATAATACATACATAATCAACAATTATTATTAATTCAACCACAAATCATGTTACTTTATACTATATAAGGTCTTGTTTTGCGGATTATCGCATATTACCCTACTGACTTTCGTCATGAAATTAAATCGCTATCGCACTCTCTATACGTTATCACGTTACTTGAACTGCTAGGCGTAAGAGAAGCAGTGACGGTAAATATGAAAAGGAGAAAAGACAGTACCTTTGCAGACGATTGTTGAATCACCTTTGATTATGGACATAGGGCACAGGACGCTGGATTCCTCATTAATCGTTGAGCTGGACATCTGGTTAACGGATGCACTGCTTTTTCATCCACTGTTCGTCATGGTCACTCGTACTAGGGCACAGGGCTCCTTAGGATTTCTTCGTCGTCGGACGTTCTCGGCACTGGAAATTGGGACCACAGCTCTTCTTCCGGCTCTATTGGCATTGGAGACGATATGCAGTAATCATCATCGGCTCTATCATCGGGAGCTTTTTATTAAACAATTGTCATCAGTAAAGCTACAACCTTTCCTCTCGTTTCAAGCCAGCATTTGGCAGCATTGTTAAGGAACCATCATACAACGTAGGGGCTCTTTTCTTGAGTCAAGCCTGATATCGCACACTTGGTCGATCATGCAGACTTGTGGGACTTTGCTCCTTATTGAGAGTGCCTACTCATCGAAATTCATTTCTCAACTGCCTGATTGAAATTAACTTTTTTCTCATATTTTTCCTTACTCCTTTGTCTTCATTCTTATATTTTAGGCACACCTCTTCAAATCACTCATTGGATAATTTCTCCCATCACAACTCATCTATTGGTTTGTGGTTGCCTCTTCTCTATCCCTTTTCGCCAATGCACATCGTGGACGGGACTTTTAAAAATTTCTCTTTTAATTGACTTTCACATGCTTAGCTCAACACCGACTATGGGTGGGCCCTTTTTATAGCTATCATAAATTTGTGGCTTTCCTTTCTTTTTCTCTTCCTTCGTTGCAAGGTAACTCTCAGTTTCACCGTTTCCGTTTTATCTTAGCTTTTTATCTATACTTTTATTTATTTCTTCGTGCCCAATCTTTGCAGTAGTTTTGATTTATTGTCGGTCTTTCTCCCCTCTACTTCTTTTATTACTAGTCTTTTGCTTCCTTGCCATATTTCTTTCTTATCTAGTGCAATTATTTTATTTCTCCCCGTAACTCTCCAACTTTCTTGCACCTGGCCTTGACGCTATTGTCATATCCCTATGACATGTGACAATTTAGAAATTGGGACAATCAATCAATCAAAATTATAATTATGTGGATTTCATTTTTCCCCGCATGAGCATGCATCTGTGGCTCTAGTGGTGATGCACCTTCAAATTTAAGATATCTAGATGGCGCTGCGAAACACTCTTTTTCAATGTAAAAACTTCAATGTGCTTTTGTGTTTACCGGTGGCTTCGGAGACAGGGTTGAGCAATGGAGGTCAATAATTCTAATGCCGATAATATTGTCCTTTTTTGTGACGTCTCTAGCATAGAAAATAAATCAAATTGTGTGAACTGTTCTTCTTCTTTACAACACTGAATCGGACAGTATTTTCGCTACAAATGGTAGCGTGTTGGATTACGGTTTAAATCCCGATGCCTTCGTGTCTACGCTGAATAGGGGCACGTTAGACCTGAAAGTCTTTCCATGTTGTCAGAAGGAGGGGTAAGGTAGATGTCATCGCTGTGTGTGCTCGGTCAAAATGGAGGTAGCACTTTGATAAGTCGGACTCCGACCCTTGTGGTGCCATTTTAAATCGGAGACGCATCTCTCTACCCCAGTGATTCCTAATATTTTTTTCTTCACGGTACACTTTTAACAATTTTAAAATTTGGCGGCACACTAACAATAAGATAAATTTCAAAGAATTTTACTTGGATAATTGATTGATGTACCCATAATATGTTTTGTAAAATTAGCTTATGAAATAGTGATATATAAAATGAAATTCCATTTCAAAGTAAACAGTATGTTTATATAACTACAAATTACATTTAGTGTGAAGTTTGAGCTTGTAGTTTTTCATAATTTCATTTATATTTGGGTGTAAAAATGATAATGCTACCCTCATTTCGTGATCGAGATTTAAAAGTCCAGAACTGTAATAGTCCAGACTTACCAGTTACCAAACTGTATTAGTCATGCGCATTGGTTCAGACAGTCCCCGCTAGAATGGTAGAACTGATTGAACTACTTGTGGACGTCGCTTAAGTATGGGTATGCGGCACACTTCAAGAATCTCGCGGCACAGTGGTTGAGAATCCCTGATCCACCCGCTGCCATCTATGGATCTGGTCTGGCAGGGGAGGGGGGGGCGTAAGTTACTACACCGACAACGACATGTATGTGTGATCGATTTGCCAATCTGATATAAACAGTTGGAAGAGCAACAATGACTGACTTAAATTTTCACTGGAACTTGAAATGAAGAAGTTTTGTACCACCTAACCATCGAAACACAGTGATTTTAGCTTTTGATGTCATTTTTCATAATAAATGCATGTTTTACACTAATTTATTTTGTTTTGTTTTTTGTTTTTAAATAAGGCATATAGTAGCATTTTCCTTCGTTTAAATTAAATACGAGACCTATATTGCACATCTTTTCGGCCATATTATTCTTTAAAACTCCTTTATGTCTCTTAACAGGTAGTAAGTGAATAATGTCAAAATTATTGTTTTTATAATATTGTCTAGCAAATGAACAGAATGTCCCCAAGCTATAAACTAAAATACAGAATATTTCTTATCATATTCACTTGGAAAATTCAGTTACTATTTGGGAACGATCATTAAATTGAAACATTGGTCGATAGTAATTATTAAACATTATATTTATATTCATTAAAAAAATAAATTTGCTTCACCTAAAATAATTTGTTCGTTACGCAAAAATAAACTTAATGTGTCATGAAAAATTTACCTAGGCAGCATATATTTTAAGATTATCTTTATTTATTGCATGCGATGCATGCAAATAATATGGATTGATCATAAACATAAAAGTATAATTAAAATTTAATTATTGCTACAAGTTATTTATTTGTTTAATTTAATATTTTACATGCATCATATTGCACTGGGCTGCAGTTTCTTAATTCCTGTTGTGTTTGGCCAAACAAAATTCGATGTCTCTATTCCTAATATTTAAAATTTCTTTTTCGTTGATATAATTTTTATTCTTTCTTTAAAGCTATTATATAAAATCCATACTTGATATAAATTATTTTATCTAGTCGTCATAAGTATAAAAAAATTTGTCAATACTGCACTAAGTAAAACCGTCGCAGAGTTTGCAAATGATTATTTAAAACATGCTTATTTTGTTGCACAACCACAGAAATGTTAAAGAAAATCACCGACCGGAAGGATTTCAACCAGAAACTATTCCGTCCGAAATAATTTAAAATGAAAATAATTTCAACTAAAATATTTTAAGAGAAGGACTTTTTATCCAAATTATTGAAAGACTGCGGAAAATATATTAAAAATTTGTTTACATTTGTGAAGGATTGTTTTCATGTGTATATGATGTCTGATTAAGCGAACGATCTAAAATAAATGTTTTCCTGCATATACTGGCAATATAAAGAAATTTTTAAATTCTAAGAGATTTTAAAATTTTCCGCTGACTTAATATACCTGTTTAGTTGTAGACTTTAAATTACATTTTATCTTCCTCCGAGGTTCCTGAGCCTTTAAATTACATTTCATCTTCCTCCAAGGTTGCCGAGACTTTAGATTACATTTCATCTTCCTCCGAGGTCCCCGAGACTTTAAATTACATTTCATCTTCCTCTGAGGTTCCTGAGACTTTAAATTGCATTTCATATTCCTCCGAGATTCCCGAGACTTTAAATTACATTTCATATTCCTCTGGGGTTCCTGAGACATAAAATTACATTTCATTTTCCTCCGAGGTTCCCAAGACTTTAAATTACATTTCATCTTTTTGCGGGGTTCCTGAGACTTTAAATTACATTTCATCTTCCTCCAAGGTTCCCGAGACTTTAATTTACATTTCATCTTCCTCCGAGGTTCCTGAGACTTTAAATTACATTTCTTCTTCCTCCGAGATTCCTGAGACATTAAATTACATTTCATCTTCCTCTGGGTTCGAATCTCGACAATAGGCATTGGTGTTATTTTCTCTCACAGGGAGATATGTTCTTTCTCCAATATGGTGCTCCCTTAACCCTTCTGCGTGCGCACCAATTTTTGGAACACCAGCAGACGCGCGTGGCTCAAAGTGCAACGTCTGTTTCAACCTCGATTATTCCTTTTGTAATAAATTATTTTTTCATATTGAAAATAAGAATTCTGCGTTTTATGAGAAGATATAAAACGTTGATAATATTCAGATATATTTATAATTAAAGGACAAAGAATGCAGATACTATCACCTTATTTCAAAACTGTCCGGTTAATTGGATCTGAGGACAACTTGCTGATTGATTCCTATTATGTTCCAAAACCTGACAAACAATGAGAGACTTAATCTTTTTGATATGTCGGATACCTGTAATAGTCGCATATTTTGATCGACTGCACCAACTCCTTGTCGTATTGCAATCCAGTATAATCGCTGGTTTACCACGGTTAAATCACGACTAACAATGAATGGAAAGAAATACAAGGGAAAGCATTAGAAAATGTGTAGCTATAAATAGAAAATGCTTAGAACATTCAAACCGTACATTTAAAAACTAACCATTCAAAATTACGAAAATGTTGTACTTTGTGCACAGGCGCGCCCGCTTAAGGGTCAAGGGCCCATGGGACCTTCAACCTGGTTTTATTCAATTTCCAATATTATACTCTATTTACAAAATGAGAATACTTAATATTTTTTCCACTCCATTGAAAACACTTACAATTCCCAAATAAGTATTTTGTGGAAGAATAAGACCTGTTTTTCAAAAAAATCCTCAAAAATGCTAAAATTTTTCAAAATGCTCCACGCGCATTCATTTTCATCTCATTTCTTCCAAATATCTCAGGATTGTAAATTGAAGGGTTTACCACAAAACTGTGCGAAATTCTTTGAAACCACAAATATTTTCCACATTTATAGACCATGAAATGAAGTAAAAAGATGCACAAACATAAGAAAATAACAGATAGATTTAAAAAATAGTTATTTATGGCATTAGATTCATTCATTTAAACACGTGTTTACACTTGAGGGACTGTTTTCACGTGTATTATATTATACTAGATTTATAACCCGGCTTCGCTCGGGACTCAGTTTCTATTATTATTATTTTTTAATGATTAGCCTCATGTTATGATGTTCTAAAGTTATAACAACTCTTAAACAATATAATTTCATTTTTTCAGTAGTAAACAATTCATTTATTGACCAATTTGTTGTTATTTTAATACTTGCCAGTACACTACCTTTTTTCCATGTTTTTATTAACTCGCTTTCTTGTTTGTTTGTTTTTGTGTGTTGGTGTGTTTGTCCAGTACAAATCTTTCAATCGATTTTTAACTAACTTCCCGACTAGCTAGACATTTGAAACTTTAATAATAGCTCAGAACAGGATGACAATGCATTATTTTAATACTTTTAGCCATCTTTAAGCACGATTAAATTCATTTTCAGTTAATTTTGTTTTGTAGACTGGTGCAGCCATCTATCGGCTGGAACGGGAAGGAAAAGTTAAACTCAAGTTAACTTTCAATTAACTTCATTTTCTTTCAAGTAGATGGGATAATTCATCAAAAATATGTTTAAAAAGTATTTATTAATACATAGAATTGTCAAGTTTATATGATTTAACAGAAAATTTAAAAACATGGTACATAAAAAGTTCTTTTTATCTTGTAATTATTTGTTTCTTTTTATCATCTGCGACAATGTATAATTCTGATTGATTCCTTGCTCTAGACACTCCCACTTATAGCTAACCATGCGAAAAACATTCTTCTGTCAGATCCAGTCCAGTGCTCTCTTCTTTTTAAGCATTTTAAAGCATTAATTTACAGCTAATCAATAATGTTTGAATGGATTGAAAACACATTCAATATTAAAACACAGCAAATCTGATAATTATTAGAGAAAAAGTATATACACATATTTCATGCTCGGAATTCTTTCTCAAAACTAAATCGACTGATAAATTTCAATGCCACTTTCAAAGTTTCTTAATTAGAATATATACGTACTATTTCATGATTGTTAAATTATTTCTCAAAACTAAATCGTCTGCTATGTTTCAATGTCACTTCAGTTATATAAATCATCGCGTCAAGTTTAAACGCACGTGTTTCTAGCTAAGTGAATGTGTCCTTCAGTATATTTGAGTTTGAACAGGTAACCTGGGATAGTTTTAATGCATGAAATGGACTGAGAACACATTCATTGAAAATGAATGACTTTCCATCTTTATAATTTCATTTTTAAAAAGAAATATTCCTGCATACGTCCTGCATACTACTTTCATATACGTCATCACGTATATGAAAATAATACATCAAATTCATTCTTGCATGCGCCCATATATGAATAAATCACGTTTTTAATTCATATCTATTTATTTTTTACGCAAATGTTATAATTGAATTGGCAACAATGAAATGTTACAATGTCTTTGAACAAAAATATCCGTTGATACCGCGCAAACTTGTTCTAACATAATTCGGGAATAGAACGTCATAGCGGGATGAAAATTGGCACATTCATCCTGATATTCCAAGAGCATTAAACCGTGTAAATTTTTATGAATGTAGGGGTCACGGTTCTTGAGTTTTTAGGACTCAAACACACACGACCCATTTCACGTTTCTGCTTTATATTTAAGATTTAAAATTTTGACTGGTTATGCAAAAACCTTTCTTTCATGACAGAATTTTTTTAGAAATTTAAAGATTTGTATTACTTATTCTACTTTATCAATATATGTATCATTATAGTATTTACATTAAAAAATAAATAAATAATAGTGTTTACATTAAACTTTACATTCTTCTTAAACTCAAACTTAAACACACCTTAGAGGAATATAAAAACACAATTTACCTGACTTGCTTACAGATTTCGCTATGAACTTGGTATCATAGGAAATTCTGTTTATAGATATATGGCAAGTTTAGTTCTTTGTGCAACACAAGGAGAAAGTTTATTAATTCGGTCTTACACTATGGACCTGGGTCATCCTAGAAATTGACGTGCCGTGTTACGATAAGGGGAATATTTTAAGAGATGGGCTGGAAGAGAATTCGACAGCTCGAATAGAAAATCCGCCATTGAATAGTATCCCGATATGCGCCACTGAATACTCTAGTATCTGCGCTGGGAATGGACTTAAATGTGCGTAAATACCACAGTGATCTACCTACACACACACACACATCTATATATATATAATTGTGTGTATGTATAGTATATATATATACATATATACTATACATATATATATTATATATATATATATAGTATATGTGTGTGTGTGTTTGTTTGTTTGTGTATACACTATCTTTAATACTCATAGAAATCATTGTCTGACCAAGTAAGTTTTTCAACTTATCAAATAGTTGCATATTTTTTTTAATCAGTTCAGAAATATATGGTAATATCAGCAAAAAGAAAGATATCAGACGAACTATTTTTACCCCGATTACCATTTCAGTTAAAATAGTTTAGGTCACAAATTGTTTGTACAAGATATAATTTGAATATTTTGTTAAAAAATTCTGGTAGCAATTCTGGTGTGGTTCTTATGTTTTATACACTAAGCAGGGATAATTTGAAATAAAATTCATTTCAATCGAAATAGCACATACTATTCGTAAAGGGAACCCATTTAAAATTTTGTTAAAAAATTCTGGTGAGATTCCGATATCATATGCATCAGCTGCTTCGACCGGAGTAATTTGGAACAAAATAATACCAACCGAAATAGCTTAAAACTCATATCATTTGTACAGAACATATATTAAATGTTTTTTTTTAATTATGGTTACGTTTCTGGTAAAACTCCGATGTTTTATACCGGGTGGTTATAATTAAACTTCCCCTATAAACGGTAACCTACAGCGCAAACGGGTGAACGGAATGCGACGAAATTTTGTATATGGGCTATACACGAGATGCGCTCACGGAATTTCGGGAAAAAAATAGTTCCAAAATGTCTACCAGAGGGCGCCTTTTCGGGAAAAACATGAAATTTAACACAATAAACGACCAAAATGGAATACAGAAACAATATTAACATTTATTGACTAGTTTCTGATCGCCTTGTCATCGAACCACATTAAGTAAAGGTCAGAGAGAAACAAAAACAGTTCAGTTTGTAGAAACAAGAACAGATTAGGACGAAATTGCACACGAGGAGCAGTTGATAAACGTGTCCAGGACGATGTAGGGAAAGCTGCTCCACGTGACCACCTTCATTCACCTGCAAAATTTAAAGTCGATGGACGTGAGCGTATCTCATGTATAGCCCATATACGAAATTTCGTTGCATTCCGTTCACCCGTTTGCGCTGTAGGATGTCGTTTATTGGGGAAGTTTAATTGTAACCAGCCGGTACATTAACTGTTTCAACAGAGCTAATTTGAAAAAAATCCGTTTCAACCTAAAGAGATTAAGACGAGTACTATTTCTACAGAATGTAATTTATTATTGTGTTAAAAATTTCTGATAACGATTCTGGTAAGGTACCCATTTTTTTTTTGTTAAAAACAAATCTTTCGGATAAATATAGAAATTTTACTCACTATATGCACACACTGAAAAGAATCTTCCTCTTTCGAATAATAAAATTCTATAGAAATTTAGAAAATTTAATTTTATGTAACATATGATTCATTATAACTTATATACATTGTACTTAATACTCGTATTAACAATGAATATATGCATACCTAATATGAATATAACAGTGCAATTTTGCTCGCTTGGTTATACACAAAACAGATATTTGAGTGACACCCCAATCTACATGACAGTACCACCCCTGCTATGATAGATCAGATGACCAGCCTCCAATATAACGACTCCGTCAAACAATGCACGAGAATACGGTTGTACAGAGATTTGTCGATCATAACGGCAATGCCCCACTAAAACCCAACGATTATGATCTGGGAGAACAGAGATTTCGTCAGAGATGAGATGGAATACCATTCTAATATCGATTGATGTTCCGGGCTGAATAAGAAGCGCTAAGCAGAAAATTATTGGAGACATCGTTATTCCTAAACATAATTCCATTTCCATGTTGGCGATTTATTTACTGTGTTCTTTAGTTTAGCAAAAAATAAAAAAAACACGAATCGATACAAACGGGTGACTGGGTAAACCGAATACTGAGATGGAGACTTTAAATGCTTATAAATTATATATATATATATATATATATATATATATATATATATATATATATATATATGAAATGTCCGGAGTGGACATCTCGTGAAAATACTGCGATCGAGGCCGTAACAAAGATTCCAAATCATAATGAATAACTAAAGTTTATTTGACGTAAAGATTAACACATCTTAATCAGTTCGGAGCCAGCCCGCGTCTCCCCCCAAAAAGCGCCAAAATAGAATTAGATGAAAGAGGCTGCCAGAATTGGCGGAGGATAGTATGTGGAGTTATGTGGAGGATAGTATGGCGGAGTTAGTATGTGGAAGGCGAAGCGTTTACGTCAAGACAAAAAGGACGGGTTACCATGGCAGAGATGAAGTACAGAATGGGCGATTATAGGTAGTTAGTAATATTATCACAGAATATCCCCACCCCATCTAAAATGGATTGGAGCCGCGGCCGTCGACTCCAAGACACTCCAGATATTATCCAGATATTCTGTGATAATATTACTAACTACCTATAATCGCCCATTCTGTACTTCATCTCTGCCATGGTAACCCGTCCTTCTTGTCTTGACGTAAACGCTTCGCCTTCCACATACTAACTTCCTCAGCCAATTCTGGCAGCCTCTTTCACCTAATTCTATTTTGGCATAGTTGGGAATGAATCGGTGATAAACATTTACACTACCGAGAACTCTTTGTAACTCTTTGGTGTTATTAGGATTTTTCAATTTTTTAATAGTTTCAATATTATGATTATCAGGAATTACTCTGCCATTTTTTACTTCATAATCTAGAAATTTTATCTGATCTTTAGCAAACACACATTTCCCTTGGTTTAATTTAATATTTTCTCTTTTAAACACTTCAAATAATCTACTTAAATGTTCCAAATGTTCTTTCTCAGAAGAAGAGTAGACAATTATGTCATCAAAGTAGTTACATGCAAAATCAATTTTGTTTTTTGTTAAAATTCGCCTAATGGTTCTGTTAAAAATGGCTGGAGCATTTTTCAGTCCAAAGGGGAGCCTTAGCCACTCGAATAACCCAAAGTTTGTACTGAAAGCCAGCTTTTCAGTATCTGCGGGGTGAATGGGAATATGCCAGAAACCAGATCTGAGGTCAAGGGTAGAAAAGATTTTGGCGTTCACTCTAAAATCGTAATTATTTTCTTGAAATTGAATTTTTTTTTTTTTTTTTTTTTTATGACTGTCGCTCACATATAAAAACTTGAATCACTTGGAGGCCTAGTTGAATCGGATGCTGCAGCACTGGTACTTGACTTTACGATGGCGTAGTCCAAAACGGAAAGAAAAAATGGTGAGGTCAGGCGGAAACGAAACTGGAACGAACCGGAACATAAAGCAAAAGTCCTGTAGAACAATGGCGGGAATCCAAAAACGAAACTACTGTAGAACGAAGACTTTTTAACTTGTTCAATTTTGCAATCGCATTTTTAAAAGTCGAATCCTGTCGAGCTCTCTGAAATGTCCGGAGTGGACATCTCGTGAAAATACTGCAATCGAGGCCGTAACAAAGATTCCAAATCATAATGAATTACTAAAGTTTATTTGACGTAAAGATTAACACATCTTAATCAGTTCGGAGACAGCCCGCGTCTCCCCCAAAAAAGCGCCAAAATAGAATTAGGTGAAAGAGACTGCCAGAATTGCCGGAGGAAGTTAGTATGTGGAAGGCGAAGCGTTTACGTCAAGACAAGAAGGACGGGTTACCATGGCAGATATGAAGTACAGAATGAGCGATTATAGGTAGTTAGTAATATTATAACATATATATATATATATATATATATATATATATATGTATATGTATATAGATATAGATATGTATATGTATGTATGTATATGTATGTATGTATGTATGTATGTATGTATGTATGTATATATATGTATGTATGTATGTATGTATGTATGTATGTTTGTATATACGTATGTGTATATATATATATATATATATATATATATATGTAATATCCCTGATGGGGCGAAGATCAACAGTCTTCGTATTTTGGATCTGGGTCAAGTCGAAACTAAGTTGTTTGGGAGACAGGCAATGGAGAGTGCCTGGGAAAGGCGTAGAAAGAAAATCCAGGCGAATAATACAGACATCACGGTTACTGGCTTTACGTCTCTTTATTTTACAGTATTTCGATGATTAGATATACTTCATTATCTGTAAACTGCATACTTAGTATAGGTTTAACATGCCTGAAAAATTTCGTCCTGGGGCTGTCGGAACAGCACATAGAACAATAAAACCCGCAGCGAATTTACGACATGTTTGTAGGAAAAAAGCAGAAAACAGAAGGGCCGAAAGACCTAGATTCACGCCCGGAGTATGGGTGCACTGAACTCCTAATTGATCAATTTAGGTCGCCTGACTTTAGAACCTCATATCGGAGGATGATCTCGCCAGGCTTCTAGAATTGTCTCCTTATACAGGGTGTCCCAAAACGACCGCATAATCTCTGCACAGCTAGATTCCTCGTTGGGAGTACATAAAAACTGCCCAAAATAGCGTTCCTGTACGATCCATAGTTTACGAGAAAAATACGAAAAACAAAGTATGACGTCACTGCCAGTGCAAGAAAAAACACTTTATTGAACATATCAACAGCATGCACAATTTAAAGCAGATGTTCAAAGTGTCCGCCGTGCACGTCGAGGCAGGAATTGAGCACGCCGTGGAATGGCTGTCATCACACGTTGCAGCATCGCGGGGTCCACCGAAGTACAAGCAGCATGCAGACGAGCAACTAAGTCCATTTGTGTTGTCACTACGTCTCGATACACCAGTTCCTTGAGATGGCCCCATAGGAAAAAATCCGACGGTGTAAGATCTGACGGCCATGCCATAGAACCGGACCCCACGTCCGATCCAGCGGCCGGGGTATTCCATATCCAGCCAACCACGTACATGAGCACAGAAATGTGCCGGAGCCCCATCATGCTGGAACCAAAGTCCCTGTATTACCGCTAATGGTATGTCATCGAGGAACTCGGTTAAGACCTCATTGAGAAAGACCAAGTACGACTGTCCCGAGAGCCGTTCAGGCAACAGATATGGTCCAAGCAGGCGATCCCCGAGTATGCCGGCCACACGTTAAGAGACCAACGTTCCTGATGTTTCTACGGCCGGATTGCATGCTGATTGACCTGGGACCACATATGGCTGTTGTGATGGTTGAATACCCCATCACGAGCGAAACATGATTCATCAGTCCACAGGATATGTGCAATGAAACCATTATCTGTGTTCTGTTGCTGCAACAGCCATTCACAGAAAGCCACGCGTTTCTGAAAGTCATCTCGTTTCAGACCTTGCACGGTTGTATACCGAAATGGGTGTAGCCTCTCAGACCGTAAAATCCTGTGCACAGTACTTTTACTCGAAGTCATCTCACGGGCTAATGCACGTGTGCTTACCTCGGGCGTCTCTTCTACCCGCCGCAGTATTGCATCCGCCTGTGCTACCGTCAGGCCGCTCCGTGGTCTTCCAGTATCGTGAAGATTGGCTGTTGGCAAGACGCTTCCCGTATTTCGCAGTCTGTCGTCCAGCCTACGGATGATGTTGACATCGGGAGGACGGCGGGACGGATATCGACGGGCATACTCCCTAGCAGTTCGTAAGGCATTTCCATTACATCGGCCGTACATCAAGTACATGTCGCAGTAGTCACGAACAGAGTACATGGCCACCATACGAAGACTACCGGTAGCTGCAAGATGCAGCCTTTTAAATACCAGTTCAACGGCGGCTTAACGTCATTCCATGGCGCGCGTGTATGCATGACGCGATATGCGCGGCGAACGTTTTAAACATTATCGTCTGGAAAGATATGCAAATATTGTTGTTCATATGTCCAATAAAGTGTTTTTTTCTTGCACCGACAGTGACGTCATACTTTGTTTTTCGTATTTTTCTCGTAAACTGTGGATCGTACAGGAACGCTTCTTTGGGCAGTTTTTATGTACTCCCAACGAGGAATCTAGCTGTGCAGAGTTTATGCGGTCGTTTTGGGACACCCTGTATAAGCGTTATATCAGGCTATCCGCACGTGGCTTAGGGGAAAAACTAATAGGAGACTTTGGGTTAATCCCAGATCGAATTCAAGATGAGGGGAGCTTTCATACTGCGATAATATAAAAGAATTTTGAATAGGCGTTTCCTTTAATGGTTATGAAAGTTATCGTTTCATATATGCATGTTTGTATGCATATATGTATGTATGTATGTATCTATGTATGTATATATACGTATGTATTTATGTATGTATGTGTGTATAAATATGTATGTATGTATGAATGTATATATATATATATATATATATATATAACATACTCGATATATCACAGATCATAGAAAAAAAGAATTAGTTATTTTACATTTGATACGTTTTAAATATGAAAAATACAAAAGAATGAGAGATAAAAATAAATTCTACGGAAGTTATAGAAGTTTAAAGTCGAGAGATAAATTTGGTGGAGGAAAAAAACTGTCGTTTACGCTGGATTAGGGAACTTCGTAGTCGCGAGCTGGTTCCACGGTTTTCAAGTATGTCAGATGATGAGATAACGCGAATATGATTAAGGACACAAAATCCGTTAATCCCAAGTGTCACACCACTTTTCTCCATGATCAAGTCACAAGTGAGGGGAAGACTGTGTTCAAATACATAAATTAATATCGGAAGAGGAGATTAGGTTAAACTGCAAATGACAAGAGATAAAAGCTAAATTCAGTCTGCAGAATTTAAGTGACTTCTTTATCCCCGATTATTTATATTAAAATATACCAACACACTTGAGATACGGATATTGTTATGTATATAATATTAGAATTTAACTACGTTTTACACAACAATCCTAAAATTTAAGAAACAGATTAGTCATTTTAAGTGCTGTTGACCAATTTATGACTTGAAACATGAAGATTGAGGCTCCAGAGCAGTTTTTTCAAGACCTATCTTTTATTAATAGTACTTTGTTTCTATTTAAATCTGAAAGCAAAATAATTTTTCCAAATTGATCCATAGTGGGGTTTACAATAACAGGAGCCCAAAATAATAACCTAAAGTCTCACAACATCATGAACCGATTACGTATATTGAATATAAAAATTTTATAATCCAGAATATTGATCGAGTACACGTTTTTAAAAGACTGAGTTGGATGACAGTATTTACAGACGTTATCACATCCTTTACCTCAGATTGGGACTCTAAATGTTATAAATTTCGTGGTTATAAAATTACGTATTCCGTACTAACATTTCCTTAACAGGTGCCAAATCAACAAATATTGATAACTTGATATCTGGAAGTACGTTTGTTTATATGCTTTTGGTTCTTATTTAACCCTTCAGCGGGCGTGCCAATTTTTGGAACACCAGTAGGCGCGCGTGGCAGAAAGTGCAACGTCTCTTTCAACCTTGATTATTCCTTTTGTAATAAACTCTTTTTTTATCAAATTGAACATAACAATTCTGAGTTTTATGACACTGTATAAAATGTTGATAAAATTGAAATATACTTATGATTAAAAGCCAGATAATGCAGGTACAATCGCCTTATTTCAAAACTGTCCGGTTTATTGAATCTAAGGACAACTTGCGAATGGATTCCTATTATGGCCAAAAATCCTAAAAAACAATGAAATTGTCCATCTTTGTGGTATGTGGGATACCGTGTAATAGCTGCACATTGGATCGGCTACATAAACTCCTGCTTTTGTCGTAATTCGGGATAATCGCTCGTTTACCACGGTCAGATCGCGACTAGCAATGAATGGAAAGTAATACAAGGGTCAGAAAATCAGACTTCCATTAGAAAGGGTGTAGCTATAAATAGAAACTGTTTACAACATTCAAACATTATATGTAAAAACAAACCATTCAAAATTACGAAAATGTTGCACTTTGTACACGGGCGCTCCCGCTGAAGAGTTAAATAAGAAAATTTGACAGTAGTCAGTTTGTTGGCTTCTTTATGGATAGTCACATGTCTTCTAAACAGACCTGATCCTACAGTATAACATTTAAATACAAAACATTCGAAACGTGTTTAGTCACACTAATGTAACTTTTGAGAATACGGAAAAAAACTCTTTTTTTTTATTGTCATATTATTTTAAACGGTTAATCTCAAATATTAGTCTTCTTAAAATCAATTTTAAATGTAGTCTTGAAATTTTATTCGTCTGGGAATGCTGTGAAAGAAGTATAAATATGGGATAAAAACATGTTTTGAATGATTAAGATAGATTTTTGAAAAATTGGGTCAGGGAAAAAGCTGGTTTGGGAAAAAAATTTAATTATTATAAAATAGAATACAAAACATTATTATTATTATTATTATTCATATAGCTTGGTGTATTTTATAATAAATATAAAAAATAATAATTTTAAAGTAATTGAAAAAAATTAAAATTTTTCTTTTGAAAAAAAAATTCAATTTACCAATAAAATAAAAGTTTTTCTTTCGATTTTAACACACTTCATCCTCAAAACAGTAAAAAAATAGCTGCCACTCGAAACACTTTTGTAAATAATTGATTTATACCACGGAAAATAATTATCTGAAAGTTCCCTCTACCCGTTCTCAAACACAAGTCCGGACAGTGTTTTGACTTTTTTCTTTTTTCCTCGGGAAACTCTGTCTTAAACGCAATTCTTCTAATGCTAATGATTTTAGAATTTGTTTACTGCAGCCCTTTTTTTTAAATTTTAGTGAAATATAACCTCCAGAGTAACATTCAAAGCCTATAGTTTTTATGCCTTTAATTCTGACTTTAACTTTATTACTTGAAGAAACTTTTAAAAAAATCTTTTTATTTCACTTATAACCTCGAGGCTTTTGAAGTAAATTTTTGTTAAAGGTCCTTGCAAAAAATTTCACATTGTATAAATTCCCGTCTGATTCAAGCTGTTACTTCTCTGTATAACTCCACGTACTCATCTTTTGACAGGATCGTGCTCTTTCTACGAAGAATCTTTTCACGCTTATGGCAAAAAGCTATTTGGCCAAAGAACAAAATAATCGAGAACTCACGACTACTTCGGGCTTTGGAAGGCCTATTCGCGAGGCATTCGATAATCAATGGCCAATTCTTGAATTAAACTAGGAAAAGTGGCCAAAGCCAGAAGTTTTTCGGAGCTGGATCTTGCAGTTACGGGAGTAGATCGTAGCAGTTCCGACGCATGTTATTACCGCTGTGAAAATCCCTTTAGTCTAGTCAAATTAGAAAACAAAAATCACTTCAAAATCAAAGAGAAAAGGGTAATTGTTCATGGACAATTCGCAAAGTGGCTATGGATTGTCAAGCGCAACCCGAGAATTGGCCGGAGTAGTCGTAAATTCTCGATTATTTCGCGCTATAGCAAAGTGAATGCTAAAAGTGGCCGCCCAATTCGCAACTTCGGCATCGGCCGTAACATTGTATATATATATTTAAATCGGAGGCACTTGTCGTCAAACATTCGCTTATACTACGCCGCACGTTTACTGTCCATTTTATTAAGGGGGCACCCTATAGGCGGACAGCATTACCCACTATGAAGGGACGACACAAACTCGTCCCTTCATAGGGGGGGGGGAGTTCAGTTCCCAGCGCCGTGCCACGGAGGTAGTTTCCGTGGCACGACGCTGGGATTCGATCCGAGCACCCTCAGCACCGAAAACCAGCGCGCTGTACCAAAGCGCAATATGTATGAAAGGGTCGCCACAATTATAGTATATAATCATATTATCTTCTGTAACTATATATAAACATTTGTATATAGTTACAGAAGATTCATTTGTGTTCAAGCAATACAGTAGTATGTGAAGAACAATTTTGTTTTTATTTTGTGCTACTTAAACCAACACAAGATTAATCTAAGCACGCTTTAACCTTGAAATTCCATTTTTTTTCTAAATGTAATGACAATGCAGAGGAAAATTTTGTACTTCCTTTTCCAGCTTGTTTGTCTGTCCAATCATAAAAATCTGGAAATTTTAATTTTAAACCAACTGTACAAAACAGCCAAAAGTTCAACTGTCTAGAGTAATTAGCTTGTTGAAAATTGGTTGTTGGCGGTAGCTGAATCTGCCTACGGAAGATTGCAATGTTAACCACCGTAAAATGTGGGGGTCTTTTCTACGACTCACCATTTTGAGAAATAATTATCTGAAAGATATACATGAACTGCATGAAAGAATTAATTTTCAATTTAATATGCTTTACTATCAAACGAAATCCTAACACATAAAAATAACGCCCTCAATTTATGTTCGCAGCATATAAACAATGTATCTCCAGACGAAGACTCCAACGTATCGTGAAAAATTCCCGACTTCCAAACGATTTTCAAAAAATAACGCAGCGTAAAATAGAGAATTTCTTTCACTTGAAATCATATCCGAGATTTTACTTTCTCAGATAGACATAAAAACACTTGTCATAGTTTCCAGTAAATTCTCTACCAACAGCAGAAAAAAAACTAACGGACTGTTTTTTTTCTTTTTAAAGTCCTAGCTTTGGAGAGGTATTATTTAAGTCGAAAGGCATCCTATTTTGCATATATCTTGAGATATACCCGTGAAAAAGAAAGACAAGAAAAGGTATTTTTATTAAAATAGAAGAAAGAAGATACAGGAATCGGATTTGCCGTTATATTATGGTTGAACATTTCAGTATCTCTGTCCGTGCTGGTGCGCGCACCAATATCCTGTATTTAATTAGAGAATATTGTCGCGCACTTTGCTATTTAATTACAGGATAGAAATGAGAGACATATTTCTCCAATTTGTATTTTCTTAAAAACATTATTCATTGTAACACAATCATTGTAATTTCTTCTTTACAGACAGCATAAGGATAATATATATATATATATATATATATATATATATATATATATATATATATATATATATATATATATATATATATATATATATATATATATATATATATATATATATATATATATATATATATATATATACATAGAGAGAGAAAGATTTTTTAGAGGTTAGAAATTAAAGAGTTAAGAAAGGAGCTTTTCTGTTGAAAGTCTGAATTAAAACGTTAAATGTCAGGTTATTCGCATTTGTTAACGCAACGCGGGAAGGAAAACGGAAAACAGTGGGGACAATTATAAGCCTCATCGCGGGTGTTGACGTCAGAGAGCTATTTTTAGAGTTTCGCGCAAAGTTAATTGCAGACTAGGCAAAGAATATTGTGGAACCTTCGGTGCAGCGTAAGCAGATCATTCTAGGCGAGCTTTAAACAAAGGAATAACTTCAGAAGCATGTAGGAAAGTCGAAAGTGTAAGATGTAGGCCGTCGCGGGATTGGGATGGACGAGATTGAAATTGATTAAATTAACTTGATTGGCATAATAACTTAATCATTAAGGAAACGCCATATATTGGAAGATGGAGCAGGAAACCTTTTTATTAGTAAATAAAAGAAGTTAAAGAACTATGATTTGTCTTGTCTACCGTAAGCCAACTACACCATCAAAGAGAATTCCGGGAGTCAATTCCGACTGCATTATCCTGAACTAGCCTCTAAGAACTGTATTTTATAATGACGTGAACTAGAAACGTTACACACACACACACACACACACATATATATATATATATATATATATATATATATATATATATATATATATATATATATATATATATATATATATATATATATATATACGGGTCCATATCCGGCAAACACACGAAGGTATTGAATGGCCCTTGTCGAGATTCGATCCGAGAACCTTCAGTACTGAAAGCCGACGCGCTACCACTAAGCTACCTCAAGATCACTTTGAAGATGTAAAATATGTAAATATCCTCAAAGTTTCACACTGAGAGTTTTTAGCGTAGTTATGTCATGGTACTGTTTTAAATTTCAAAACCTCATTTGAAATGCTGAAGATGTTGTCTCAATTATTTTAAAAGTTACTTTTCAAAGTTTATCTTTAGTGTGCAATTTATTTTCATATCACTTTCAGGAAAAACAATTACGAGTTTAGATTATATTCTTTATTTTCGTTTCCTAAAAAGAAAAAGAGGAAATTTATTTCATATTATTTTCAGTACAATGCGTATGATAAATAATTATAATTTATCTTCTCTCTTTTCTGTGCAAGCAAACTCTAAATTCATTTTCCCTGAATCGAAAAAGACTGTTTATCTGGCAATACAGGAACTAATATATGTTTCCTTTATTCTCTTTCTTTATTGCGGTGAATGATTTTGAATGAAAGGTATTTTTAATGCTCTAAACGAACGACTCAATCTTATTAATTCAATTCCAGGCTTTCAAAGCATTGTATCGTCATTTAAAAATGCCAAAGTTAAAAATAAAGGAGGCTAACATCTATAATGTTTCCTCAGACTTGAATTTTTCAAACCTGAAATTTTCTTTACAATGTATTTCGAATTTAGAAAATTTCGTTCGGAAAATGATTTATGCCTCAAAAAAGTGAATTTTGCAGTTTGAAATACCGTGTATATTATTTGTTTAAATGGACGGAGAGCAAACATGGCTTTTGTTTGAGTAGTAGTCAAATACCTAAGCATATTCAAAGTTGAGAAAATTCAGCATAACCTATTTTACATCTGACGTAAAAATGTAAATCTGTCCTTGTCCATTTAATTTGTTATATTTAAGTAATATTAATGTACTTTTTTCTGTAATCTGTATATATAAAACAGTTCCGTAACTGACTGATTGACTGACTGACTGACATATAACGCACAGACCAAACCGCTTGACCTAAAAGGCTGAAATTTTGCATGGCGATTCTTCTTATAGTGTAGGGGTTCACTAAGAGAGACTTTTGAAAAATTCTTAGATTTTTTTAAATTAAATTTTTAAGCTGTTTTTTAACATTCTTTAAAGTTTACATTTAAAATAATCATCCGAGGGTTATAAAATTTATGTCACTAGAAAGATCATAAGAATTCCTTTAAAATGACTCATTTCTCGAATCTTTGCCTCCATTATCTAATTTTGGGGGAATTTCTAAAGATTCATTTTTAGAATTTAATTTATTAAATGCTAATCACGGGGTTTCTTTTCTTTTTATGATACTCTAAACAAATTTTGCGTCACGTGCATAGCAACGAAATAAATAGAAAAAGAAATATATACATATTTTCTTACTAATGCGGCAGACGATTGGACATTATCCAAAAAAATATTAACATACAGTAAAATAAATGTTCTTCAAACTGTACTATATTAACTGTAATATATTCTTTAGTACGTTCTATTAGATTTAATTCGAATATTTTCTTCTACATTATTTTGTCTATAAACATATCTGTTACGTTTTTTTTATAAATATATTTTTTCGTTTTTTTAACATCAATTGTATACATTGATCGTTGTATTTATTATAAATATATATATATATATATATATATATATATATATATATATATATATATATATATATATATATATATTTTGTTGGCATTAATTTCATACATTGACCGTTGTATTTAATTTGAATGTACTCCGTAGTGATGTACGGGTCTTCAGCTAGTTCTTCAATAAAAATATCCCATGACTAATTTATTGCAACTTCCGATAAAATAAAATTATTTAATCAAAACAGATCCAATAAATAAAGTTAATTCACATAATTAACACGAAAATGAATAGAAGACTAGTTGCTTGAAATTCAGATATAAATATTTTAATATACTTACGTAGACACACACACATTATCACATCTACACGTGATCCGAATTCTGACTCAAAAACCAAATAAATAAAAAAAATGAAGGGTGAAAGTCTAAATATATAAATCGAAATTATTGAAAAAGGATAATTTGTTAGGCCTTATATGATTTTTTGTCTCTCTATATACAACATATTCGTACAAATATATATATATATATATATGTACGTGCAATATATATATAGATGTACGTACATCTATATATATATATGTATTCGTACATCTATATATATAAAACAGTTCCGTAAATGACTGACTAACTGACTGATTGACTGGCATACAACGCACAGACCAAACCGCTGGACCTAAAGGGCTGAAATTTTTCATGGCTATTCTTCTTATAGTGTAGGGGTGCACTAAGAAAGATTTTTGAAAAATTCTTCTTAGATTTTTTTAAATTAAATTTTTAAGCTGTTTTTGTAACTTTTTTGCATTTAAAATAACAATTGGAGGGTTATAAAATTTATATCACGAGAAAGATCCTAAAAATTCCTTTAAAATGAAATCTTTTTCGAACCTTTACCTAGATTTTCTGATTTTTGGTGAATTTTTAAAGATAAATTTTTAGAATTTAATTTATTAATTGCTGATCACGTGGTTTCTTTTCCTGGTACTTTAAATAAATTTATCGTCACGTGCATAACAACTAAATAGACAAAAAAAATAATTTTTTTTCTTTCTAATGCAGCAGACGATTGGATATTATCCAAATAAAATAAATATCCCTTACGATTTATATATATATATATATATAATACATCAATTGTATACATTGATCGTCGCATTTATTATAAATATATATATTTATTTTTTTGCCATTAATTGCATACATTGACCGTTGTATTTAATTTGAATGTATTCCGTAGCGAAGCGCGGGTTTTCAGCTAGTCTATATATATAAAACAGTTCCGTAACTGACTCATTCATTCATTCATTCATTCACTGACTGACTGACATACAACGCACAGACCAAACCGCTGGACCTAAAGGGCTGAAATTTTGCATGGTGATTCTTCTAATAGTGTAGGGGTGCACTAAGACAGATTTTTCAAAAATTCTTCTTAGATTTTTTTTAATTAAATTTTTACGCTGTTTTTTAAACCTTTTTTACGTTTGCATTTAAAATAATACATTGAGGGTTATAAAATTTATATCACGAGAAAGATCATAAAAATTCCTTCAAAATGAAATTTTTTTGGAATTTTTACCTCCATTTCTGATTTTTGGTGAATTTTTAAAGATTAATTTTTAGAATTTAATTTATTAAATGCTGATCACGTGATTTCTTTTTCTAGTACTTTAAATAAATTTATCGTCACGTGCAAAAAAAAAAAAAAATAGACAAAAAATATTTTTTTCTTGCTAATGCGGCAGACGATTGGACTTTATTTTGTCTATAAAATATCCCTTACGATTTTTTTTAAAATATGTTTTTTTTACATCAATTGTATACATTGATCGTCGTATTTATTATATATATATATATATATTGGAATTAATTGCATACATTGACCGTTGTATTTAATTTCAATGTACTCCGTAGCGAAGCGCGGGTTTTCAGCTAGTCTTTCTATAAAACTGTTTCCTAAGTTAAAAATGTTGTCCCAGCATCGGCTGGGAAACATGAAAGAAAATTGTTGTTTCTGGCCTATATTTGCAACTGTCTGCTATATTGAATTACCCCCTCCAGAGGATTCCATTGCATCCTACAGAGAGAAAATCAAGAGATCAATTCTTCTGAAGTTTCTGCTCTTCCAAATCTTATCTATACAGTGAGCAAGCGTTATGTCTTCTCTGGGGTAAAGCCTACATTTCATGCAATACAATTCTACAGTTTGAAAACAGAATCGCAATTGAAAATTTCCCAGTAACTTTGAACACCTTATTGTATGGAAGGTGTAACTATTTCTATTCTCGAAACGATTCAAACTGAAAATATATTTTTCATCAGTATATACTAGTCGCATTCCCAGAGAAATGAAGTTCCAATAATGAACAGTAGCAGACAGCGGTAGTAAAATCAGTTTCCTTCTAATAAATTTGTTTAAGGTACTTTCAGGGATGATTTAAAAAAAATTAATTTAAAAACTTGGGAAAATGTAACAGATGAATTTTAAAAATTCATCTCTTACATTAAAATACTTTTTCAAGAGGAAAAGCTGAAAAAAATGGATGCAAATGTTACATTTCTGAAACACATGATAACTCAAAAATAAAAAATATGTAGTATCATTTTATAAACTGGAGAATAAACATAACTTTCTATAGGGAATAGTGTATTCTCAAGATAATGTTCTTGTGAACCTCACTTCTTTGATTCAATTGTTCAGGACGTGAACGGTAGTAGATTTAGCATCACACAAATATTCACAACATTTTATTTTCGCTAACACATAAGCACTACACTCAACTATTTACATAAATCATTTACATTAATATTTACGATTAACTGACTGATTCAGTCATCTCACTCTAACTGGTATCAAACAAAAACCTAGTGCGTCTTCGGAGTCACACTCCCACGCACGCTATGTGGCCTGCAATGCTCCCTCCAGCGACCACTAGCAGACGCCCTAAAAACACCGCACGTCTTGCTCGCGTGGACAACAAGAAGCATCCAACGTCCCCTGCCTTCTGCCCAGGGCATCCGATCTCCGAACACCCCACTCTCTCGAACTAAGGCAATTACAGCTTCAACCCTCCGGGGCATGCTTTCCAAAAGTACTTGTTTGACGGCTGGTGGTATTTTCTTCCACTCGGCTTGGAGAAGACATGTAAGTACCTTCACCGAATTTGGACGGTTGTTGCACCCCTTAATTCGGCGATCCAACTCGTCCCAGAGGTTCTCAATGGGGTTCAGGTCTGGGAAGGCCAGACCATTCGGTTAACCCCATTGTCATCTCGCTAATCCATGGTGGATCTCGCAAAATGACAACTGGCGTTGTCATCCTGGAAGTAACATAGGTCCAACCTGTAAAAATGCCACAACGTAGGAAGAACACTGCCATTAAAAATAGTGCAGTGGGCTTAGCGTTAAGCTTACCATCAATTGGAACGAAGGGTCCAAGTCCATACCACGAGAAACACCTCCAGACCATAATTCCACCTCCGCCGAACTTTACTGTTGGCACAATGCTTTCTGGCTGGAAGCGTTCTTGCAAGACCCAGACCCTTCCATCCCAACGGTAGAGGGTGAACCTTGATTCTTCTCTACAGAGAACCCGTTTCCATTGATCTACGGTCCACTTTCGACGTGCCTTGCACCACTTTAACCGGGCTGCGTGGTTGGACTTTGTGATCAAAGGTTTTGAGAGGCAGCACGACCATGAAAACCAAGAATATGTGTTTCCTTACGGGTGGAATGCATCGAAACAACACTTCCGGATGCCTGTTGAAACTCCTGGAGTATGTGGGCCATCGGTTGGGTGCGGTTATTCCGAATTTCAATGGGCAGCATCCGTCGGTCTCTATCTCCCACTTTCGTCTGCCGAGGCACATTCCGACAATTACCGCTCACCTTCCACTTCTGAATCACATAGGCCACTGTCAATTTCGGGTAATTCAGCTCGCTAGATATGTCCCTTAAGGATCGGCCATTTGTGTGATACCCGACGATTACACCTTTCTCGAAATCAAATAACTCTGCACTTCGTGGAATCTTGCATGCAACTAATGCCAATGTTGTTTCCCACACGATATTTAAGTGTGGAGGGCATGACCATTTGCATCAGGACCATTTGCATGGGTATCCAAATACTTACTGGTAGATGTACTGATTTAGTTGTACTGAGTGTAGGGCGTCTGACGTATGCATTAAATTTTGCTGAAAATTTCCTATTTTTCAAAATATTATGAAAATTTTTCTAAAATTATATTTGTTTTCAAGATTTTATATCCCATTTGAACTAAAAATGTACCTTCAATCAGTACTTTTAACCAGTATTGTTTATTTTTCAAAACAAGGGCTCTGAACATAGGTAGATATCTCAAGTCACGATGTTTTTTGTAAACTTCCAGGAGGAAAACTCTTAGAAGTCATCAAAAATACTTTATAGCTTACAAAAAAAAAGAAAAATTTCTACAAATATTTCTCAAAAAAAATTCACACTTCACTCATAAACTTTGTTTTTGTGATAATTCCGATATTTTTTTTAAAAAATCAGTGATGTTTAAAAATACTCATTTAATTAAAACATTTCCTGAATATCGCCCTTCTGCATTTTCAAAACAAATTTTACCCTTGAATTTAAACAATGCTCAAAATCAGCAAAAATAATCCATTTCGCCCAGTTCAGCATTTTAAATTTACACTTTATGATCTTAAACTAATCCCATTCTTTATGTAAAATAAAAAAAAGGATAAATTTTTTCATCGCCAAAGAAGGATAAAGCTAGCAAAACGTTCCTACTTAAGAGCTAACATTTAAGAAATAAGATTTTTTTCTTACATTTTTATTTGTTTATTTGCTCCTTAACTTAATAAAGTAATCGTAACCATTTTGCTAATTTTAAACTGAGAAAGAAAATGAATTTACATTAGTCAAAAACGGAGGAAATTTCATATGCAAATTCTTCTTGAAAATAAAAATGTTACAATTTTAAAGTCCCCTTTTATTAAATAAAGGGGAAAAAATTCTTCAGTTTTCTTCTTTATTAATTCAATTTTCATGCGTTGCGGTGAAAACGAAATATTTGTAATCCCGTTCTTTTCCCTATATTCATTTCTTTCTTTTTAGCATGGAAGCAACAGCTCCAGTTTTAAAATCTGTAACAATGTTGTTTCATGCGGATTTGGGGTAACATTTTTTAGCACGAATTCTGCAAACGAAATAATTGTATTTGCCTAGAAGACCGTCGTTAAACCTCAAATAAAACTTTAATAAAGCAGAACATTTTTTTTGCTAGAGTTTTGAAAATTGTAGCACTTTCATCGGTAATATTCCACAATACTTTCTGGAATGGAAAAAAGGATTTAAAATTCCACCTCTTAGTTTCCCTCTTTCTTAATAGTTCTGACTTTTATTACTGACGTTTAAAAAAAGTTGAATATTTAAGTTCAAGAGGGGTACAAATGTTTTATCTTATGAATAACTCATTCAAATATTCTAAAAATTACTCGAATTTCCAATCTGATTTATTCCCGTAATATGTTTAACTGTTTGAGGAATCAAATTTTTCCTGCAAGCGTTTAATAATGTTATTCATGACTTCACTCATGCATTAAAATAAAGTTCAAATTTAAAAATTAAAGGGAAGCTAAGAGCATATGTAACATACATATGATCGTTTATTTGAAATTTTCATTAAATGTAGATAAAGCTATTCATTAACAGTCGCCCATGAAAAAGTTCAATTATATAAATCTTATTATATGTTTAAAAACTATCTTGATTTTTATATAAATCTTAAAAAATACTTATCTTAATTATGAGCTTCTTACGAAAGAAATTTCTATTTTACACTGCAATTTTATCAGTTTTATTGTAACATTGTTAACTGGTGTTGGACTTTCGTGTTTTGTTTCATAATGTACTATACATTGAATACAAAAGCCAAAAATTCGCCAGTGCCAAAATAATTACCAGGTCACATAAATTAGAAAATCCGATTTGGCTCAAAATTAAAGATTGGGATACTTGAACAAAGTTTATAGATAATTATTTGGCATGGTTTTTTTATTTAAAAGACATCTATGTTTGTGTGTTCCAAAGAAGAATTATTTAAGAAATCTCTGCGGAAGGAAAGATTCACCACATGGTAAATTACGCATGTGTTTTATATATGTGTTTACGCATGTGTTTTATGTACGTGTTTTACACAACTTTTTAGCGACATATAACTTATAATATCAAAAATTGATTTTTAAAACCATGAAAGACAATTTTAAAATCTCTTGATTCAATTTTTCTTCCGTTTAAGTTTGTTTCACTTACCAGAAAGTTTATACCTAACTCATTGAATCCAAAGTTTCAGTAAAAAAATTAAAGTTTATTCAATCTCAACTTGAGTGTACAAATTAATAGACATTTTCCAAAATAATTTTTAAAAAAACGAATAACTTACAAATTCTTATAAATTTTTTTGTAAGGTTGAATCACTAAATAAAAAAAATCAACCTCTATAGTAAGAGCTTCATCTCATTTTATGGATCCTGAAACTCCACAGGATCCCAAACCAGGGCTCACACCACGAAAAAAAACGAGCTTTTAAAAAATAAAGATCGCAAGTCATTTCTCTAATTTCATTCAGTGACTGATTGGCAAGTTACCCTAATACAAATTAGTTTAAATCTTCCTTTTTTTCCAAACTCAAATTCGACCTAACGGACGAAAAGGAAGATTCAAGCTGTCTTCTCTGAATGCTAGAGGCCGGTACTGCTTAGCATGTGCAAACCTGACTCCCCAAATCACCGATTTTGAGGTTCTCGTACCTCACCAACCCAAACTTGTACTACAGACTAATTTTTTATTGGTCATTTAATCAGATTCAAGGAAAAAAATTGCCAAAAGTCTCAAAGGAAAAAGAGTTTCAAAGAAAAAATTGCCTGAGTTGTCTACGGAAAACAGCCTTAATCTTTGGCTTATCGGGTCCATTTTTCCGATTCCCTCTTTAGAACGTGAAATTTCATGCCCCCATTGTACGAACGGCCATTAAGGGAATTATATATATATGTATATATATATATATATATATATATATATATATGTGTGTGTGTGTGTGTGTGTGTGTAAGTAAGTAATAAATTAAATATTAGACCTTCCATTCTATCATTTAAATTCCCTTTCCTAAATCCAATCCCCAGTGACATTGCTTTATCACTTTAAAACCCATAGCAACAGAACTGCCCATAAAATCGCATACGTTGCATGTCTACACTTGTATACTTCTGGAGAAAGGCATGGGTTCACATCGCGAGCCCCAGAATTCGCTGACCCTTCAAAAATAACAGCCACATGTACCTCGCTTCTCGCGCGTAAGGTTGAAAGGTGGTATATTCGCTCCCGAGTCGTCGTCTGAGATGGACGATGTTACTATCGCTCTAATAAAACGATTCGACCCGACTGCTTCCAAATTTGATTTAATTCCTTTCGGGCTGAATCTATCTCAAGCCATGTAAATATGAGCTAGTTTTCCTTTTCAGATTATATATTAAGAACGTGTGTAATGAATATATTACATATATATATATATATATGTGTGTGTGTGTGTGTGTGTGTGTGTGTATTCATTCTTAGGCTCGTATTCTTGGAATACATGCTATCCCACCCCGTAAGGTTAAGGGGATGGTGGGCAATACAAAGCGATTGTCGAAATTTCTATCTTAAAGATATGAAATTGTGCATATATATTCATTAGAGTATAACTATATTAAAACACCTTATAAAATTTTATAAATAGTTTATAATTTTTTTTTACTTTTTAAAAATTGAAATTTATTTTTTAAAATGTTCCTTGCGAACTTCTCCCTGAATTTTGCATTTATATTGCACATGAATATGTTTTGTACAGAGTTGTGTATTCTTTTTACTTTCGTTGAATAGTTAATTTTTAAGAAATATTGTTATGCTTGTACTTTGAAATTTCCTGAAATTTTTATACTTTTCTACTCTTAAGTTAAACTTTGATAATCTAAATGATGTCGAAATCTAAAATGGATACATATTTTGATGTATTAGAGAAGTCTTTATTATAAATTTTATAAAACTTCGTCAAAAATGATGACGCAAGGAGCATTTCAAAGACTTGCAATTCAGGAAATGACTCATTTTGAGAAAAACCATTTAAAAAAATATATTTTTACCTACCTTTAATACCTACTTTTCTAAAGTCACTAAGTTTTCATTTTAGTTTTCACTACATATTTTAAATGCATTTTATTATAATATTTACACATTTTTAAAATATCAATACGCCAAAAACAAATTCTAATTTTTGTTCGATTTTTGGTCATTTGATAGTCCATCATCCCCTTAAGAACTTGTCGACATTGCATCCGGATTGTTACGCTGATTAACACGGTTGGCTGCGAGATTGTTGAGATGCCTTTCGATTGGTTTGACGTACCAACAAGTTGAGCTCTGTCATTGAATCATTTTTTCAAGTTGACGTTGCGTAACATTCTGGGTTCAATGTTAATAAGTCGTAAAGATTCCGAATTACGAACAAAAGATAATTAAATGTGCTCCAACGACCTATTCATGAATGTGGCGTATACGTAGTCTTTGACCAAGGTTTCGCCCTGATCATGGGAAGATGAGTACCTTGGAGGGAAAGCAATGCTAAATGCGGAATTTCTGTAATGTTTGTAATTGATGTTGTTGTTGGTTCCTTGGAAGTAGGAATTCCTTTCTCTGCAGTCTACTAATATGCTAAGCCTTGCCGAGAAGCCCATAATAAGGACAAAACCTTGCTACAAGCCTTGTACGCTAAAGATGCTTTTTTTTCATCCTTTAGTTCCGCCTTTTTGACATACTTTTGGCATTTTCATCTACTCATGGTTGAAATGAAAAGCCCCCTCCCCCCAAAAAAAAAATATTTCGTTAAAAACATACAGGAGAAATCCCATGTGATTTCTGTTAAAACGTAAAACCCATTTTCATTTCCCGAGAGATTATTTTTCACCTGCATGAATGATTGCAGTTTTCCTTGACCATCAGCCGTAATGTTCAACGTTATGAGAGACAACAATAACTCTCAAATTCAACTTTAGGGAATATTACATGTTTGAATCATGATCTAAAACTTTTTTCCTCTTAATTTACGATAACCTCCTGTTACAAACCATTTTAAAGGAAAAATAAATAAAGAAGTTAAAAGAAGTTACTTTAAGCTTTAGTCGATGGATATATAATTAAGACATTTATGAAGAACTGCTAACCTCTATTTCTGAAATACGCTCATTTTTACAATCTTGAAACTCGTTTCTTTTTTTTTACACTCCCTTATTTAATCTTGTAAAGAATTTATCCTCAAAGCATCTTTATTACATAAACACTTAAAACTTTGAAAATGTCCTTAGAGTGCTTCAAACGTTTCCCTGTCAATCTGAGTAAACAAACAAACTACTTCAGTATCGAAAAATATTTTCTTCCGATGTCATTGTCAACTTTGAGGGGACAAGTGATATTCAACCTAATTTTTTTCTAAATTTTTAATTTTTAACCCTACACACTTAAAGAGAATAATTAATTTTTATTTTTACTACATCCAAGACACTTAGAATTCACAAATAAATATATTTTAGCAGAATAAAGCGTATTTTTCTCTCAAAAATGTGTGTTGATATAATAGCATTTTTCAAAACGCTACCTACACATTCCGTATCATTTAAAACCTTAAATTATTACGATAATTTTACGTAAATTTTTAGAAATATACCTGTGAATTGATTTTTTTAATGAACCAAAAGCGATATATATATAAATGCGGTGGTTACTTTTTATGTTTTTGTATCTTTTTACTCCATTTCATGGTCTATAAATTTGGTAAATATTCGTGACTTCAAAATATTTTGCTTAGTTTTTTGACATACAATTCCTTTAACAATTCTGAGAAATTTCGAAGAAATCAGAAAAAAAATCATTCACATCGAACCTTTTTGAAAATTCTAGCATAGCGCCAAACTTTTTTTAAAGGCGTTATTCTGCCCTAATATACTATTTCGGGAATTCTTAGTGTCTTTAAAGCACTGAAAAACAAAAGTAATTATATTCGTTTTGTATACAGAGTTAAAAATTTAAAATTGGAAACAGAGGTTGATGATCTTTAAAGTCTATGCTCTAATTTTACAGAACTTTAAATGTTTTTTAAAGAATACACGGGTGGTAAGTATTTCCAAAACGTAAAGAGAGAAAGAACACTTCAAAACTCGTGACTGATGTGCGACAATATCTCACTTGAGGGCAGTCATTTTTCAGCCCCTGTACTTCACCTGTTGTCGGGGTCTCTCGATTCTAGATCCATTTCCATGCGAGAGACAGGAACACCTCCGAATAACAAAAATCACTATTGAGTTTGTCAGAAAGTTTGCTCATATTTCTCGCTGGAGGAAGACACCCAAATCCCTTGTCTGCACATAAATCACGATCTATTCTCGCACTTTCTTTTCATGCTCGGGATCGGGAAGTAATACTATTTGTGAAAGAATAGAACACACACAGAAACGCCGAGGTTAAAAATGGGACGTCATTGCAGTTGAGGCCACGAGTTTTACTGCCCATAACTAAGTAAGGAGTCCAAATAGAGAGAACGAAAAAAATATAAAAAAAAGGTTTTTCATGCGCTGCTGGTCATTTCTTCGTTCGGCTTGTCAAATCGAGTTTCGACTTTATTTCTTACTTATATATATATTTTTTCTTCCAAGTTATGTTTTTCTTTTCCCTTACAGAGAGCACGGCTGGAGATTTTACTTATGTTCACTCCAGCCCCCGGGCGCATCGTTATAACAACGGTACGCTAGTTCTATCTGATGTCGAAGAGAGCGACGCCGGTTCATACTTATGCCAAGCGAGTAACGGCATTGGCGCAGGGCTCAGCAAGATTATCACGTTACGAGTTTTGGGTAAGTTGTTGGCGATATATTTCTTTTTTTATCGTAAAAGATTTGGAATTCTCCTGATCCTGCTCGCGTGTTTTAACAGTTCTTTGTGTATTTAAAATATTAAACCTTCTGGCGAACTCATCAGTATTCCGAGCGTTTGTTCTTAAGTTTAAATGAATGTGTTGCATTTTTTAATATCTATTAAAGTGATTCTCATAATCGCGCATGTTTCTTTTTACAGGCTTGGTTATACAAAAAAAAGTTATTCCGAGCACGTCCCTATTCTAATTTTTTCATTTTCAAATTTTTACGAAACATGAAAACGTTTCGATAAAATATTACTTTGAAGGTACTTATGACCACTTCCAAGATATATTTTAATAAAATTTTTTCCTTTTAAAAAATTTTCCTCGTAGTTTTTGAAATGTGTTTTAAATTTTTCTGTAGCATTATCAATATTAACGATAATATTTTAATATGTTTCGATAAAATATAACTTTATTTGGAAGTTCTTATGACCACTTACAGGATGCCCTTTAATAAAATTTATTTTCAAAAAAAAATTTCTTATTTTTTTAAATATGTTTTAAATTTTTCTATAAAAATATCAACATTGACAAGTATGTTTTAATATATTAAAACTTTAAATAATTATATTGAAAATTACTTTATCGTTTACGTTTAAGTGTTGTATATAGGATTTAAAAAATATACCCATTTTCTGAAAGATGACATAGTTGCTTCTGAATTTGAGATAGAGATTTTTAAGATAGTTTAAAATAGTAAAAAACTAAGGACGTTTCAAAGATATAATGATGTATGTTTTAATAGAGGCATATATTTTTTATTTCTTTAAAAGTTGCTCCTATTTAAAGTCATTCAGTCATTAAAAAATAAATATCTTTATAGTATCTCTTTAACATATATAATTAATTTAATTTTGATAATTGGCTCGAAAATTATTACTTTAAAATATATTTTGAAGATACTTTTCAGCATGCAAAAAAGTTGAAGATCAATTAATTTCTTTTGTAACTCATAACTTTGTCAAAACCGTTGCCAGAAGCTACTGTAATAAAACTACTTCTGTTCAGAAATACTTCTCTTAATTTTTTACAATGCATTTCAATTGCTCCATTTAAAGTAATCAATACTGAAGGGTTTTAATGTAGTCTGTAGACGTTTTTACAAACAATTCAAAATTATTTACATTCCATTGTTTGTATTTAAGGTATAATATGAACGTTCTTTAGAAAATATCAAATAGTTTCTTCTAAATTGAAATGGGAATTGTTTTGATTACAATAAATTTTATTACTAACACAAAGACGCAAAATTGTAAAATTTAAAAAAAAAACATTATTTTAAAGTACTACTTCAAAAGTTAATATCTTAAGAGTTTCGCTAAAATGTTCCTGACTTTTAAGCATTTATATTTGTTTTGACAAAAACCATTAAAAACAAATTTCAAAACTATTTTTCACGACACAAAATACGCAAGAAATACGTCATTTCTTTACTCGAATCTTATCTTAACCACTGTACACCCTTAGATTAAAAATATCGAGAAATATCGAGTCCACTTGTAAATAGCTATGACATTATCCGTTAGTAGTCTATGAGAAGTTAAAATTATATTTTTTATCGTATTGGAGCTAAGAGTATTTATTAAATAAATTAATTTAACTTTTAAATTCATTTGCATTCTTCGTTATTCCCGGATACTAATATTATAAACCTTAGTTTTTTTAGCCTCCATTTTTTCTTCAAATTCTCTGCAAAATACGTTTTATAACAACAGTAGTTTGTACCCATCAAAGCAGGACGGCTAGATAGTAAATAAATGTACTAATGCACAAATTACATTCAATACATCATTGACATATGTTGAAAACCACAATAATGCGCAGACACAAAATAATGTGTTTAAGAGGCCTCGTCCTTAGTGTGTATCTAAATCCAGATTTAAAAATGTCACTGGGCATGCGCAAGGGCATGCGCAGAAAGCAATTTTTTTAATTGTAAATTATCGCTAATTAAACAATGCGAAATAAATAATTTTTACCAGGTTTAATCTTATTTTTCACAAAGATAATTATTATAAAAATAAAAATGGCAGAGAGAGATCTAGAGAGACTCCTCAGAATAAACGTGTTTATCATTAAAACATGTCACTGAGCATGCTCAGAAACAGTGAGTTTCTAAAGACAGATTTAAATATGCCCCTCACCATGCACAGAAATCAGTTTTTTAATTGTAAATTATGGCTAATTAATAGAAATTGCTGTTAAAAAAATCGAATTTGACAAATCTACAGATTACAATATTTTGTTTAAGGCCAAAATGAAGAAAATTGATGCAGTAGTTTTCTCTCGCGGACTGCCCAAAAAGTCGGCTTAGCAACTAATATATATAGATTCTTTGTTCCATCTTTAAAAATGTCTGATTACTAGTTTACTCTTTTTACCTCGGAGCTGACTTACATAAAGGTATAATATGTTAACAACGAATTTCGAAAGTAACAAATTTCTTCGTATAGAAAAATCCTTTTAACCGCCAAAGATGGCAACAACGAAATTTGAAATTATTCGATTAACTGTCGTCTAATTGCTATAATGAATAACCTCTGAAATAAAATGCATGTCTATCAATAAACCTTAATCTACTTGGAAATTTTCAAATCAAATGCATCGTATTATTACGTATACATCATAATGTTATAAATATATATATATATATATATATATATATATATATATATATATATATATATATACAGGGCTAGATTTGAGGCGGAACGCGCCGGAAGGGCGTTCCGGTACCTCTCTTTAGGTACCTCTCTTTATCAATAATTTGGAATTACCCCCCCCCCCCCACACACACACACCCCGGAAGGTTACCATTCCGGAACCTCTATTTCTAGAAATCTAGCACTGTATATATATATATATATATATATATATATATATATATATATATATATATATATATATATATATATATATATATATATATATATATATATTAATTGCTTGCAATTTTATCTACATTAATTACAGAAAAATAAATTTTTATTATTTTAAGGATTTAAATGTCACAATTTTCTTTTGAATATTATCAGTGCTCTTACTATTCGTAAGCAATCGTGCAACACTTAGATAAAATATGAAATAATAGCCTTGCATATGCAATTCAGTTATGAAGGTTAATAATTATATACTGGTATTGTCTCAGTGTTAGCGCTTAGGATGTTAGTTAAAGTTGATTATTCATAAATATTTATTACAGGTGATAGTTAAATAGAATAGTCCTGGAGCAAAATTTGAATTCATTTCCCTATAGATAAACATTTTTTATGGCTTTCTAAATGCACATAAAGAATAATAAAAGAATTCTTATGTGTGCTTTAAATTCTTCACCCCAAAACCTGGAAATTCTGTACTCAATGAAACTTTAAATTAGATTCCAACTCTTATACGAATCCATATTTTCGTTTCTAAAAAGTTAATGTCTCTCTCCGAGTTTAAAAGTGAAGAAAAGTATTTTTATTTCAATTAAAACTAAGACTTTGAAAGCTGCAAAGCTCTCTTTGACAAACTTGAAAAAAAAAACTTTGAAAAAAAAATGAAAGAAAGAAAATTCCTCTTTGGAAAAAATAGTCCACTAAAAATAAGCAATTAATATTCTCGAGAACAAAAAATAAGGCCTTAAACCCACGAATGCATGAAGCTGATTGTAAGAAAAGTGTGGTTTAAAAGAAACTTTATGTGTTTAACATCAGTAAAAATAAAATACTAATATTTTGAACTTTTAGTGGAGATTTTATCAACTTTGGAAACGTTGAAGCACTCAAGTGGGAAGTAGCTATTTATTATGCAGCTTTAAAATTCCAATCCCTCTATTTTCTCATGCTCTTATTTCGCATTATAGGGGTGCATCGGGAAGTAGTCCTGCACTTTGAAATGCTCGCAGGAAGTTCGCATAATTCCTCGCGTGAATTTATTTCTCATCATAAGCTAATCTGAGAACATTCTAAAATTAAGATCAGCGGTGTTGATCGAGTAGCAGGAATTAACATCGGAATTACTCTTGTAAAAGTTCCGAAATTTGAAATCATGTTATGACCTGTATATTTTCAGTCTTTTATTCCCGAATTTTGTCCTATGATTGAGAATTTAACGTAGTGTGTTGCAATATATACGGAATTGTCGTAGGGCAGAATCTCAATGAACTCCTGTTATATGAAGCCTCCCACTTAACGAAGTTTTCTGCAGATGCTTTGAATTATGTTCACATGTAATTTCGTTGCCACATCACGACAACAACAAAAAAGGGAGTAACAGAAATTTTTTAATAAAATTATTTGACGTAATTTGATGAATATTTGATGAAGTTTTAGAAAATGTTACAAATAAAATCTAATCTTCAGAAATATATGATTATTTTAACAAGGAATTCTTTGTAAATTACTTGTTTTTAGAAATAAATAATCCAACAGATATAGATAAAAAATTATACTAAAATAGACAAAAAACAAACAGAAATCAAGCACTCTGGGCATCCACGGTGTACTTTTTACACTGTTTTTAGAAAGTTATTTATATATATAATTATCATTATATTCCTCTTTATTTAAAAAAGTAAGAGAATCAGGGAACTTGAACGAAACAATTCCGTTTTAATACATACCTTGTTCAATAATACCTTGTAATCAAGAATACCTTGTAATATCTTGTTCAAGAAGAAAAGAGAGGTGTTACTTGCAGTATTTGCTTGGATATTTACATAAATCAAACAATGGGAGAGAATTAATGTTGAAATAGAATTTTCCTAGATTCGAAAATTGTTTACATTACCTTTTTTGCATTAAAGCAGTTTAAAGTCTCACACACTTCTATGGAGGAGGTAAAAGAGCGATCAGGAAATCATTGTTAGGTATATTACTATAAAATGACATGAAAAAGTATTAACACCGAAACTGTTTATAAATGCTTGAAAAAGGATTATTTAAAGCCAAAAAACTCTCAAAATGCAAAGAGGATAAACGTGAAACTCGCAGGATATAATTAAATTCTAATATACAGCCCGTTTAAAGACATGTTCTCTTAGGTCAAAATTTTGGCTTTCATTGATATCCCAAAAGCGAAAGAGAATGTACGGTGTAATCGAATCCTCGTGAATTCTCAAATTCAATAATTTCTGCACAGTTATATTATTTTAAAATCTACACTTCTTTCACGGAGAATGGCAGGGGATATTCAGATAATAGTCCGATAAAATGACAGATAAATTATTGAAAATTGAGACCTCATGGCATATCAATTTTAAAAAAGGGAATTCGTAATGCACTTATCAAAATATTCTTCTGTATTTTAATAATGCAAAAGAGAGAATTAAAATCTAGATTGACATAATTCATTTCAGTTAAATATTTTGTTCAAGGTCGCTGAAACTTTATTTTCATTACTCGGATGATAATAATTATCCTTAAAAATGGTTAAAGACTAATTATATAGTAAAATAATTTCATATTCCAAATTCATATTATAGTTCCAAATTCCATAGCATATAGCAGTAACGCCTTTTTTATGAAATATAGGGAGGAAAGCGCTGAGAATAATAAATAGTTTTTATTTATACGACGTTTGTTTCTATATAACAATAATCATCTTTTACGTAAAATCGATGAATGAATAATCTTTTTGTACCCATACTTTATGAATCCATATTAATCCCCTTGCGCACCAGGTTGACCATTAAATACACTGAAAACCATATTTCTTCGATTTTCTTGAAACTGAAATTTTGGATGTATTAGAATTCAGAATACATGAGTAATATGTAAATTAAAAAAATGATACATTATTTGTACTTCAAACATATTATTACACAATAATTATCTTGTTTACAAAGATCTTAAAAACCTGCAAAATACTGGAAAATCTGCGTTTCAGTAAAAAATGTAGAAGCAACAATTATTTAGCAAATACATAACGGAAAATAAATTTATGAAAATGAGAACATGAGTGAAGTTTTCTATGTTTTTACATCATTTGGTATCAGTAATTGTTAAATTATAATTAATTTAATGATTTTCTGAGAAGTGCTCGATGATGCAAAACGCAGGATTTCCTGGGCATCCGCTGCACATTTTTCTTGTATCTCGAAAAAGAAGAGATAAATCAACCAAAGGTGAATTGGTAATGTGAAATGTAATCAGCTCACATTACCAAACCACAATTTTCACGCACACTGTAATAACCAAGCAACAATTAAAGTGAATGTTCTGAAATAGAATAATGACGTACACATGTACGTCATGATTTTGGGTTACGAGAATTTTATGACGTACGTATGTACGTCATGGTGCGCAAGGGGTTAATGTGGATACAATGATTCCCTTCTTTTTGAGCCCTGTCTGTACCAATAAATCAATGTTGTTGTTGTAAGTGCCTCCTATCCTGAAATTCCAGACCAGGTCCATATAGGATTTGCGGAATGAGGAATGCTGGCCGGTTTACAGTAGCAGCACAAGAGTTGGAGTCCCACTTAGTTGTGCCCCACCTCAATTTTGATCGAGTGAACACCTGGGGGGATAGTACCTCCTTCCACCCTCTCTGATCTCATAGGGTCTATGGATTGAACGTGCCCATTTCTGGACTAGACAAGAAGGTGTTTAATGGTGTTCGTTGGGATTCGAGCCGAGCACCTCGGCGCCGAAACCCGACGCTTTCACTAGTCTAACTCGAGCCCTATACAGGGTTCCCCCCTATATCCGTTACATGCCCCTGAACTTCTAAACGGTGACAGTTTAGGCCATCCATATTAATGTGTTGGCCTACCTAGACACCATAAAGTTGGTGTATAGGTATAGTAAAAAAGGCTATGCGCTACTCGATGAGACTACCTAGAACGCCATCTATCGGCTAATTTTGGAATGAGCGTGATTATCTCAAGAACGGTACAAAATACGGGAAAAACGTCAATTACAAAGTTGTTCAGCATCATCGCTTTAGTGAGAAAAGACATTGCGCACATTAATACTTAAAGCAGAATGTAGAAAATAAACATTTGTTTGGTAACGATTTTGAAAATTGTCATGTCATAAAGAGTGGAAGAAAGAAACTGAGACACTTCCCTATCTTCAGCATCATTTATTTTTGTTGCTGAAAATGCTCTCCATTAGCCACTATACACAATTGCACTCTGGAATGGATTTCTCGCTGCAACACGACGTTCCACGACGTCATAGTGTTCAAAATCACGACCAAACAAATGTTCATATTTTAAATTCTGTTTTGAGTATTAATGGGCGAAAGGTATCTCTTATTACAAATTAGATGATGCTGAACAGCTTTGTAATTGACTTTTTTCCCGTATCTCGTACCGTTTTTGAGATAAAAACGCTCATTTCAAAATTTGCCGATAGATGGCGTTGTAATTTGTCTCATCGAGTAGCGCATAGCCTTTTTACTATACCTAGACACCAGTTTTATGGCCTAAGCTGTCACCTTTTAGAAGTTAAGGCTGCTATGTACTAACTCCATTGGATTCGCTCACCTCAATGTTAACCTATGGAGAAAATTTGTCCACGGATTGCCGACTTGGATTCAGACTTATTTTAAAAAGTTGTACTCCGTCACAGAGAAAGAAATTTTTATTTGTGTACATTTTTCGTTCTTTTTTAAAAATGCAATTAATATTTTAAAATTTAAATTATTCGGGGAAAAATCTGGTATAGTGTGTTTTAAACGCTCATAAATTCCTTCGGTGGACGAAATTTATAAAATGAATCCTGTAGAGCTTTGCAAAAAAGTTCAGGCTATCTGACAATACCAATTTTATTTGATTATCAACATTTATGTACCTGTAAATAGTTGACAAAAATATATTTTGAATAAAGAATTTGGGGGCAGCGCTTAACCCCCCTATAGAGAGAGAGCCATTACAATCCCTCAAAATGTCAATCCTAAGGGGGCTCGAATTCACGAACTGTCAACTGGACTCCTCCCACCACAAGAGTCTGCAAGAAGAGGAAAAGGGAAATACGATTTTTTTTCTTAGTACATAGCAGCCTTAAGGGGGTGGGGGTGACGTATATAGGTGGGAACCCTGTATATCACTGTATTAAGGGCAAGCCTAATAAAAGAAATGTGTTATACCTTTCCTTTTTTCCTAATTGCATATTTCTGTGATCATTTTATCGGTAAGTGTACTACAATTACTACTTAAAATAAACTCTTACAATATTATTATTCTCCAAGATGTTTCCCCAAAACATTGCAACTTTCTCCCGATCAACTCATTTTGTACTCGTTTTTCTAATTTTCTATAATTGACTTTCATTCTGTAGTTCCACCTCGATTTAAAGACCCCTACCAAAGTAGAACTGTCTCTGAAGGAACAGATGTCACGTTAACGTGCAGTGCTGTGGGAGATGCCCCGATCACAATTAGATGGTTAAAGAACAAGTTACTTTTAGACGTAAAGAAAACACCACGGTAATGTACTTGAAATTATAGTGAAATGATATTATTTTAGTGTTATTCGAAATGTTAAAGTACTGGAGTGTGTGTTTATGTTGCCATTTCGTAATTATTTTTTTCAATTTCATAGGTATTTATATGGACAAATTAAGATTCATGTATCTCACTATCGTAAACCCCTTAGTCAATTGAAGCACTGGATCGTGTGTTTATGTTGTTATTCCTTAATAATTTGTTTCTCTTTTGATATGTTTTTGTATGACCGAATTAAAATTCATGTACTAATCATAAAGCCCTGAGTCAACTTAATTAAAGAACTGGGACGTGTGTTTAGTTTGTCATTTGTTAATGATTTGTTTTGAATTTCAGATGTATTGATTTTTACAAATAAAAGTTTATGTACTCCACTAATCATAAAGTCCCAAGTCCATTTAATTTAAGTACTGAAGCGTGTATTCATGCTGTAATTCCTAGTTTTTTTTTTCAATTTCATAGCTATTAATATGACCAAATTAAAATTCGTGTACCGTACAAATGAAATCGTGAATTAATTTAATTAAAGCATTAGATCGTGTGTTTCTGCTGTCATTCTTTAATGATTTGATTTCAATTTGATAGGTATTAATATGACTAAATTAAAATACCAGTACCTCACTAAACATAAAACTCCGAATCAGATTCATTGTTTTAAAATTCATGTTTTATCTCAACACTGTTAATTTTTCCATTTGTCTTCTTTACGGAAATCACGCACTAAAATGATGTTCATTGTCATAATCAAAATAAAATGGGAAACGTATGAGTATATTAACATTTTCTGAATGTACTTCCTGAGACCCGGATTCATCCTTTGAGAGTACAAAGTTTAAACTAAGGCTGAAAGCAAATCAGATCGTTCTCTTCGGAATTCTTTGAGCATATTTCTTCAAAGAAGAAAACTTGATTCTGACTTGATTCCAAACCTTTTTCTACTGCAATGCTCAGGGAATAAAAGATGCAGACTTTTACAAACCGACATGTTTTGATATTGAACAACGGTTTTACCACCATTATGATATCTTTCGGATCTCGGGGAATAGACGGTATGGCAAATGCACTCATTTTCTACGGCAACTTTTTCTTTTTGAAATGGCAACGAAGAAATAGTAGCCTCTGAGTAATACTTTAAATAACGGGTTAGGTTTCATCGCCTAAAAAAGATTTCGTTAAGCAGAATTTTAGAATATTTTTTAATGATGATATAAAATTGAAGAGACTGAAAATGTAAGAAAATTGTAGCTTTGATAAAGATCTATAAGCCCTTATTTACAGTAACACAACTGTATCAGGATGAAACGTTTCATTTCTTTTTCTTAATTATTACGCGAAATTATTGGTCAAATAATTTTGATGAGAGTATTTCAATGAAGTTTCATATTTTGGTGTCCTTAGACTGAAAATTATAAAAAGGTCCATCCACATAATCTTACGTTTGTTACACAAAAAAGTATGAGGTTTAGTTTTATGAAACTATGAAATCAAGAATAATGTCAATTTCTATCAAATATAATAAAGTTATCAAAATTTTGAGGCAAGCTTTGAAATCACTTATAAGTTATAAAAAAAATAGACAAAATGAGTATTGCAAAATGTAATGAACAATGAAAAGTTTAAATAAGAAATAGTATTCAAATTTTCTTAAACATAGAATTATTGAGTTTGCCATATTTTTAAAAAGCTATGTAGTTTTCGGTTGAAATTTAATAATTAATGTGCCACTTTAAAACATACATTCAACATTTTACGTGAAGATTTATATTTCACCATATTACCAAACGGAATTTAGCTTTATAGAGCAAAACTGAGCAATGCCTGCCTATGTTCACTAGATTCAATTGTTTACCAGTATAATTAATTAAAATGTTTTACCTCGCATAACATTTTGGATAAATTATTCTCACATCTTGGATAAAGTCTTAACCAGATGATATATATATATATATATATATATATATATATATATATATATATATATATATATATATATATATATATATAGATATAGATATATACATATGCATTTGTACACACGTACACACACACACGTATATATATATATATATATATATATATATATATATATATATATATATATATATATATATATATATATGTATATACATATATATGTATATATATATACATATATATATCTATATATATATATATATATATATATATATATATATATATATACATATATATATATATATACATATATATATATATATATATATATACATATATATATATATATACATATATATATATATATATATATATATATATATATATATATATATATATATATATATATATATATATATATATATATATATATATATATATATATATATATATATATATATATATATATACAGTCCCACCTTTTCTTTTCTAGTAGATGTTCAGAAAAGAAACTTTAAAGAAAAGTGAACTTGGCAACTTTTTTTATCGTGACTTCTCATTCGATTTCAATTCGTTATAGAATCTAAATGTATAGTTTTAAAAAGTTCAACGCATAAAATCTCAGATTTCTGAAACATTAAGTACTGCATTCCCATCCTTTATTATTCACTACTTCCGTACTAAACGCATCTAGGAACTTTTATTTTCGATTCTCACTCCTGAATTCGGGGGACATAAAATCTCATTTTCAGTGATAGTCCTGAGGAAGTGCTGAATAAGAAAGACCTCGTGTACATTAGTTAGAATTTTCGTCACATCGCAGGATTGGAAATGCATTTTCGGAAATGGCTGTTCGCTTCTAGGGTTTGATTAAAAAAAATTCTTTTTTTTTTTTTTTTCTAAGCGAGAATGGATTTTAACTCACCTCTTTCTATGCGAGAAAATCTTGTTCCAAGTGTTGGGCACATTTGAAATTTGTTTCCTGTCTCGAACATTAGTTCAGATAAACAACAACAAAAATATTTTTTCCCACTTTTCTGAAAGCAGTTTTGCTTTTTATGAGTTTGAAAAACTCCACTAAAGGGATCTAAATTGATTGAATATGTTATCTAATAAAACGAAACGCATAACTACTTTTAAGTTTATTTTTTTTCTTCGTTCTTGAATTTCCCATAGATTGGAGTAATAGTAGATTTTCTAGTGATTCAATACCTTGCAATAAGTGTGTAAATGGATATTTTTTAATGCAATTCTTGGAGCGTCTGGCAAAATGAAAATATCATTGAAAAGATATTTTATCCAATAAATTTATATTAAATATTAATTTTAAAGGGAGTTATGTTCCCGTTGAACGGTTCGAGCAGTAAATCTTTTCCTATTGGGACCATACTACTTTTTTATTAAAATACAGTGAAACTTTTTAAAAATTAATTCATATTATGAGCACATATCACAAACTGTGATGTATTATGCTTCCCTTGGAGAAATATTTGGAGAATATACAAAAAGTGTGAATTTTATATATTTCTGTCCTTTTTTCCTTCCCATTCGAATTAGAAAATCGATATTGTTGTATTTGGACGACACTACTTTTGAATGTAGTGGGTTCTATAAAGTAAAGATACGATATTAAACAAAAACTTTTTTTACATAGCTGCCGGTTACGGATTACACACACAACTCCGCAGATGTAGGAGCTACCACAATTTGCAGTACTGGAAACTGATCTTATTGGTCGACTTGACGTCATATATGACTGATTTTCATAGGTCCATCATCTTGTTGCCAGATGCATAACGTATATCAAGAACAAAACTGTTTAATTTTCCATCTTAAACAATGGCCGTTTTAGAAATGCCAAAATTACATTGGCATTTCGAAACTTGGCATTTTTATATAAAAACTAGCTGAAAACCCGCACTTCGCTACGGAGTACATTTAATTAAATACAACAGTCAATGTATGCAATTAATGCCAAAATAATAAATAATTATATTTATAATAAATACGACGATCAATGTATACAATTGATTAAAATATATATATATATATATATATATATATATATATATATATATATATATATTTAGAAAAAAATCGTAAGGGATATTTTTTGAGACAAAATAATGTAGAAGAAAATATTCAAATTAAATGTAGTAGGACATACTAAAGAATATAGTATAGTTAATATAGCACAGTTTGGGGAACATAATATCTTTTATTGTATTTTAATATTTTTTTGGATAATGTCCAATAGGGTGGAACGAAAAAAACTTTTTTTTGAATTTCAATATGCTCTAGTTTTCAAAAGTTGCCTTTTAACAAAATAAAGACGGAAATTAAATATTAGCGTAATTGATGCACGTTCTCAGTTAGCGCAAGGAGGGCAAACTTTTGGCTTTTATTAAATTTTTGACAAATTTCGCAATTATTTTGAAATTGAATACACCTGTAGTCAAAAAAGTAGCAAAATGTGTAGTTTAAACATTCTTTTTAGTCAGGAGACCTGCTAAACTGATTATATAATACGTTTTACTTCATAAAAATAGTACACATAAAGGCACTTAAGGACAAGGCACTTAAAAGACACTCGGACATCACGATGGAACGAAAAAATTTTTTTCGGAATTTCAATATGCTCTAAATTTCAAAAGTTATCTTTTAAAATTAAAATTAAGAATATAAAACCTTTTTGCTCTACCAAAATATTTTTAAGTGCCGCAAAGGCCTTCAAAATGGATATTTTTATGAAAAAGTGATTATATTTGTATTTTTGTTAATTTCTTTTATAGTATATTAAAATAATGTACATTTTCTGTAAATAAAATATTCAAAATATGATATTTTGACAGAAAACTCGCATATTCTAAGTATTTCTAATTTTTAGATGCTATAACAGAACAACTGATTTTGTGGAATTTCGCGATTTTCATCATATTAATTTTACAGTAGCATATTCTTATAATACACATTGGAATGAAAGAAAAACAATTTTTAATTGACGGAGCTTAGTTAAAATAAGGAAATCACACGTATTTAGAAAAATATTAACGTAATGTCTATAAAGGCAAAACGTTATTTTGAAAAAAATATTCATGCTTTTCAAAAGTCCATAGTAATCACACATGGTTTCCATTACTTATTTCACTGACACATTGAATTGATTTATTGTTTCAAATTTTGGCATTTTCTTTTGAGAATGTATTTTTGTTTTTATCAATGCATCTCTTGCAGAAGTACCACGAACGGACAACGATGCCACGGTAACTAATTTAACAATCCTTTCTACTACTTGTGTGTGACATGGAATGCTGTTAAAGTCAATAATTTAAATGAACTGTTCCTACGTCACCTATTTTGTTTCCTAGATGGAAAAACTAAAGGTCCAAATGAATTTGGAGGAGAAATAGGTAAACAACTAGAAAACTGCTATGAACTTCCAGTGAGTGAATTTTCACCTATTGAAAATAACATTCCATTACTAGAAATTAAGGATGATTTAAGTGTGGACCCAAAATATTTGTTAGAAATGCATAATGAAATCTCTGTTGGAAAGTGTTCTTCTGATTTGTCCATGAGAAAACCAGGAAAATTTTGTCATTCACGATGGCTTACATTAGCAAACCGAATACTTCGCTTGTATGTGGGAACAGAATTTCCTGCAAAAAATCTCCGAATACTGAGTACATTTTGAAACTTTATGCACCAATTTGGTTTAACATAAAGCTGAAACCATCTTGTATCCGTGGATCGAAGCACTTGTGGAAACTTGTAAGCTATTCACGTGACCTCAATCAGACACTTAAAAATGTAATTGACCCTGCCATTCAAAGAAATGCATACTTTGCCGCTTCTGAAAATCTCCTCCTTTGTATGATATTAGACGATCACAGTCAAGTAAGAGAGCTTGGATTACGCCGGATTCTAAAGGAAAGGGCTGAAAATGAAGGAGGCATCAGAAAGAATTTAGTTCCACGTATAAACTTTGATGCCAAAGATTATATTGATATGATTGAATGGAATGATGTTAAAGTAACAGAACCTCCTATGACGAGGCATGTTTCTGATGACAAACTAAAACAGTTTATAAAGGAAGCAAAAGAATCTAATCACGAGAAACAAATTATTGACTTCAACAACATTCCATGTCACACACAAGTAGTAGAAAGGATTGCTAAATTAATTATTGGGTCATCCTTGTCCGTTCGTGGTCTTCTTAAAGAGATGCATTGATAAAAACAAAAATACATTCTCAAAAGAAAATGCCAAAATTTGAAACAATAAATCAATTCAATGTGTCAGTGAAATAAGTAATGGAAACCATGTGTGATTACTATGGACTTTTGAAAAGCATGAATATTTTTTTCAAAATAACGTTTTGCCTTTATAGACATTACGTTAATATTTTTCTAAATAAGTGTGATTTGCTTATTTTAACTAAGCTCCGTCAATTAAAAATTGTTTTTCTTTCATTCCAATGTGTATTATAAGAATATGCTACTGTAAAATTAATATGATGAAAATCGCGAAATTCCACAAAATCAGTTGTTCTGTTATAGCATCTAAAAATTAGAAATACTTAGAATATGCGAGTTTTTTGTCAAAATATGATATTTTGAATATTTTATTTACAGAAAATAGACGTTATTTTAATATACTATAAAAGAAATTAACAAAAATACAAATATAATCACTTTTTCATAAAAATATCCATTTGAAGGCCTTTGCGTCACTTAAAAATATTTTAGTAGAGCAAAAAGATTTTATATTCTTTATTTTAATTTTAAAAGACAACTTTTGAAAACTAGAGCATATTGAAATTCCGAAAAAACAATTTTCGTTCCACCGTGATGTCCGAGTGTCTTTTAAGTCCCTCATGCTTAAGTGCCTTTATGCGTACTATTTTTATGAAGTAAAACGTATTATATAATCAGTTTGGCAGGTCTCCTGACTAAAAAGAATGTTTAAATTACATATTTTGCTACTTTTTTGTACTACAAGTGTATTCAATTTCAAAATAATTGCGAAATTTGTCAAAAATTTAATAAAAACCAAAAGTTTGCCCTTCTTGCGCTAACTGAAAACATGCACCAATTACGCTAATATTTATTTTCCGTCCTTATTTTGTTAAAAGGCAACTTTTGAAAACTAGAGCATATTGAAATTCAAAAAAAAGTTTTTTTCGTTCCACCCTAATGTCCAATCGTCTGCCGCATTATCAAGAAAAATTTTTTTTTTCTATTTAGTTGTTATGCACGTGACGATAAATTTATTCAAAGTACCAGAAAAAGAAATCACGTGATCGACATTTTATTAATTAAATTCTAAAAATAAATCTTTAAAAATTCCCCAACAAATCAGAAAATGGAGGTAAAGATTCGAAAAAGATCTCATTTTAAAGGAATTTTTATGATCTTTCTCGTGATATAAATTTTATAACCCACAAATTATTATTTTAAATGCAAACATAAAGAAGTTACTAAAACAGCTTAAAAACTTAATTTTAAAAAATCAAAGATGAATTTTTCAAAAATCTTTCTTAGTGCACCCTTACACTATAAGAAGAATCGCCATGGAAAATTTCAGCCCTTTAGGCCCAGCGGTTTGGTTTGTGTGTTATCTGTCAGTCAGCCAGTCAGTCAGTCACGGAACTTTTTCATATATATAGATAGATGACTGACACTTATCCTAGGAACATATGTTCCTCCTCACTCCGAGAGTTGTTCGCTAAATGAGTTGAGCACTTAGTGTATGAACCGAGATTTTTCGCTATTAGGAGCAGTACAGTTTTACTAAGTTTGAGTCACTAACCACTGTACAGCGAGGGCAGAACTCTGCAGAATCATTTACATGATAGTTAATAGTCGATATAATACTTGAAAGTATCCTAGAGATACTTGAAAGTTCCATTGTAGAAGTTTTGAAATATCACTACACTTAACTTATCAAAATTTTTAAACCAATAAATTTTCTTGTCAATCTAATACGTAAAATAACAATAATTTATCATATCAATTATTTTTGCATTAGCTCTTTGAAAAACAGAAAAAAGTTTATTTGTTTGATTCACATCACGCAAGCCAAGACAAAACAGTCTGTGGGCACGACACAGAGAAAAATCACACTCGATTACGACATACGAGGACAGTCACGAAAAAAAGCCGCGGAGAACCCTTGCTCTCGCTTATACGAAAGGTTCAGGACCTTCTACACCAGGGGGACCAAAAACTACTAATTGATTACCGGTGACCATCTGACCTTGTGCGTCAGAAGTCGTATGATCTTTAGGAAGGCGCGAGAATAACTCGTGATGTTGAATCATGTTTTGAAAACAATTCTTACTGTTTAGCCTATGTGCGTTAAGGGACAATTTAGCTAATTAATTCACTTATCCTTAGGTCATAATTTGAAATGGGGGCTATACTTTATTGAAACGTTAACGGGAAAATTTAGAATATGAGATGATTAATAAAGGCTCAACGTTATTATTACTTACTTACACACACCACACACACACACACATATACATATATATATATATATATATATATATATATATATATATATATATATATATATATATATGCCGCTTCAATTTTAATTTTTGAGTCACATATGAAGGTGGACATCATGAAATCAATTTTTTAATAAAGTATTCATAGGATGTAATTAAGAGAAAATATATTCGGTATTAAATTAGTTTTATACCTCTTCATCGTGTTAGCGTAGTTATGTAATATAGTACGCATATATTGTTTGAAATCATTTTTTATTTTGGACCTTTTCTTTCACTGCCAAACAATAGCTTTGATTCGGTGAGGAATGAAAGGTTTAAATGAATTGAATACAAACTCTTGGATCTGTTTAAAATTTAATTTAAACAATTTATAAAATAACTAGTGTCTATAAAATTGCTTAAACGTTTTACTATTATAGCCATATTTTTAAAAGTTTCAAACGTTAACTACCTCGCAAATATTTTTAAATACATGTTTCATAAGAATAATTTGATTTTCGCCCTTGAAATTTCAATAGTCTCTGTATTTAAAAATGTTTTAGCCTTTTATTAATAGAACACGATATTAATTAATTGAATCAGCTTTGTCAATAGCTTTATAAGTCGATTAATCATGCTCTTTAGAAAAAATACGTTTAATTAATAGGATGTTTTTGACTATGCATTCAATTAATGCGATGGTGGTATTTTTGCGACATGACTATCAAAATATTTTCAGCTATTAATATAATTGAAAATATGTAGGACCAAGCATTTATTTAAAAACGTCAGTTCGGTTTAAAAAAGATTTCTTTCGTTATTTTTTTCAGCTTAAAATTTATTTACATAGGGTAACTGAATTTTTCTGTGCATCAACAGATTGCAAAAAAAAAACTAAGTTTCAGAGAAAAAATTTATGAAACATGTACTTCATTAAATTTAGGGATTTTATAAAATTGAATTTCAGTGTGTTCAGAATTGTCAACAAGTTTTTTTTCTCCATTAAAGAACGACTGATAGCGGATCATAAAAAAAATTCATTAAAAATCTTGGAAAATTCTTTCGTTTAAAAAACGCTTCATTTATTAAATATTACTTTCATTTTTATTAATCAAAAAATAATACCAGGAGATCCACCAGGAGAAACATACAAAGCATATGCAGTATCAGTTGATGTTTTTTATCCTAATCGTTGTAATTCCATTAATTGATCTACATAATTAATTTATCTACATATACTGAAGCGAAGAGTTAAAACATTAAAGAAAATATTTTCATGTAACTGTTTGCTTTCGGTGAATAATATTGGTTTGCTAATGGTCATGGGTCATTTTGCATCGAGTCCAGAAAATAATACCAAATCAATTAAAGTGCAGAACGTCACTCTGCATCAATTGGAGAGTTATTGAGATGTCAAAAGATTGTCTATAAATATTTGCCTTATCAAATGCAATATTTTTGTTTACCAAAGCAATTAAAGTGCAGAACGTCACTCTTCATCAATTGGAGAGTTATTGAGATGTCAAAAGATTGTCTATAAATAGTTGCCTTATGAATGCAATATTTTTGTTTACTGCAATGTTTTTGACGGCTATATTTTCTGTCAGCGTCATCAAGCAAGCTTTTTGAATGCAATATTTCAAGCCTATAGATTAACTATAAACTATTAAATTAATTGTAACCATGTTATTGTACAAATAATGTATTTGTAGATCATAATATAAAGGGAATAAAATTTTCATAAGGTATCAAACTAATCGCTCATTAGATTTCTACATTGAGGGTGATTTATATCTCCGATTTCCTGTTATAAAATGTAACACCTAGTTTAAGTTTAACGACAAGCTGTTTTACAATAAAAAATTTTGGATTTTCACTTGCAAATTACGACATGGTCATTACTAGCAGAACTGTCAGGAAATATTTTACTCACTTTGAAATTTCATGTACGTGATTTGCTATAAGTTGTAGAAAATTGATGCAAAACTAAATATCCGTAAAAATCAGTATGACTTTCTTTAATGATGCAAAAATGCACTATGTATGTGGATGTAACTAGATTTTTCTTTATCTTCGTTTGTCATAATTTTCCTACTTTGTTTCAGTATTTCTCTCCGATAACGCAAAAAAAGTTATTGGATTTGTGATACATCTGTCTCATGTTGATCGTTTCAACCCCATTATTATATGCTGACATCTATCTTTTCCCTGGATCCATAAGAACTTCTGGATTTCCTAGTCATTATTTTTTGTTATTGTCAATATCGATAAGATTTTAAGCTTTAGAATGAAATTCTCTTCGGCACTTTACCTAATTTTTGCTTATTTGCTGCATAGAAATTAAAACATTTCATTTATAAACCTAATCGGGTCTTTTTAAGGTCGAAATTTCTTTTTATCATATAAATATTGACTGCTCCCCTAGAATTATTTAAACTGATTCTTAATTTTAGTGAATTAAGATTATTATTATTAATGTGTTCATATAAGTAAATCTGTATTACCATATTTTCTTTTTAGACTCACACTGATAAAATCAAGGTTGCAAAAATTAAACTTAATTATCCCACTTCCTTGTACAGTAAGTCCTCGACTTACGCGGTTAATTCTTGTTCCAGAACATTCTGCGTATGTAGAAAGCACGTAAGACGAAATTTACCAAGTAATGCAACGCATTTGTCCCACTAATTAAGCCTGATTGGCCGGTGCCTGTGGGACCCACTACTGGATTCCTGTAAAATTTTCGACCATCATCGTGTGGACGACAGCAGCAAATATTAATGACTAAATATCGACATGAAATACAATTTTCTAATCATTTTCAGTGAAATGTTTTTTGTTTAACCCTTCAGCGGGGGGTGAGCCTGTGTACAAAGTGCAACCGTTTCGTCATTTTGAATGGTTTGTTATTACATGTAAGGTTTGAATGTTTCTAAGCACTTCCTATTTATAGCAACACCCTTTATAATGCAGATCTGATTTTCTGACCCTTGTATTCCTTTCATTGTAAATCGTGATTTAACCGTGGTAAACTAGCGAATATACTGGATTACAATTCGACAAAAGCAGGGTTTTTGTAGTCGATCCAATGTGCCGCTATTACACAGTATCCCGCCTATCACGAAGATGGACAATCTCATTATTTTTTTAGGTTTTTGGACATAAAAGGAATCCATTCTTAAGTTGTCCTCAGATCCAATAAACCGGACACTTTTGAAACAAGGTGATTGTATCTGCATTCTTTGGCCTTTCATTATAAATATATCTCAATATTATCAACATTTTATATCTTGTCATAAAACGCAGAATTATTATTTTCAATTTCAAAATCAAAAGTTTGTTACAAAAGGAATAATCAAGGCTGAAAGAGACGATGCACTTTGCCCCACACGCGCCTGCTTGTGTTCCAAAAATTTTCGCGCCCGCTGAAGAGTTAAATATTAAAATGATACACACGTGTATATTATACTTTACGAGAACATATTATAAAATACTAATATTATACATGCATAATTATGTAATTTAAAAAAATCTGATAATCCCCAGTCGTTTATGGGACATTGAACTATCTATCTAATGATGTTTGTGTTTATCTAATGATGTTTGTGTTACAATACTTACATTCCTACATCTGTAGGCTCTATTCACTAGTTTCTTTCGTCCGTTACATTCGGTGAACTTTAAGATTTGCTCTAAAATTTAATCTCAGCGACTCGTGCTATTGAGAACTAATTTAGTCTCAGATTTCTTACACTGCCATGCACTCTCCGTTTTCATTCCTATGGCAAATGCATTTCTTTAATGGGTGAACTATTTACTCATTTGCTCTTTTTCTCAGCATTAAGCCTACGAGAGTTGTCTTACCTGCATTTTTTTTCTTTCTTCCTTTATTGATGCCGCTAAATTTGATGGACCAAATTCTTACTATATTTTAAATAAGGGTAAAATATCACCTTAAAATTGCATGTAAAATATTTACTGTGCAATATTTTCACCGCCAATGTAAAAAAAAAATGTTTTCACAATTCAAGAGATTAAACATGCAGCATAATCATTAAAACTTAGTGTTTGATTGCAGATGAACTTCAGTAATATTCAGTTGCATTGAGCTATACGTCACGTAAAGCTGGCGATTTAGGGAATGTGAAGCATTTAACTTATTATTTATAAAATATGATTTTTATGCAGATATTCTATAGAAGATACGGCCACTAAATCTGAAACGTCATCGGATCTACGCATTTCCAGTTCTTCAAGAAATGATACAGGTGTTTACGCCTGCTCCGCCCTCAGTGATATTGGTGCTGACGAAGCTGTGGTAAAACTTGTTGTCCAAGGTAAAATTATTAATTTTAAACCTATTTATACATCATTAAAATGCGTAAGAAAAAGGAATATCAGTTTTGTGTTTTACATACAACATTAATGTCAATTAGGAAATGTAAATGCACTAACAAGTTCGTTTCTAGATTTCTAATGTACTTATTTATGTAACTTTTTCTTTGTTTTTTCAGTCAAGTTATATTGTTATTCACTTTAGAATATATTTTATATATTAGGACCATTTATTAGTTCGGGTAATTTATTGAAACATTTTATATGCAGAGCTATTTGCTGTAGTTACAATGAATGGTATAGTATTAAAATTCTGATGGTCTGCATTTGGAAGGTATTTATGTGTTGCGAATCCTGTTTTCTTATATTAATAGTTTTTGGATAATTTATCATACATGAGAAAGCAAAAAAACAATAACCCTAAGCAAAATATCTAGGATGCTAGGGCTTAACACATTTTAAAAGATTTGAAAAAATGCATTCTTTAATTATTTGGCAAAATAGAAAAGAGAATAAATTTTAAAGGTGCATCCTTGACATTTACTAAAAATCCCGAACATTTATATTAATATAAAAAGGTGTTAAAGTATGAATTTTAACGGCTATTATTAAAACGCATTTTCTCTTTTCACTGCTGCGTATAAAATTTTGAAAAAATAGAAATTTTTCTTTACAGAAATTAATGTGAACATAAACGTACGTTTTATAAAACTTATAAGTTTAAAAATTTTCATCTTGAGGTTCTGTTGTAAATATGCACTTAGAAAGCAGAGAAAAATTTTGACTGATTGCTTAGAAACGGTTAAACTTCCCTTACGTTCAATTTTAATTTTATTCGCAAGTTGTTTTAAAAAGGAAACGAAATGATAAGTACATATTTCCATTTCATGTTTCTAGAAAATGAGAAAAAAAAAAAGATTTTTCTTTCATGGAGTATTTACGCTACTTCATTGCAACGAGAAATATAAAAACGAATATTTGTCTTCTTTGTCATACATGGATATAAACAAAGAAATAGAAAAAGAACTAGAAGTGGCAAATTAATTAGAAAAGACTAGATTCACAAGCACCGGCGTGTATCAAAAAGATCTTAAAAACCAAAAAGACAACCGTAAATCAATAAAAAAGCGTTTAAAACAGTAAATAACTAAAGGAAGCCACACAAGCATAAAATAATTGTAGTTCTCCCTGTATATTTAATACTGCTTTTAAATTAATTTATTAAATTTTCATTCAGTAAATGCTAATGAAGTAACGATCACGCGTATTCCTTCTCAAATCTGACGCATTCATTTCTTAAAGAAAGAGACTATTTAGTTTTTGATGGATGCTACATGTTTCTTACATTTCAGGAATACCCGATTCCCCTTCAAATGTCACGATCACAAACGTAACAAGCCGATCGATATCTCTACAGTGGGAAGTGCTGGACAATGGAAATAGCCACATAACAGGAAGTATCGTTCAATACCAAACGTACTCAGGTAATTTTATATATGCTATAAGTGAACTGCCTTGTAATACTTCCGTAGAATATGCGATTGATGATCGAAAAGATAAGACCTTTTATTGAATGAAACATGTGTTTCTCAAAAGTATAGTGCTCTGATTTCAAGGCGTAATGTAAACTAAAATTGTGTATTACGCGCAAACTACAAAAAACTGTTTCTTACCCATAAAATTCGTATTAAAATTCTTCTCAAAGGTTTATTGCACACGTAACTATACGGCGTGCTAGGTAATGATCCTTATACCTAATTCCAGCTTGAATAAAATGTTTCTCATTTGGAAAGCTTTTTCTTCATGCATTAATACGTATTAAATAACAGCCGAGGTCTTTGCTAATCACTTATGCACGTTTGTTACCAACATCTGCACATTTTCCCATCCTTAAAATATTTTCAAATGATAGTAAATGCAAGAGGATTTTAAATTAAGATTAAAGTTTTCGTCAACGAAATTTCCTCGCTTTAATATTACAAGTATGCGTATGTGACACTCAAAAATTTAGATGTTCAAATTTAGTAACAGCAACGCTCTGTAATTTCAACACACTCGTTTAAGACTGGAATGCCTTACATGAACTGACATCTTATCTTTTTACCTCAACGTAGTAATTCTAAATTATTGATTCATTTTACTTAACATTTAGCACTCATAACGCTTCGTACGCTTAAAACTAAACAAGTGGAAGCACGTTTTATTATATTTGAAGGCAGATATATAAATAAATATATATATATATATAAATATATATATATATATATAAATATATATATATATATATATATATATATATATATATATATATATATATATATATATATATATATATATATATATATATATATATATATATATATACAGTGCTAGATTTCTAGAAATAGAGGTGCCGGAACGGTAAACTTCCGAGGTGTGTGTGTGGGGGGGGGGGGGGAGGTATTCCAAATTATTAATAAAGTTTGGTACCTAAATAGAGGTACCGGAACGCCGTTCCGGCGCGTTCCGCCTCAAATCTAGCCCTGTATATATATATATATATATATATATATATATATATCTTTCTTAAGGGCTTCACTATGATCAAACTAAAATACATTTTTTATTTTTAAATATTTATCTTTATATTTATCAAATAGAAAAAAATTCTCTTGAGAGAAGTCAGCTATGATGATTTCACTAACCTTTAAATGTAAATTTTTCATATTTTATTTTTTTAAATCTTATGCATACATTAAGAAACTGTATAGTTCAATTATAAACTCAAAAATTCAAGAGAAATTTTACGCTTTTGAATTTTATTTACAATTCTCTGATTACAAAGTGAACGCATGTTTTAAGTTTTTCGTCGTTATCGTGACTCGCTTAATCTATTCTCTTCCATTTCTTGGTAATGGAGAATGAACATTACGTATGGCCAGAAAATGTTTTACTTTTAACATTTAATACTTGAAATACCCTTCAATTCCCATTTTGAAGTTCTCGAAAGATAAAAGTACATGCAAACAGGCCAAAACCATTAGAGTATTTAAAAATACATGCGAATGTAAAAGATTAAATAACCCGAAAGTGACTGAAATAAAACCGTCGTCTATAAAAGTGAGCAAAATATTACATTCGTGATTAAAATAATATTTAACGATATATTTCTGACAATATACCTTTAAATGGAGAAATTTCAAAATACATGCTTATTTCTAATTTATTTTCTTACTTAGATAGAAATTATTTTAGATAAACAGGAAACAATTTTTTGGAGTGCAAATATGCGATACAATTTTGGTTAATAATAACATTTGTTTAAGTATTAATAATATTTTGTTAAGTAATAACATTTGTTTAAGATTAATAATAACATTTTGTTAAATAATAACATTTGTTTCTTCTACCCTGTTGTTCCACTTAACACCGAAATTTGTATCTATACTCGTAAATAACACTTCATCAAAAACACCACAATAAATTTGAAAGGGGTGGATACAGGTTTCAGACTAATTAATAGTTCATTATCAGGCTGAGATTCACACATAATTTCGCATTTGTCAATCATTGATTGCGGCAATCCCACGAATGCTTCTCGGCCTGATGAATGAACTATTACCCAGTTTGAAACATATAGCCACCTCTTTTTAATTTACTAGCAGCTGCGCGACCAGAATGGTCGCTTTTAGTTTTATATTTTCTTTTGCAAAACAACTCAACTGAAAGTAACATATGTAAGGAATGTTACCATTACCTGTCATCATAAATATACGTTGTTAAGAGGTGGTAAGAGCTCAGCCAAAAAAAATTATAATCATTGCTAAATTCACTATAAGGCTGATTCTAAAACATCGGGATTAAAAAATGTGAATTTCCATTACTTCAGAACAGAGTTAAAGACTAAGACTAAGAAACCCAACACCAATAATTTTAAAAATTGCATCCCTCTCTGTATGTACAATTTTTCAAAATTAAGATATCTACACTTTATCTTTACATCCAATAAGAAAGTGTTGGGGAAAATTTTATTCACTTAAAAAATGGAGTAAAAATTCAGCAAGTACTAAAATATAAGGTTGATTACATCACTCTCTGTATGTACTATTGTTCACAATTCAGATATCTACTCTTAATCTTTTCAAATAATAAATTGTTGGGAAAATATCTTCACTTTTAAAATGGAGTAAAAATTCAGCAAGTACTAAAATATAGTGTGGATTACAACTATTATATTCATAAAACTTCTTGATATACACAGGTGAGTATTTCAAAAGTAGGAGATACTACAGTGACAGAATCACAAGAACGGACTCTAGATAAACCTACATACTACTGTCCATGACTAAACACTGGATTTGATAGGTCTAAACATATTTTGTCAAATGATTAGCGGTTGTAACATATGTCACCACTACACACACGCGGTTTTAAATTGCGGACGGCCGCTAATGTTTAAATCCGGTAGTTGCAGCCGTTGCCATTCGGAGTGTAGAAATATCGTCGATTTTTGTGCCACATACCAACGCGTTTTATATAGAGAGAGATTGTGGAACTGAAGAAATGTCCTTAAATGTCCCCAGGAGATAAATTTTAGCTTCAAAAGATTTGCTAAGAGCAGTTCAAAAAGATCTCTGAATCTGTCTAGGTATTCTCTCAAGAACAATTGGTAAGCTAAAACCGAAACAGCGTTTAAGTGTCTATGATACTCAAGTTGTACATCTGGGGTGTCACCAGCTGAAGCTTTAATTGTTATTCACAAGTTTCCTGTTAATCAATGAACGTTATACTGAGGAAGAACAATGACAAAATCCTATTAATCTTACAGTAAAAGAATTTTATAGAGCTAGTTTTACTCTCGAAAAATATGATAAAAAATATGAAGTGATGATCAAAAAATTGTAGTGAGCTCAGAAGAAGCAAGTATACTTGCATCAACATTTATGAGTGATTAGACTTTAAGTACTTATAGTTAGACTTAAGTACTAACGGTTAATTCAAGCATGGATGCTAGATAAGTATCTTATAGGCAATTTAAACAGCTCTTCTAATTTGGCTAAAATGGCTGCGACCGCTGAAACAAAGACATTTCCATACAACGTGGGTGAGGCTGATTCGAAATCATAGCAGGTTAAATTTTGTTCTAATGGATGGCTCTACAACTAATCAAGACCCGTTGAGCTAAAGATGGCTGGATGGTCTTATGAGACTATCACTTCCCATCTTCGAAGTGATCGACTATCGCAGGTGGTTTTCAAGACTGAGTCGATGATGGCACATGTGCTACTTCCGAAAGCTCTGTATAAAACACTCCATACGTATATTATGCCATAGTATCAGCAATAGGAGATATGCCAGAGGATCAATACTAAAAAAGTGCTGTTCAGTAATATTCTTTCGAGAAGAACCATTGGAAGGCTAAAACCAAAACAGTGTTGAGGAATCTATAATCCTGAAGTTGTGTACAAGTGGGTTTGTACCTGCTAAAGCTCTGTTTTTAGTGAAAAGAGATCGATGGTGTCGCATATATTGCTTCGCAATGCGAACACGTTCTCTAAAATGACAATGAACGGATGACAATCATGTTCGTGGTTCAAGGAGGTATCAATAACGGAGTAGCTAACACTGCGTCCACACACATCTGCACTGCACAGAATTCTGGGGGGAAACCAGAGATTTATGGGACAGTTTGCTCTGCAGCGATCTTTCGATCAAGCGGTTTTTAACAGATCATCAAAGAGACACTAGGGACCTTATGGGGGGGGAAATGGTGGAATGTCTGGGAGACAGTCTAGTGTTCCTTCACATATCGCTTGGGGGGAGGAACATGACTAATCGACCCCAAAATGTGTCAAGAGGAGTCAGGGGTTGCTTACTGCAGATATGACTGCATGTGTATGGAAGCAGCATTACCAGGAGTCGTTGTTCATAAAGTCACTAAGAGCATGACGTGTATTTTGTAAACCTGTCAAGAAATTTTGCCAAATTTTCCTAGACACTTATGTCCACGTGATCATATTTTAAAATCTAGACTACGATCATATTTTAAACAAACTATTGTTTGGGTGATAACTTTTCAGCAGCTGTAGATATTTACACGGCCAAAAGATTAATTTCGGCTGGTCAGGGAGACTACATGATGTCAGGTGCATCAAATTCAAATGTCTTTCCTTAAAACTAATAATTTCAATTTCTTTTATTTCGCATGAAACTTATGAATATATAACAGAAAATAAATGCCGCAATGAAATGGAAATAATAAATTAAATTCAAATAATCCTAGTGTTTTTTCATCCTGACATATAAACTAGTTTTGATAATTATAACAGATTTACACAAAATTGCCTTTTTAACTATTTTTAAACTACTCAATATCAATTGAAACGTACAATTTAATTATCTCTCTAAAATGTAGGTTTGGAACGAAGAACAACACAAAGTCTCATTTGTTAAAATTTTCTTTCTTTAATACATCGTAAATAGATAATCAGGGATAAAGGTAAAATCGTATCACACGAGTGTCATGAATCTTAGCAAGTTTACCTTCAAGCTAATTCACTTAAATATAGACTGTTTAGATTAAAATTCTGCAGTGAACTTCCGGGTATTTTTCTTCCTGCGGAGGAAATGAGTCCTAACTCTCGAGAAACAATTCAAATTACGATGTACGAGAGTTACAAATGTTAAGGAAAGTTACTACAAGGCTTTAGAGTTTAAAAATTCTTTCGGCTTTTCCGGATGTTAAATTTCATTTTAAAATTTCCCTTCAGCAAGCTTTGAAAATTTAGAGACTGAAGTTAGTATTTATTTACACTAGCTTTTAAACATTAAAGCTCAAACTTTTCTCGAACTAATCTCGTATTTCAAAATACATATTAGAGTCTTAATTTCAGTAATTTTAAGTAGAGAAGATCAGTATTTATTCATCTACTTATTCTGGAAAGCTCATTAGATTTATTTTAATTATACACCGAATTGTACATTTGAATGAATGGTGTAAACAATGTAAGATTAATGCCAGACTGCAGTAATTCTTATTAGTTGGTTTAATTGGAAATCAATGATCGCTCTCTCTCTCACACATGCACACACACACACACATACATACATATATATATACATATATATATATATATATATATATATATATATATATATATATATATCAGAGGAGACATTCTTTTAGAGAGTACTTATTGGTTCACACAAATATCCAATAAATCTATTTCTAATATCGACGAATTACTGAAGTAAAACGCCACCGATATATCATTAAATAATTCCTTTTGAAGCAAATCTCATTTCATATTTCAATCAGACACTTCGAAATTCAGGAAAACTAATTTTAAAGTTTTAAAATCGTTTCTCAATATTTCAACCTCAGGTACTTAATAAGGTTATATTTATATAGGAAACGTGAGATAAATAAGGCTTTGCGTTCAGACAGAAGCCTTACTTAAATTACTTGCAAAATCAAACCTTTTATATATTTCATAATAATACGAGAATTTTTAGTTTGTAAAATTTGATCTCTTTGCTATGTTTTTACAGCATAACTTCGTCCTTTTTATTTAGTTTCTCTTCAATTTATCCTTCTATTCTCAAAATTCATCGGAGATTTTGCTCTAAATTTATTCATTTTAGCGTAATCGTGCATATATATATATATATATATATATATATATATATATATATATATATATATATATATATATATATATATATATATATATGTATGTATATGTGTATATGTACATATGTATACAAATACAAATAAAACCCTTGCTCTCTATGATGAAGCTTTAAAATATAACAGAGAAAAGAAATAATTATTGCCTGGACTTTTCCAATTTGGGATATTTTCTTTCCCTGTTCAAGACCTTGCTGAGATTTCTTTAATGTTATCATAATTTCATTCGCTTTATTGGATATTTATACGTGTAAATCTATTGATAATCTAGCAAAAATGGAGGGATTCATGCACTGAGATATTATTTAAGGACAACAATAAATTCGATTAGACAAGGGAAGTCTCATATGACGGAAAAATTATCCCCTGGACGTACAATTTTTGTTGAAATATAAAAAGGTATCAAACTATCCAGTTATAGTTAATATATTTATAGAGATTTTTATTAACTTTTTTTTTAATCGGCGGTTCTAATAAATAATTCTAGCACGTAGATTTTTAATTCTTAAATCAAGCATCATTACAATGGGTTCTCATAACATGTCGCCAAGCACGTTTAGTTTGAGAGATAGAAGTCAAGGAAACTTCTGAAATTCTGCCCTCAAAAGTGGCAACGCTATCATCCCAGTATCTGACTTTCAAGTGACAGCGTACAATAGAATGCTGTTCGCAGCAGTTTATGATCAAAGATGTTTCCGGTATTTGATCTCATTTTAAGTTTTCCATTTGTAAGAATCGCGAATCGTACCACTTCAGTGTTGGAATAAAGCAGCATTGTTACAGCTAGTATTTTCCATACTTTTACGTTTCAGTTTGAAATATGTTTTGATAATATTTATTTTTGTTAATTTTATTCATAATTATTTAATACATTTAATGCAATATCCAAAAAGGTATTAAATATTCGTTTTAGGGATGTTCAATACAGATATTCAAACTAGATATTCATTGGATACATCCAATATTCATTTAATACAATACCCATAGAATATAACTGGAACTTCTGTTACCTTCATTCGCCTTTAAAATAATTTTATTAGACGTTTCGTTAGTGGTGGATTATTTTATTCTCGATAAGATCGAATTTAGCATTGTTGAACATTATCATTATGCAAATTATTTTAAACCTGGGACATATAAAAGTTACAGCCATCCGGCGAATTTGTTCGAACAATTCAAATTATTACATTAAATATGATTATGCGCTCAAAACAAAATATTTGGAACTGAAAAAAATATCATGAAGGTAATGGTGAATAAAACATCCCTCGATTAGATGTGAACATAAGCTAATTATTTGAAATCTTACACATATCAAAGTCATAGACATCTGGCGATTTTGCTCAAAAGTTACAAAATATTTCATTAAATATCATTTACTGCCAGAAACAAGGAATTTAAAATTGAAAAAAATTAGGAAGGTAGAGAAAAGGGAAACTGACTTAGATGAAGTCTTGTGTAAAAACAATAAAACTGATTTAGACGCTGAAGAGGAAAAAATTTTTAAATGCCGATAAAATTTTCTAATAAATACTAAGGTGGACGGAATGGTGTAAACCTAGAACTTCATATATTAAAGTTAAATGATGTCTTAGTATTCAATAGTCTGAAAAACTAAACTTTATAAGTTAAACTTTCGTTAAACTTAGTTAAACTTTATTTAACTAGGCTTTATGTTTAAACATTTTTTCAGAGTAATAGAAAAAATACTTTTATTTGTTCAACAGACAATTTGTCTGGAAAGTTTAAAATTGTAAAAAAAAAAAAAAAAAAAAAAAAAAAACACTAAGCCTAAAGAGAAATGCAACCGAGATGAAAGCATTTTCAGATTTTTAAATGTTTTTCATTTTTGTGATGATAAAAACAAAATACACCCAAATAATTTTGAATACGCTTTCATTAATAAACAATTTTAATTTATCTTTAAATATTGGGTATTTTGTAAAGAATACAGTTTCCTGCAAAATAACTTGCCGCTAATTTATAATGAAACAATAAAGACAATGTGATCAATTACTGTATTTCTACTACTTAAAACATTTGGAATTTATATATATATATATATACATATATATATATATATATATATATATATATATATATATATATATATATATATATATATATATATATCGATCGTTCTCCGAATCTTCGTTTTCCCGTAGGTGTCGTTTATTTCCCGACGATCATATTGCTTTGTTATGATCCCGCATTTATCGTTCAGTTCAGTTGGTCTCTTGAAAAACTATAGATCGAGATTCCACTGTGTGTATATATATTATATATATATATATATATATATATATATATATATATATATATATATATATATATATATATATGTAGAAAGAGAGAGAGATATGTAATCTTAGATTACTAGAATGATCTTATAAGGGAGAGAGATGGAAAATTTGATCGATATGGATAAACTAAATTATTTTTCTGATCACTGAACACTTTTGATTTGCCGCAAATAATTTAGAGCTATATGCTTAACCCTTTGTTGGGAACATGATTGTTTTCTCACTTCGTGGGAACATCTGCCTGTGAGTCAGATATAGTTGGAATATCTCTTTCCCAGGTATTCCTAACTAGAAATTCAGAGGGTATTTGTGGTTTATTACATTTCCCAGTAACCGCAATCGTCAAACCATTTGTCCTTAATTCTTGAACAGCTATTGAACAGAACTATATAAGCAAGATGTTTCCACCACGACTGCTTTTTCAAAACTCCTTGTGTCACAGATGAATGCAAAACGAGGCTTGTAGCGGTGCCAGGAACGTAAGACATAGAATGGTGTTCAATTGAAACATGTATTGTTTTCAGAGTAATCCAACTTCACATTGCTCCTGACCCTCAGGAAGTGGAGAACACCTGCAGAAGCTCAGAACCCAAACTCTCACATTACAACAGCAAAGTTTAGTCGAGGTTCCGTCACGCTTTGGGTGGTTACACGATGGTTTTTAGCAAGTCTCATTATCAACTTAAGGGGAAGGATAACTAGGAGTAAATTTTTAACCTTTTTAGGAAACAATTTCCATTTAGTGGCGCAGACATTGCGTCTTGTAGACGATTACATCTTTCAAGATGATAGCGCCCCTATTCGCAGAGCTGGAACTGTAAAATTGTGGTTTGAAGAAAAGGATGATGAAGTTCGAAACCTTCCCTGCCCCGAAGAATCGGTAGATTTATACGTTATCGAGCCACTGTGTTCTGAATTGAAAAACAGGATGAAATTCCGTTAGTCTCCTACAGCACCTCTCAAAGATTTGGAGCAATTTCTCCCCGAAGAATGTCTAACGTACCACTTACCACCCTCCATGACTTGTATGCGTCCATTCCAAGGGAGATTCAAGCATTTTTATATACCAAATGTGCTCCAACTTCATATTAGGACCGTAATGCCTGCTTCTTCAAAGTGTCTTCATAATTTTTGAAAATCCGTACACCTATCTATCAATATATCTATCTATTAATCTCTCTCTCTCTCTCTCTATATATATATATATATATATATATATATATATATATATATATATATATATATATATATAATGCACTCATGTCCATAAATTAAGGATAATTCAGAATCACACGGAAGTCGAACTCTAAAGTAAAAATTTCAACTGCAGAATTATCACACACATCTTCAAGAATAATATGCAAATTGCAGGAAGCCACTAGATGACGCCGATAGTACGTCACAATGACGAGAGTGTGAGAGAGGGGTATATAAGGAATGGTGGCAAAGAAGTAAAATTGTTCACAAGCGTTCTATAAGCCGATCAGTGCCATAAACGAATAGTTATGACACAGAGGACGAATGTGGATGATTTTTTACGTAGTAGAATTATTGGCTGACTGGAATGTGGGCGTACTCAGATGGAACTATCCGACGAACTTGGAATTGCCAAAAGTGTCATCTCTAGGCTTTGGCAACGATTCCAAGATGATTGAAATGTCAGTTGACATTACAGTACAGGTCACCCCCGAGTTACAACACCGAATGGCGACCTGTATTTGGCAGTATCTGCCAAAAGAAGCAGACGGAGCACAGCATCTGACCTGTCTCGTCAGCTATCTGCAGTCACGGATACCACAGTTTCAAGGTAAACGGTGTACAGACGTTTGGGAAATATTGGTCTGTATACTCGCAGGCCTGTCAGACGTGTTCCGCTCACGGCAACTCACTGTTGGCAGCGATTAGCCTGGAGTAGAGAACATGCAATGTGGACATCGTCACAGTGGGCTTGTGTGATGTTTTCCTACGAGTCCAGGTTTAGCTTGCAGTCTTATTCACTTCGAACTTTCATATGGAGAACGCCAGGTACCCGTTACCACCAAGACAACATCATTGAACGACACCATTACGGTGGTGCACGATTGCTCGTTTGGGGTGGAATTATACTGGGCTCCAGAACAGATCTTGTGAAGCCGAGTATTACGACTCCAATTGGGAAGCCAAGAATGTTGTGAAGCCGAGTATTACGACTCCAATTGGGAAGCCGTATCGGAACAAGTGGTAGCAAATTTAGCGAATAGTTAAGCCAGTCAAAAAGGTGAAACATGAAATGCGTTGTGTATTAAGTTACCGAATTAGTTTCAAGTAACAAAGCGACATGAAAGATAACCCAGATAGGTTGTCTCAGGTAACATGGATTAAGTAGAATATTTACTTTAGGTTAACAGCACTTAGCTTAGCAAGAAAATACTTAACCCTACATATAGCCTGACCCACGTGCTAAGCATATTACAATACTCAAATTATTCATACCTAGGAAACAATATCTACTGCAGTAAATTAAATTACAGACAAGGGGTTTAAGGAGCAAATAAGAAGTTTATTTTAACTAAACATAATAGAAAAAGGGAATACTTAATTGTATACAGTCAAGCCATGCCATACCCCTCGCTCCATACTCAACACACGCTCCGAAAAGGTCACCAACCTCCTACACGTCCAAGGGCTGTCTCCCGCTACTTTTCGAAGCTAGCCTGACATGCGCCAAGCTGTCCTTCGCGCCTGCGCAATACAGGCTCAATACACCAGATTTGGCGTGCATCGCCTTTTTTGGCAATAAATCATTTTTCTTTTCTGCCAATGTATGGCAGTTATGAGAGACAGTTATAAAGACCTGAATATTAATGGATATACTCCATGAGTCTTTATAACACTCTCCCCCTTCACCAAGTGAAGAAAAAAACAAATGAGGGAAAATTTCCCAAAGAGAGTTGAGTTCAATGTGCTAGGAGTGGGAGTTGGCAGGCTTACAAAGAGTTACATTGAAGATCCTTTGGAAAAATGTGATTATACCAGTGCATTACAATGTATTACATTGAAGACCCTAGATGAGGGAAAAATATCATTACAGCTCATATTGAGTCTAATTTACAATGGTGTACATTGGAGATCCTAAATGAGGAAAAAAAAAATTTACTACAGCTCATATTGAGTCTAGTTTACAAAAGTACACATTGGAGATCCTAAATGAGGAAAAAAATTGCTCCTAATTTTGATTATATGACCATAAAATTATACAGGGTATGTACATTATACAAAAGAACATTAAACACTTCACGTCGGCTGGCCAGCCATTGAAAACACAGAAAAAAAAACAACCCTGTAAAAATTCACTTAGAAAAATTAAAGTTACATTGAAAAGCGATTAATGTCAATTGCAAAAACTATGTGTCCTAGATAGACAAAGTGTTATGGATAGACAAAGTGCAAGCACTAATAACAGTCAACATTGTGACAGAGAGCATGGTGTCATACACAAGAGTCATTACTATGCAAAAAGCTTAGAGACACCCTGGATGAAGAAAATAACTTGTAACACAGTGTACCATGCATATTACACACAGCAAAAGTAAATGTGCATAAAAACTTAAAAAAGCAAGTGCAAAAATTGTGTTGGGATATACATTATGGTGAGTATATACTCTAGAATCATAAATTGTAGGACACTATAATAACATTATTCACAAACAAATATACAATATAACACAAAATACATGATTATATACAAGAAACAGTTTATGCATTACCCACTTCACAAAGCTAACAGGTAAGTTATATTCCATATTGAACTTATAAAAACTTCACCTATATGCAGCAGGTGATGTACAACTGCAGGAGATAGTGACCATGTTGAGGTCGAGAACCTTCAAACCTGTATACAGTACATAACAGGATTCAATACCTTTCTGGAAAGCTGGTCACCCATAAAAAATACACAAAAGAATAAGTTAATACAATACATATATTTACAAAAATGTGAGGACTTATTCCTGAGAAATGAAAAAAAATTGCCTTGTGCAATAAAAACTTGGCTTCATTTCTCAAAAGACAAAATCGAGAATCTTTTGGCTGATTAAAATATCACAGGTTGCACATAAGGTACAAAAAACATATTCAAGGAAACTCACAAATAAAAAACTGATAGATGATATCAGATGATGTTTCCTGCAATTTAGGCAAAGTGTGAAACAAAACTTAATATTAACTATTGCTAGGCTATTTACTATGGTATATGGGAGAACCAAATGATTTTGATTGCATATTATTATATTTTATATCAACAAAGTGGTTAATTTAGCATTTTACTTTACTATTGGTAGACTCAATAACAGAACTTTAGAATTAAGAGTCGACACCATTATCAGCTTATAGAGGTTAAAGAAACAAGGTTGTGCATAATTAACAGATATATTAGGAATGGAGTAACTTCACAGATATTAAAAACTTTAAAAAGATACAGAGGTATACCCTATGCAGCAAGAGTCTTAGTCCATACAGGAAGACAGGCAGAAGAAGAGTTGGACGTGCCAATCGCTGGGTTGTCCATCAACTGGAGAAGACGTGCGCGCAAACATCTTTACCAGAACTTTATTTCCTCGGCCTGAGGTTGTAGGGGCAGGGCTTCTTCACTGCAGTAGGAATTTCTGGCATCTTGGGGTCTGTTGTTTCTGGCGGTGGAGGACTGGCATGGGAGAGACCAACTGGATCCTGGATTTCAGTCGATTCTATCTGGAGCTGAGGAGTTTCAAGCAGCATGGATGGGTGGTGGACTGACAACTGCTCGTCTGCTAGACCTGCTTCTGGGACCTGGAACTCATCATCTGGAGCAGGAGGAAACAGTTCTCCATCAGGAAAGTACCCCTCAGTGGCATCCATGGAATGGTCATCCTCTGGAACCCTTGAAAGACTGGAGTCCAGCACAGGATCTGAAGGATTGGACACCGGAACAGGCATCTGGGCAACTGGATGAAGAGAACTAGGGCACACAGAATCATTAGTAGTGGGAGATGGATTCGTCTGCTTCTCTAATAAATGCCCTTTACGAGCTGGGGCCTTTATCAGCCTGTTCACATGGATGAGCGAAGCCTGTGATATTCTATCTTCCAGTGGTCGAATGACCACAGTCACATTTGAGCGGAATTTCTCAATGGCGAATGGTCCCTTGAGAAATTGGTTGAAGTGAGTTTTATATTTTACATACACAATGTCACCCTCCTTTAGCCTTGTGTCTCTTCTTGCTCTATTGAGCTTCCTGTGAGAGTTTGCTTGACTTATGGATGTATTGCTGAAGCACAGTGACCAAATGGCTTTAGTTTGTGCCATAATATTATCAATGAGGGACCCTTTGTCAAGATGAGGAAAGTCATCGAAGAATCTCTCAGAATCAGTTAAGAGGGCTAAAGCTCTTCCAAAATGGACGACTGCAGGGGAGTGACCTGTCGTAGAGTGGATGGTAGAGTTGTATAGTGAGGCATGTATTAGGATGGCTGTGTCAAATGGTACACCTTGGGCTTGCAAAGTTGAGATCGATGACTTGATAGAGGCATTAATCCTTTCAGAGACTCCATTTGCCTCAGGATGGCCAGGTGATGAGTGTGCCAATCTGATTCCAGCCATATCCAATAGCCTTTTGAATACCACAGAGGTAAATTGTGGGCCAAGATCAGTAAGAATATGGCTTGGTCTGCCAAACATGGCAATGTACCTAAATATAGCCTTGGTAACTCTGTCAGCTGTGGTTGACGGCATGTCCTCTAAGACCAAAAAGCGACTGAAGTGGTCAATTATGGTGAGGACCGAGTGACCATTGCGGAAGGGACCAACAAGATCAAGTGATACAAGTTGGCCTGGTGCAGTAGGAAGTGGTGCAGACTGGACTGGAGCAACCGCCACTCTTCTTTTTTTATGAAGAATACATTGTGTGCATGAGGCTACATAATTGACGCAATCCATGTATGCGCCTCGCCACCAATACTTTTTGGCGAGAGCCTCGTACGTCTTTGCAAGTCCAAAGTGGGACAAATGGGCCAAGCGAAGTGCCTTTGGCCTGAGAGCTGACGGTAACACAATGTACTCTTCTCTCGACAATCCCGTCTTTCCTGCGTAAAACAATAAGTTTGACTCTGGGTGGACAAAAAAGTTCTTGGGCACATCCTTCGCCCTGTTGATTAACTTGTTGAAAATTTCTGAGAGTTCCTCATCCCTGAGCAGTTCCTTTAAGATTGTTGCTGAAGAGATTTCATTCTCTGGGTCAGCAACTTCTGACGTTATGATGGTGAATACCTTTTGTAGCTGCTTTGCAGCTTCACACTTAGAGATTGAACTGTGTGTGTTTACATCCTGAGGAGTGGTGGAGGAGTGGGAGGAGGCAGCAAAGGGAGGCAAATTAGGTTTAATAAGAACATTACTATTGTGGGTCAGAGCAGAAGTACAATTAATTACCTTAGCATGGGTATTATCAGGTACAGAAAAATATGAGTTAGAGCAAGAACTAGGCTTTACAACATGAGTAGAAATACAAGTGTTATTGGTATTGACATTATTTATAGCATTTACATGAGATACCTTATGAGGTGAATTATCTACCTCTATAGAATCACTATTACCATACAACACATTACTATTATTATCAAGTACTTTATCATACTGAGCAGGTTCCTCAGAATCCAAAGTAACTACAGGTAAAATTTGCTTTGAATTAATTAAATTAGCATTGGTATTAAGGTCTTGGATTATAACATTAGGTGTGCGAGAAAAATAATCTGGTAACACATTAGAAGTTCCACTGACATGAATAAATTTAAAAGAATATTCAGATAGAGACATTAACCATCTTGTGGTGATGGATGCAGGAGAAGTTGTTTTCTTATAGTGCATAAGAGGTTTACTATCTGATAAAACAAAAAATTCTCTATTATACAAGTACTGTTTGAAGGATTGCACACCTTTTGCTATAGCCATGAGTTCTAATTTGAGAGCAGGATAATTCCTCTCAGCTTTATTTAATGATTTACTAAAGTAGGAGACAGGTAATAGTTGACCATCAAAGTCTTGTAACAGTACTGCAGAAATTGCTTCTTTGGAAGCATCAGTGTTAACATAAAAGGTATTATCAAAATTAGGTTGTCTGATAAAAGGCGAAGAAAAGAAAATCTTTTGTAGTGACTGGAATGCATTAGAAGCTTCATCAGTCCAATTAAAAGGTACAGACATAGAAGTCATTGAAACCAGAGGGGCAACCAAATTAGAAAAACGTGGAATTAAATGTCTATAATAATTACAAACACCTAGGAAACGTTTCAACTGTTTTTTAGTTTTTGGAGTTGGAAATGAAGTCACCTTTATGATATTAGAAGAAATTGGACTTATAGTGTTCTGCGACACTTTAAAACCTAGGTAATCTACTTCAGTTTGATGGAATGAACACTTTGGAGGATAAGCAGTAATATTATTTTTAGTAAAAACAGAAAGAAGAGCTTTTAACTTCTGACAAGACTCCTGAAAGGAATTCGCACAGATGACAATGTCATCTTGATAAGCAAAGATACCCAATTCATTGGTTTCCTCAATGAGAGTATCGACTAAAGCTTGGAAAAAGGATGCTGCACTACGCAGTCCAAAAACTAAACGTTTATATTTAAACTGACCCCACATGGAAGTGAAACTCAGGCGGTCTTGAAAATTTTCAGGTAGGTCAATTTGATGGTAAGCACTTTTTAAGTCCAAGGTGGTGAAGTAGCGATATTGAGCTATATTAGAGATTATGTCATTAATCTTAGGTAAAGGATAAGATGAATTCTTAATTATCTGATTAATGAGACGTAGATCCAAAGCAAGTCTGAACTTTTGTGGAGCAGAAGAGTTTAATTGCTTCTTTTTAACAAGCAATATTGGGCAAGCCCAATCAGAAATTGTTCTTTCAATGATACCTGCCTCCACAAGTTCATCGATTTGCTTTCTAGTCTCAGCTTGCAAAGACTGGGGAATGGGAAATGGAAGAGTCTTAAGAGGGAAGTCATGATCAAAATTCAAATTTGGAATCACACGATCAGTGTGTCCTAAAGACTTAGACGACGAAGAAAAAGCAGTGGCATAATTGCTCAACAGTTGTGACATTTGAGAAATTTCTCCAGGATTCAAATGGGAAAGCTTAAAGTCATTAAGATTAAATTCTGACTTTCTTAAATTTAATATTTCAGGAGATGCAGTAATAAGATTTACAGATTCACTGACTGAGGTAGTTCGAGCATGAGAAACAGATAACTGCTCATCTAAAGAAGACACATGACCCAACACAGCATTTTTGTTTACATGAACTGGCTTATTGGACAAATTTTCAATTAAAATGAATGACTTAATCACTTTAGAGGATTGTTGAGTAGCAGGAGTTGAACTATTATCACTTATAGAATCTGATTGCTCATCACCAGATATATTATTTGCAATAATGGATGGATGAACTAACAGATTTGGATTTTTAACAACAGGTTCAAAGAATAAATCAGAATTTGAATTGATTATTGGAGCACTGATTTTAATAAAAGAAGAAGAATTTGGTTTGATTATAGTTTTAGACACAAGAGTAGCATTCTGAGCATTTACACCAACATGAGAATGTACACCTTGATTTTCAGAATCAATAAAAGGAATGACAATGTCATCAAATGTGATGGAAGCTTGCGAATTTGAAATATCCACATGAAATTTAGTAAGAAAATCATAACCAATTATGGCAGAAAAAGACTTATCATTCAAATTTGTAACAAAAAAAGGATGTTTGAAGAATTTCTTCTCAAGTTTGAAAGATAAATTGATACATGAAGAGAAATTGACAGAAGAGTTGATGGTGGATATAGACACCTGTCTAGAAATGTTTTTATAATTAAGAGATTGTTTGTTCATGTGGAAAAATGACTGGTCGAGTAAAGAGATAGAAGAACCTGTGTCAATTAATCCAATAATAGTTGTTTGAGGAAATTTTATATTAACCATAGGTAAATTAGCAGAAGTTTGAGCACTGCATATCCTTTCGATGACAATTTTGCTATTAGCCTGCAATGCATTATCATTAACAGGGATCTCACACTGAGTAGCAGAAGAGTTCATAATTTTGATAGCAGCAGAAGTTTGACAACCAACAGAAGAAAAACTTTGTTGAACATTATTATTACACTGCACATTAAGATTATCAGTACCTCTACTATTTACAGAAAAATTTGAGCACTGTTGTACCAAATCACTATGATTGACATAATTAGGAATATAAAGGTCATAATTAGGACTATTAACATTGGCTGATGAGGAATACTGGAGAGACGAAGGTACATCAGCATTAGATTGTCTCACTGCAGGGTTAGAAGAATCATAAACAAAGGAAGAGGCATCAGGATTTAGATTCGAGTTCCTCACAGTGTGTGAGTTCTGCCTAGTAGAGTTATTTAACTGCCTGCTTCTATTATTTGGACCAGAAGATGACTGCTCCCTACGAAAATCTTTTTGAAACTTATAGCATTTTGCAAAAGTGTGACCTGACTTATAGCAATATTGACAGACAGTCTTTGAAACTTTCTGTCTGGGCTCATTTGAAGAACAAGGTGTTTGCATATATTCATTGCATTCAGTGTCACATGACAAAGTCGAGGATGATTGAATAGCATTTATTTGGTTCTTAGTCATATTCAGTGAATTGAGCTGTTCTTTGATAACCTGAATTTCAGCGAGCAGCTCTTGCAACTGCAAAGTACTACCCACAGACTGGGCTGAAGTGCTGTAAGATTCTAATTGCTGCAAAGTATCAGCTCTATCAACTGCAGCCTGGAAACATTTTATGTTTTCACTTAATAATTGCACCTTAATACTCTGAGGGACAGCCTTAATCAACTCGACAAATTTTATCTCATTAAGGGCATCAGGATTCTTAACAGAGGGATGTAATTTAGAAACCTGAACTGAAATTCTGTGAGCAAGATTTCTAATTGACTCTGCAGGTAGAAGAGTTATGGTGTTCTGAGGGTGCAATAAGGCAGTGTTTACAGAATGATTAGGATCAAAGAAGGATTTCAACCCTTCCAACAAAAATTCATGATCTTCTGTGTCCAACAACTCAGAAGTACTTATGACATATTTTAGAGCAGGCCCTACCAATTTCGACCTGATAAATATAGATGTTTCAGCACCTGTCCAATTATTTACTCTCGCTAAGTCCCTGACTTGCTTAGAGAAAAATGACAATAATTCTCCATCACCTTCAAAAGGTTGAATGGTTACATTGAATCTATTATCTACCTCGTTAGCCATGTCCAAGAAAGCAAAAAGTAAAAGAACTGGACTAAAATTTTAAGGAGTTTACACAAAAGATAACATAACTTGAGTTTTACACATTCAACGTGTAAACAAAAAATTTCCTGAATGCAGTGAACCATAAAATGCAAGACAAGAATTCCATTGGAGATAACATGAACCAGCAAATGACAAAATGTAACGAATTATTAATTATAATTTAGAAAAGAAGTATATTAAAAGTTATGCATATACAAAATGGGATACTATTCAATAATACACTTTTCAAATATTATGCTTCAGTTCACCATAGCTTAATTAGCATTAAAAAATTTCAGCATAACTGTCAATTATCAGTAAGAAATACTATTTGACATATAAATATGATAGGTTGTATGAATGACACAACATTAGCACTTTATATTAAATGAATTTATATTAATAATGAAGTTTAAATCAATAATTGTAATTCAAAAAGCAATGAAATATATCCTTTACACATAAAAATCAATCAATATAACACAAATTCCAATCTCAAATAATATTCAATGTTAAATACTCAGATACTCATAAAATCACTGTATAATTAAATAATTGCACATAACAAACATAGCTTCGTTCATGCTCTATTATAAAAAAATGCATCATGTGGTGCAGAAAAAAACAAACTGAATGAAATTTTAGCATTATTAAGATACATATATATTACTTATTAATAAAGAGAACAACATTATAAGGGGGAATAGTAAGATGCATTTTTTCATTACTCACATAGGTTAAAGAATTAAAAAAAGTTACCGATAAATGAGACAATTACTACCCTTAAATATTAAAATTAATTTTAAGGACTGGTCAACCGGCACCAAATGTTGTGAAGCCGAGTATTACGACTCCAATTGGGAAGCCGTATCGGAACAAGTGGTAGCAAATTTAGCGAATAGTTAAGCCAGTCAAAAAGGTGAAACATGAAATGCGTTGTGTATTAAGTTACCGAATTAGTTTCAAGTAACAAAGCGACATGAAAGATAACCCAGATAGGTTGTCTCAGGTAACATGGATTAAGTAGAATATTTACTTTAGGTTAACAGCACTTAGCTTAGCAAGAAAATACTTAACCCTACATATAGCCTGACCCACGTGCTAAGCATATTACAATACTCAAATTATTCATACCTAGGAAACAATATCTACTGCAGTAAATTAAATTACAGACAAGGGGTTTAAGGAGCAAATAAGAAGTTTATTTTAACTAAACATAATAGAAAAAGGGAATACTTAATTGTATACAGTCAAGCCATGCCATACCCCTCGCTCCATACTCAACACACGCTCCGAAAAGGTCACCAACCTCCTACACGTCCAAGGGCTGTCTCCCGCTACTTTTCGAAGCTAGCCTGACATGCGCCAAGCTGTCCTTCGCGCCTGCGCAATACAGGCTCAATACACCAGATTTGGCGTGCATCGCCTTTTTTGGCAATAAATCATTTTTCTTTTCTGCCAATGTATGGCAGTTATGAGAGACAGTTATAAAGACCTGAATATTAATGGATATACTCCATGAGTCTTTATAACAACGGATACCACAGTTTCAAGGTAAACGGTGTACAGACGTTTGGGAAATATTGGTCTGTATACTCGCAGGCCTGTCAGACGTGTTCCGCTCACGGCAACTCACTGTTGGCAGCGATTAGCCTGGAGTAGAGAACATGCAATGTGGACATCGTCACAGTGGGCTTGTGTGATGTTTTCCTACGAGTCCAGGTTTAGCTTGCAGTCTTATTCACTTCGAACTTTCATATGGAGAACGCCAGGTACCCGTTACCACCAAGACAACATCATTGAACGACACCATTACGGTGGTGCACGATTGCTCGTTTGGGGTGGAATTATACTGGGCTCCAGAACAGATCTGCATGTTCAAATCGGAAACATAAACGGCCACATTTATCAGGACATCATTCTGGAACAACATGTATGTTTGTTTAGGGGTGCTATGGGTGCAGAATTTGTTCTTATGGATGACAACGCCCGTCCTCACCGAGCAAACATCGTAAACAAATGCCTTCAATCTGAGGATATCACCCGTATGGAATGGCCAGCATTCTCACCTGACTTGAATCCGATAGAACATGTGTGGGACATGCTTGGCCGACGAGTTGCACGGCCACGAGTTGGTGGTTGACGGGTTGCCAGTTGCAACCCGTCAACCACCTCCTACATACCGGAACTTGGGAGACCATTGCTTGCTGAGTGGAGTAATCTTCCCCAAGATCAGCTCGATAATTTCATACTCAGTAAGCCTAGGCGTTGTACGGACTGTATTTCATCGCATCGGAGACATACGATATATTAACCATCACATCAACCATGTAATATTAAATTTTTGTAAAGGAGATATTTTTTACAATTGCTCCAGGGAGCTGAAATCATAGTTTTTATGAATGGTATCATACATACGCCATCTTTTTTGTTTTTTATCTTTTGTTTAATAAATGGGCTTTATGAATAAATCACGTTTGCTTTGTGTCTGAACCTTTATTTGCCGGAGCTGGCATTATCCTTAATTTATGGACATGAGTGTATTACTCTTGATAATCCGATTTGCGGATAATCCACGAAGAAAAAGACTGAAATCTATCATCACGGGTCTCCTACACGAAAAAACCGGTTTAAAAATGAAATATTTTACTTAAAATTAATATCACAAAACTTGAAAATATTTGCGAGGTTTCTTTTACTGTATGTTAATATTTTTTTGAATAATGATCAATTGTCTGCCACATTAGCAAGAAGGAAAAAAAAATTTTGTCTATTTCATTGTTATGCACGTGACGCAAAATTAAAAGAAAAGAAACCACGTGATCGGTATTTAATAAATTAAATGTTAAAAATGAATCTTTAAAAATTCACCAAAAATCAGAAAATGAAGGTAAAGATTCGAAAAGTTTTCATTTTAAACGAATTTTTTTGTTCTTTCTCGTTATGTACATTTTACAACCCTCGGATTATTATTTTAAATGCAAACTTTAAAGAATGTTACAAAAACACCTTAAAATTTTAATTTAAAAAAACTTAAGAAGAATTTTTTTTAAATCTCTCTTACTGCACCCCTAAACTATAAGAAGAATCGCCATGCAAAATTTTAGCCCTTTATGTCCATCGGTTTGGCCTGTGCGTTGTCTGTCAGTCAGTCATATATATAGATAGTTTAAAATTAGTAAGACGTATAATTACGCATTAATTATTTATCGTTTAGATAAAACATCTTCACACTTAAAATACATGACAATGTACACACAAACTCAATTAAACGAAAATTGTTAAAAATTAATAAAATCTGTAAATAAAAATATTATATAAATTTTAAGTACACATTTTAAATTTTTATTTCTTATATCTTGCACTATAGACAATGAAGATGTAAATAAATTTTATTTTTGAATAGTTTTATTATAGTTAAGTGATTTTTCTCTGTCTACATTAATTAGTTCTACATTGGAACCTAAAAGATAACATTGTCTTAACTTATCTTCATAATATATATATATATATATATATACACTCAAGAGCCAAAACATTATGACCACCCCTACATTTTGCAATGAATTCGCCTGGATGACGTGGAAGGCACGTGATCAGGGGGAAGTGGTATTTAACTGCTGCTGGAGAGTCTGAAGAATCATTCTTTCACTTACTTCTGTGTGTGATGGGAAAGGCTGCGGATCTAAGCGACTTTGATAGAGGGCAGATAGTAATGGCTTGAAGGCTCGGAACAAGTATTTCCGAAACTGCACGACTCGTGGGTTGTTCGCGACCTACAGTTGTTAGTACTTATGCAAAGTGTATGAATGACGGTGAAACCAGCAGTAGACGACATGGTGTTGGACGTCCACTCGCTATCAAAGAAAAAGGTCGTCGGAGACTGTCTCGCATGGTGAAGCAAAACCGGAGCCAAACAGTGGCTCAGCTGACAGCCCAATACAATGCGGGGCCAAGTAGAATAGTATCGCAGCACACTGTTCAGCGAACACAGTTGGATATGGGGCTACGCAGGAAACGTCCCACTCGTGTGCCTTTGATGACCAAGCGTCATCGCCAACTGCGCCTGCGCTGGCCCGGGAACATCGCGACTGGTCCATGGATCAGTGGGAGAGAGTTGCCTGGTCAGATGAATCACGGTTTGTCATTCATCACGCCGATGGCCGTGTCAGGATACGCCGTCTTCCAGGCGAACTGTTGCTCCCTCAATGTACAGTAGGTCATACACATACCGGTGGTGGCGGTATTATGCTTTGGGGGACGTTCTCTTGGGCGTCTCTGGGACCCGTGGTTGTGGTAGAGCAGACCATGAATGCTACAGGGTATCTGAACATCATTGCGGACCAGTTGCACCCTTACATGGCCTCTGTTTTTCCAGCTGGAAATGGAATGTTCCAACAGGACAACGCCCCTTGTCACAAGGCTAAAATTGTGTTGTAGTGGTTCCAGGAACATGATGCTGAATTCCAGTTAATGTCCTGGCCGCCTAACTCATCGGATCTCAATCCGATAGAACACATTTGGGATGTCATGGGACGGCAGCTCAGAGTTCAAAGACCACCAATTCGCAATATCTCGGATTTGCGTGACCGTTGCTTAAACATCTGGTACAATCTGTCTCAGGCCATCTACCAAGGACTTGTGGCATCCATGCCAAGGCGGGTTGAAGCTGTGTTGCGCGCCAAAGGTGGGCCAACTCGTTATTGACAGGTGGTCATAATGTTTTGGCTCTTGAGTGTATATATATATATATATATATATATATATATATATTCATATATATATTCATATATATATATATATATATATATATATATATATATATATATATGTATGTATGTATGTATATATATATATATATCACGGTTCTTAAACCGCATCAATTCCTCTACGAAACTATGTTGCATTCCTGAGATGATTCTGTTTATCCATACTGCGATTCAATCTGTAGTTATCACCGAGAAAGTCAATCCAACACTAATTACGTTACTTCGTAATCGAAGTTAAACGTTTTGATTAGTCCAGGATTAAAATCCCACCGCTCCATTTCTTCAAGATGACCGACATTATTTTATATAGCGACTTTTTCTCACGTCCTTTCCATAATCGATTCTCCCGCGGTCTGTTTTTGCTCTTTTTCAGCGCGTGACCATTGCGTTAGCGTTAGTCAGCCTATCATGACAGGTGAATCAGAATCGCGCGCTTTCAACATGTACTTGGAACATTCTAGGAGCTTCGTTGTTTACGTCATATCCTACGGCTATTGCACTCAAGGCTATGCTCTTAAACCGAGAGATGGACAAGCATCGTCATCTATTGACCCTTTTTTTCCTATCCCGCTATTTCCTCATTAATTAATTATTAATGCATACTAATTCCTTTAAATTTAGCATAAACCAACCTAATTAAATCCAGTCAAATATAGTTTACGCCACTGGACGTGACTGAAACATACATGTACACACACCCACACATACATATATGTATATATATATATATATATATGTATATATATATATATATATATATATATATAATTTTTTTAAAGAAACAGTTATGCCAAGACTTTATTTTAATACAATCATATAATAGGGTTTATGTCACTTTTTTAAAGTTGAAGATGTTTCACACATCTGTGTTTTAATAAAAGAAATTAACAGTACGAAGCGTAATAAAGGAACCTTTAAAATGGGGGTTTGAATTTTTTAACCAGCTTAATGAAATTTTCCTGCTTTTTTTTTCCTTCGTGAAAAGTATAGTACGTCTAGAAAGTTGTAGCCGTTTCATCAATTTAAGGCTAAGTGATTGTAATTGAAGTATCGAGATAATTTTTATCATGTTTCTTTGAAAATTCTAAGCAGTTAAATAATCGGCACTTCCCTAGACACATTATTCATTCTTCACTGAGAGACGTGAAAATATCCCATATAATATAAATTAATAAACATGTATTAATTATTCATGTTTTATATTAAAATATCATTATTCCTAAGAAAGATTTAATGTTCATCGGAAATTTAATTAAAAGTTATCTGTTAAAAATAAAGAAACTTATAAATAAAGATGTTATATAACTTTTAACGATATGTTTTCAAGATTTATTTCTTATATCTTGCTCTACAGACAATGAAGATGAAAATATGTTTTAATATTGATTAGTTGTATTAATGGTTTATCGAAACATTTTATCATTAGTTTTACAATAGATAAGAAATTTTCCCCCTCCTACATTAAATAGTTGTACATCTGAATCTGAAACACAACGACTAAACACCACATCTTAACTTATCTAAGTAACATCTAAAAGCTCATATATATATATAGATATATATATATATATATAGTGGAATCTCGATCGATCGTTTTCCGATCCATCGTTTTTCCGTATATGTCGTTCATTTTATCCAGTCCCAACGATCATATTGCGTTGTTATGTTTCCGCATCTATCGTTTTCCCGCATTTATCGTTCATTTCAATCGGTCCCTTGAAAAACGATAGATCGAGAATCCACTGAATATACAGTGAAGTGCCACTGAATTAGGTATTGCAAAGCCTATGCAAATTGTGTAGCGCTGCGCATCATGTATGCGCAAGTGAGGGCGCTGTGGTAACTGCATATATAGCGCGTACTGTGGTTGTTCTGAATTAGTTGTTGGAATTGCCAGTATGGATAAACTGCCTGATTTAGACGCCTTCGATCGCAGACAAATCGTAGGTGCGCGACGCATGGGCCATTCAATTTCCGAAATCGTCAGACAGCTAGGATTTTCAAGTTCGAGAGTGTCAAGAGTATACCAAGAATACATGGATGGTGGAAAATAAACTAGCGATCGGGCAAACTGCAAAGGATAATTAGCCTTGACAGTACGTGGTGAGAGACGGCTCAGTCGTATTGTACGTAACCAGCGAAGCCAAACATTAGCTCAAATTTCCACCCAGTTTAATGACGGTGCCAGTCGTACGGTCAGTAAAAGGTCTGTGCAACGTTCGCTTCACCGTATGGGTTTCGGGAGCAGTCGACCTACGAGAGTACCATTGCTCTATACTCGCCATCGGGCTGCACGTCTTGCCTGGGCAAGAGAGCACAGAGACTGGAGTGTAGAGGACTGGAAACGAGTAGCATGGAGTGATGAGTCTCGATTCCGACTACTTAACGCCGACGGGAGGCTGAGAATATGGCGTCAGGCTGATGAAGCCATGGATCCTGCATGCCTGGCTGGAACTGTACAAGGGCATGGTGGCTCAATCATGGTCTGGGGTGTTTTTTCTTGGCACAGTTTGGGATCTTTGGTGCGTGTACCAACCTCCCTCAATGCAATTCGGTACGTAGAGTTGCTGGGTGATCACCTCCATCCGTTTATGCTGTTCTGTTATCCGCACGGTAATGGAGTTTTCCAGCAAGACAACTGTACCTCTCACAAGTCCCGGTTGGCTACTGGCTGGTTGGATGAGCATTCCTCTGACTTCTCTGTCATGAATTGGCCACCTAGAAGCCCAGACTTAAATCCTATTGAGCATCTTTGGGATGTTTTGGAACAAGGCGTGAAAGGCCATCACACAGCATCAAAGAACCTTTCTGAATTATGGACAGCTTTAGCCAATATTTGGCAAGCCATTCCCGTGGAACGTTTCCAGAAACTTGTTGAATCTATGCCTCGTCGTGTGGCAGCCGTTATCAAGGCCAGAGGAGGCCCAACTCGTTACTAGGTAGGTATCCCTAATTCAGTGGCACTTCAGTATATATATATATATATATATATATATATATTTCAATTCATGTGGAGGTCTGAATTTCAAATTGCAGTTAATAACTTAAATAGTATAATAATAGCTATTAAAATACTCTATTAGTGTCTGCGTGAAGAAATAATCTAAAATAATGTTAGAAAAGTGTAGCAAGTTTTCCGCCTTCTCATTTCTCTCATACCGGAATATTTCCCCGACTTCTGAAAAAAGTCACGAAAATAAAGACATGGGATATATCCCTTTTAATTCTGTCTCATCCCACTCACATAAAATACACTTAGTAGTTACTTCCAGCTCCGTGATTTGAATGCAAAACACAGTTTTCAATTAGCTGGTTAGCGAGCGCTGCAAATCATCATTAGTACGAATTCGTATGAAGTTGCTTGGCCGGGTGATTTTAATATTGCGCATCAAAGGCCGACGACTGCGTTCTTGCTATTTTCTTTTGAGAAATGGGGAAATAGATAAAAGAAAATTAAATACGTCTGAAAATAACTCTGATAAATATAAAAGTGTTTCTGGGGCAATCTCGCGTTTTATTCCTTCATGGATTTTTGTGCAAAGATGGAGAATTAAGCCAAAGAAATATACACGTCCGTACCAGAAATAATTTGATCGGCAAAGAAATTAATTTACATAATAAGCTTTTACCATTTGATATACATATATATATATATATATATATATATATATATATATATATATATACCGGGTGGCCATAATTAAACTGACAATGCCCACAGTGTTCTGTAGCGCGATCTATTTGCGAGAATGACGCCACATTTTGTAGGAAGATTAAACAAGACGGGGGACGAAGGATTCCGCGAAAAAATAAATTAGTTCCAAAAGTCACCGCTAGGGGAATATTTGGCGCTGTTTAATAGAAGAATGGACCTACGATAGATTCCGCTGTGAACCCACACCAAACAGTTACCTTTGGTGAATGTAAGGGAATTTCTGTGACTGCATGTGGTGATTTGTCATCCCAAATTCGGCAGTTCTGGGTATTCACAGTTCCATGCAGGTAAAAGTGGGCCTCGTCTCCCCATAAGATTTTCCACGGCCAAGCATCATCCACCTCCATTCTGGCAAGAAAGGTGAGAGCAAAAGTCAATCGCTTATCATGGTCGGGGTACAGTAACTCCTGTACACGGCTGATCTTGTACGGATAGAAGTTGATAATCTTTCGTAAGATTTTCCATACCGTACTGTAAGGCATATCCATATTCCGAGCTAATCCACGAGCGCTAGAGGTGGCAGCAATATTGTCTGGTCCTCTGTCGACAATCGCCGTGGCAACTGCTTCGATTGTATCCTGTGGTACAGGTTTTCGTCCTCTGCCTGACTGAACCTTCAGAGAACCTGTTTTCTCAAACGTCGCAACCATTGCTTTTAGCCCATTAACTGACACAGGACCGTTACCTTTACGCATTTTTTTGTGCGTTCTAAAAGCACGAAGAGCGGCTGGCGCGTTGCACTGGTTGAGGTAAAAGAATTTGACCAGTAACGCACGCTCGACTAAAGAAGGAGACATTGCACATAAACTTTCAATCCGATTGATTCGAAACGTAACACATTGCCTTTTAAAACCCAAGCAGCTGGCACTGTGGCAATGGATGTAACGTGAAATTTGAATAAAGAACTTTTTCTTCTGCTCAGCGTACGTGATATTGCAGATCACGAGACTTCATCTGTGTTTATGTAGATTTTACGCTTTTTTAAAAGTGTTGCCATATTGCACTTGAACTAAATAAGAAAATGTGCATAATAAAAGGTAATTTTATTCCGTATTAATTTGCATTTGTTAACACTCTATTTTCTATTACACGGCGCCAAATATTCCCCTAGCGGTGACTTTTGGAACTAATTTATTTTTTCGCGGAATCCTTCGTACCCCATCTTGTTTAATCTTCCTACAAAATGTGGCGTCATTCTCGTAAATAGATTGCGCTACAGAACACTGTGAGCATTGTCAGTTTAATTATGGCCACCCGGTATATATATGGGAACGATTGCAACGCAGCGCTTAGTAAACGAGGCGACGACAGTGCCATCCCGCGGAGAGAGGTGTTACTCGGGAGTTGACCACTGGATGCCGACGCTGACGGTCGTGCGAGTAAAGGGCAGACGGCCCTGTAACTGAAGTTTGGGCAAGACGGCCCCTAGAAGTATATTTGTATTTTCCAGTGACTGTTGTAAATACGTTACCTTGATACTCAACTCAACTCAACTCTTTATGTATATATTAATTTACTTTTTTTATATCTAATCAAGTTAAAATATAAACAATCTAAAATTACATGTCGTATTGTGAAGTTATTGATGACTTAAGAATTCGCTTCCCACATATATATATATATATATATATATATATATATATATATATATAGATATATATATAAACACCTCTCATTTGATAGAATGTAAGGGGATTTTAGAGATTAGTAAAGATGAAAAATTAATAATTAGAGTAAAGATGAAAGATAAAGCCAATAACGTTCACGATCCATTAAGAAAAAGATTTTATCATTTAATCGAACGTAACGACATTTCGTAAATATGTGTGTATTAATGCATGAAAACAGAAAATTATATATTAATATAGAAATAATCTGGCTTACGATGTCAAGCGAAAACAAAACTGTAAAATGCCTAAAACTTACGCCCACGCACTTTTGCGTCAGTGGAGTGAACATTTTTATGCGCTTTTTCTCGTGAATATGTTATTAAATTATGTGGAATATTAATAAAGCACTATCATGGCAATGAAGAATTTAGGTAACAATGTAATTCATTAATAAAAATTCATTAATCAAAAAAGGAACAATGTTAATCGTTTTAAAGCTTGCATAAAATTATAGTGCACATCATTGTAGCTGTAATTGATGAGATTATTTCTTAGTGATATGTATACATATATATGTGTATGTCTATATATGGAGGACTCAACGGAGAAATTAACAGTGGAAATATCAAGTAGAAACAAAGAAAAGACCACATAAGGCATTGCTAGAGGCAAGTGCTCTTGCACATAGGCAGCACCTTATAGTAAGATTCGTAAAAATCAAACAACATCGTTTGTAGTTAGTTTTATGGTGCATTTAGTACAAATTTTGACTGCTGACGTGCAATATTACATGCAAAAACCTGTCCGTAATTTTTGCATATATATATATATATATATATATATATATATATATATATATATATATATATATATATATATATATATATATATATATATATATATATATATATGAAACAAATTTTAATCCTTTTAAATACTCCTAACATGCTTTTTTCCAAATTCGTTTATCTTATTGCAACAGAATACCGTCCCCTTAACTTTGTATTGCGACCTATATTCAACCAACATAAATCTATCTTTCCCCTAAAGCTGTTGCACGCGCGGACCATTATATAACAGTTATATAAGATCGAACCGGGTCGAACGCTCGAGAAAACATCACCCCATATGACGCGTTAAAGTCAGGTTCTAATTCTAACCAACTAAAGTTCAGCGCGCCTGTACTCAAGGACATACAACTAAGGTTTTCGCTGGTTTTTGGGTGTCTGTCTCCGTCCTGGAAACATGTCGTAAATTGCTCTGCGGTTTTTTTATATTGCTATGTGCTGTTCCGACAGCCCCAGGACGATGTTTCTTATGCATAAAGTCCTATAGTTATTATAACTGGAATTTAAACAGTGTACTTGAGCCAGTAGAATATTACTTAATAAAGAACTGTGTAACCATGCTATGCGGATTATTATGTTTTCTCGCCTGGACTTCATACCTACGCCAATCAGCCACTTTCTACGACTGTATTTAGGACTTTTCCAGTTCACCGGCCTGTTGCATCGCCCCGTGACAGTAATCATTACAACTATATATATATATATATATATATATATATATATATATATATATATATGACACGGTGTTTACACCGCGTTACTCTTTATCTAATTAATTAATCTAAAAGTATCAGTCATAAACAGTTGGCCCTTTGCAAAAAAAGGCTATTTAAATATCATATAAGGACTTCTTTATTAACATTAATTAAATACAGGATCAACCCAGCTAATTCGCCATTTTCCCCATTCTTATCTCGATGACGTGCGACCTGCCTCTCGGAATATAATCCCTAGGGGTGCGTAAATTTCGCATAAAAAAAATTATAATATATAAAATTTCGCATTTATTCGCAAAAATGAATATTTATGTATATAAGTTTTAAAAAATCGCATTTATTAAAGAGATCACAATTGTACTTATTTGGTAAGTATCAAAATTCTTAGTCAAAAGCTAACATTGTAGTAGTATCTTAAGTCTTTAGCAATAAGTAATAAGTAAATTTCGAGAGTGATATCTCTCAGTTAAAGAGAGTGATATCTCTCAGTGGATGGTATTAAATAAAAAATTATATTAATAAATTATTACTATCGTTAGCTAATTTCTCTTAAAAAGTCATTTATCACCGAGTTTTCGCCGAAAAGTAGTAAAAAAATATTTCGCATTTATTCGCTCATATAGGCAAATTTTGCATTTATTTGTATCTATTTCGTAAATATGAAAATTACGTATTCCCAATAATCTCTAATCTATCTTTTCTGCGTTTTGCGCTTCGCAATTACGTAGGCGTTCAGAATCTCGTGATGCGTGACTCAACCTCCTATGATCCGGTGAAAATCAGAATCACGCGCACTTTCTGCATATACTTTTGTTGACGTTCTGGCTGGTCGGGCTCAAGGACTCTATTATGGCGAGAGATAGACTCAGTAACGCTATCTGTTGGCATTTTCGTTAATAACTAGTCAACTTTCTAATAGTAAATTACCGTTTAATGTTAATTTGCCTAATTTTAAACCTAATTAATAAAGTTAAACTAATTAACCTAATTAATAAAGTTAATAATTTAAACCTAATTAATAAAGTTAACTTAATTAATACAGTTTACGCTCCTAGACATTACATACACACAATACATAAGTAAACTAAAGTTTATAAAGAATGTATTATTTTGAATGACTCCAAATAAGACCTTTTATTTATTTCGATGTGCTAAAGCAGGAGTCTCCAAACTTTTTAGCCTAAGGGCCAAGACCTATCTAGTAGCTAGCTCATCAAACCAACATGCTGTAGTTTTGTATTACGCGTAAATTTTCGTTTTGAGACTAGCCGGCCCATCAGTCACAATCATGATGTTTGATTTCATTATGTAAATTACCTACGTATCTCACTTAATGTGAGTTTTTAAGATAAATATCATGTCATTAATAATTGCAGTTAAAATGTTCAATTTCATTATGTATGTGAGTTATTGTGTGTTTTGACTGATCGTTAAATAAAAACATCTGATTATTATTTTGTATGATTTACTTACACTCTAAATTTTACAATGTAATCAAAATAAACTACGGCGGGCCGGATACCAGGCACGTCCGGCCTGCTACCGCGGGCTAGTGTTGGTCGACGGGCCATAGTTTGGAGACCCCTGTGCTAAAGGAGTGGAAAAATTATCAGAACGTGAAGGTTGCTTATTTGTATGATATTTATATTAATATCTCAAAAAATCTGAAATTTTACTTTGTTTATCACTTTAACATCAATGCTGTAAGGACCATGTTAAAATGCCTTACTTTCTATATTCTGTTATCTTGTTGTTTGGAAATTTAACTCGGAGGGTATGTAACTGTATTAATAAAAGATCGACTTATATTAGGTAATAGATGTTTTAATATATTTTTATATCATATTAAGATTCACTTGATTTTGTCAATATATATATATATATATATATATGTGTGTGTGTTAGTTAATTAGTTATTATTTTAACAATGGATTTCTACATATTACGTAATACATGTTTTTAGATACCTAGTAAGATTAACTTGGCTTGTATATATATTATATATCTATATCTATATCTATATATATATATATATATATATATATATATATATATATATATATATACATATATATATTGTTTGTTGACTTCCATTGCATCAGCTTTCTCTCATTTTGTGAGTTGTTGTCATCTACTGATGCCAAGTGATTACTGAAATGAAAAAGAAATAGGAAATACTCATGCAACGTACTGAATAGTGTCTGATCTGAATTCGATACGTTAATTGCCCCACCACATCTACTTCCCATTTCTTTCACTCAAGCTGAAATACCAGTTCTCTCTCTCCTTCTTCATCCCTCTCTACATAGAAACCAAGAAATGCAGAGATAGAAAACCATTACCGTCTGTGTCTTTTCGATTACGAAAAGCATAAACTTCGGTTCCGTTTGCTTCCCATTCCCAGACAAGGCCGCCATCTGTCGGCGTCTTCCCTAAACATCTTTCAGAGCCGATGGGATTTTTCTTTGTAATAGCCATTCACAAGGCAAATCGGTTAAGTCCAATTTTTGAAATTTTTGAAATTTTAATGTCAGCGCAATTGATGGACTCCTAATTTTTTGCACTCGTAATAAATATCCCAAATAATAAGGAAAACACCACTTTTTCATTCGGTGCTATAAGTTAACACCACTGAATGAAAAACCTTCTTTGGCCGTCGAATAATAAGTGAATTTTGTCAGAAGTCAATCCATTCAAGTTTCTATTGTAAGAAGTCGCAATAATGCCATTCAAATGCAGATGTAAGTACTTGACGATACCTGTCAAACATTGAGTGTTGGTTCATCCCAAAACAAGTAAATAAATTTATCAGTTACTGCTGCATAAGTCAGTACTTGCGAATCATTAAACAATTATTTCAATTTTTTTTCTGTAGTAAAAAAAAAATGATAGGAAAACTGAATTGGATGTTATATTTTTTTTTCGCTTGCCCTTAGTCACGCAAAAATTGTAACAATGATAACGATGACTCCAAGGAAGTTCTATCATTTAGATGCTCTATGTAGCCAGATAAAAGTTCCATCTGCAATTCTACATTCTACGATGTTTATTAGAATTGATATTTTCAGAAGCATTTTAAAAAACAATGTCTATTATTTTATTACTTTGTGTTTAATGGACTTGACTGATTTGGCTAATGAGCGGTTCCTAAAATTCCTATTATTCCTCTACATCTGGGGTTCCCAGCCTTTTTCCTACATCGACACCTTTTAAAAGAATAATTTTTTTCATCGACCCCCCACCCCCCTCAAATTTTTCTTTATAATATACAGCATGCAACATAATTATAATACTAATAATTGCACATAAAACTCATAAAGATAACAATTTGATTAAGAATATGAACCAAAAATTAGAAAAAGTGGTTCATTAGGTTTATGTTTTACTAGCTGAAAACCCGCACTTAGCTACGAAGTACATTCAAATTAAATACAACTGTCAATGTATGTAATTAATGCCAAAAAAATAAATATATATATATATATTTATAATAAATACGACGATCAATGTATACAATTGATGTAAAAAAAATATATATATATATATATATATATATATATATATATATATATATATTTATTTATTTATTTATTTATAAAAAAATCGTAAGGGATGTTTATTTTTTTTTATAATATCCAATCGTCTGCTGCATTTTTTTTACAAATTCCCCAAAAATTAGAAGAGGGAGGTAAAGATTCGAAAAAGATTTCATTTTAAAGGAATTTTTATGATTTTTCTCGTGATATAAATTTTATAACCCTCAAATTCTTATTTTAAATGCAAACTTAAAAAAAGTTACAAAAACAGATTAAAAATTTAATTTTTAAAAAATCTAAGAAGAATTTTTCAAAAATCTCTCTTAGTGTACCCCTACACCATAAGAAGAATCGCCATGCAAAAATTTCAGCCCTTTAGGTCCAGCGGTTTGGTCTGTGCGTTGTATGTCAGTGAGTCAGTGAGTCAGTCCGTTACGGAACTGTTTTATATATATAGATTATTTTTGTATTATTTTCATTTTTAATTTCACAAATATAAGCAAGATTTCAGAAACACAAATTGTAGTTGCACGTACATCGCCAAGAGAATAAACGAAACTGCTTCTGATTGGTTGCATCGGGAGGACCCGTGTACTGTTTAATGTCCAGTGGATTTACCCATTACTGCCTAGTGTTGGTGCACAAATAAAAGCCGACGACGTCATTCGAGGCATATACAAAAGTGCCATAACATTCGACTTTAGATGCGTGGATCACTCTGCCTTATGCAAATCTGTGTTTATATATATTAAAACGGATATTATTATCTAATAATTACATTCCTAAAATATTAAAATTTAAAACAGAAAAATTTGTCATAGACCCCCAATAGACCCCTGGAATACTATAGACCTTTTCTAAACTTCCATCGATCCCCAAGGGATCCACCTGGACCCGGTTGTGAATCCCTGCTCCAAAATGTATTGTTATATGATCACTGTTTGGACTTTGTTGATTCAGAGAATGTTCCACGGTTCTTCTAGTGGAACTCCAGGACCAGTCTACGAATATTTAAACTATACTTTGTCAATTAATCCATACTTTGAAATAAGAGTATTTCTTACTTAACCATCTAATCTATTAACATATTAGTATTTATGACTGATTTTATGAACCATATATGGAACCTGCGATATAGTCTATGATGTCACTGTCACACACACACACACACACACATATATATAAAGAAACTTCTCAATGTCGGCCAGTAATGGTTCTGAAAAAAAGTGGTCATTTTGAGGGGATGCCATCGAGAAGAGATTCATTCCATAACATTGGCTTCATGAAGCTTGAATCGGTTCTGAACAAGATATGGCCGTTCAGAGGGGTGGCCAAAGTTTCACTATCTATCGAAATTTTGAGAATACATTATTCTTTTACGAAATGAGTTTTTTTAAATTTTTTTATTGAGAGTTTGTCCTTTATAGAAAAATTATCAAACATCAATAAACTTGAATTTTAAGATTCTAGACATCTACAATTTTTACTGAACTTTCATATGAGAAAATCGATTTTAGGATTTTTTCTGAATATTTTATGAAACGCTGAGACAAGTAACAGAAAACATCTGCATAAAATGCATAATTTTTTTTATTAAATATACTCTAACATAAAAAAAATTTTAATCTTTCATATTTTCAATTCTTTCACAATTTTTAATGAAAAAATAAATTTAAATTTTTTAATTTAATTTAAAACATAAAACATTAAAACATAAAGTAACAAAAAACATCTTCTAAACTCCATAAAAAATGTTCATTAAATATATTCTAACATAAAAAAAATTTTAAATCTTTCATATTTTCAATTCTTTCACAATTTTTAATGAAAAAAGAAATTTATTTTTTAATTTTAATTTAAAACATTAATAAAATATATACTAATAATTATCTAAATAATTTATAGAATAATAATATGTTATAAAATAATGGTTTGAGGAACACCTGAGTTTTGGAACATGGATTCCTTGTCCACCAGATCTCAGCTCTATTGAACATACCTAGGGTGCCATTCAATGTTCTGTTCAAAGCAACGATCTACGATTTGGGGATATTATAGAATTAGGGACCGCTCATCAGTGGGCACGGTATTTCATTTTCTACAAACTTTCCAAGAAAGCTAATGGAGTCCATGCCCTATCGTGCTTCCGCATTTCTGCGGACCAGAAGCGGAACTGTTAGGTTTACAATTACAAGGTAGTCATTCCAGAAGGGCAATAACAGGTTGTGAAAATTAGTGCTGATAAAGTATCTTGATGGATAAATATACTATAAAAATCCTAACCAACAAAATTATTTTTATGAACACATTTATTTATTTATTTGTTCATTTTCCAGTTTAGGAAGATCTATGGAATGCGTTGTGTAAATTTATCAAGTTTTAAATATCGGAAACCACCTCTGTTTCCGTGAAATTTATGTTTCCTATACGTAATTTATTTCTAAATCGTTTATTTCAGTTCCTATATAAAATTTTACAGAACTGTTTGTGCTATATTTTGTTGTTTTATTAGTTTTTTTCTTGATAGTTAAAAATTGATTTTCTTGACATTATTTTGCATGAACAAATCCTTTTCATTGAATTGTAACTAATAGTCTAGTTTTCCAGAGCTTTAAATTTTTTAAGATAAACGTATAACAGTTTGAGTTAATACCTTTTAAAATAATTTTAGTTTTTAAGTTTCAAACGGAACTCTAAGCCTCCACAAAATAAACTAAATAATTTAAAATTTTTTAAGCTTACTTTTGACGGAGAATTTGTTCTTTTGAAGCAGCATTTGTTTGCAACTCATTTTATTTTTAAATTAAACACTGACAATTGACAATTTTCAGATACCAACTGGAATGGGCAGACATCTCAACTTATCGTTTCCAGCGCGGAAACGATTGCTACGCTGAGGGGATTGACGCCTGTGTCGACGTATTACATTCGAGTTATTGCAGAAAATTCCTTGGGGCGAAGCGAAGCCAGTGAAGTAATTGAAACAACGACAGAAGAAGAAGGTAAAGGACGTAACATAACTTATGTTACTTTTCAATGGCTAATGTCTGGTAGTGAATAATACAGTAAAAATGTTAGTAATTTAATCGCACGCTAATAATTAAACCTCAAAAGTTGTTTTTAAAACTAAATAGTTAAACTTTTGAATAATTAATGCTCGTTTAGGAATACCATTATGGGCAAAAGTTATATAGGTCAAAACATCTGATTGGAGAGCAGAAAATTTCTGATTAGAAACAAAGAAAAGTAGTGCCTCAGAGAAGAATATATTTTTAATTCACATATATTTTTTGCTTAAGATGAATATTAATAATTTGTATTTGCTGAAACACCAGTTACTCATCTGAAAGTGTGCTTAATTGAATTATTTAATGGATGATAAAATCTATAATTTTTCAGACTTGCATCTCAGTTTTAATAATGCGATGATTTTGTTTTATTATTATTTATATGAATATTGTTGTATAGAATACTTTTACTGTGAATGATATTGACTATGATTTATTCAACTAAAAGAAGTTTGTATCATTTTCAAATCTTTTTCTTTATAAATTTCGCATTTAACTTAAATCACATTATGAACCGACGCTTAAAGAAAGTCAATATATCTAAATAACTACATTATGTTTATCAGTAAATATGATAGAATTGCGCGATCATGTTATAGACATCACCTCTGTCCGAAAGAAAGAAACGAACACCTTAAAATGTAACATCAGGTATTCGTCTACTTATCTCCATCTTGAAGGATAAGTGACCTCATACATTTATAAACAGAAACAAAATAATCAGTAGAGATCGTCTGGTATTTATCACATCTGTCCAAAATAAAGGGATGAACAGCTTAACTTGTAACATTAGGTGTTTGTCTATTTATTTTCATCTTGAAGGATTAGTGACCATATACATTTTATAAACTTGTAACATTAGGTATTTGTCTATCTATCTCCACATTGAAACTTTAGTGCCCGCCTACCATTTACTAACAGAATTAAAATTAAAGAAACGTGCCAGAAACAGTGCAGTTGACCGGATACTTTAAGCATGACTTCGCATACTGACATTGACCAAAATTCAATCCATGCAATCCCATTAAGATAACATCCTTACTGGATCCAAAGAATGCTGGATCCAAAGAATTCCTGGGATACCAAAGAATCCCGTAACTGGATCCTCCTTGGCAAAACCCTTTTTTCCCCTCTTCAACGCGACACAGTGTTGCCAAACTCTACGAAGTGCCTCCCCCTAACGCCAACTGGAAATCCCCCTGTTCCCTCCTAACACCAACTTGAGATCCCCCTACACCTTCCTAAAAGAAATTCTGTTTCTTAATATGCATCCTGTTTGAGAGATAAATTGAAATAAATAGAAAATACACACTTACATAATGAAATGGAGGTTTATTTACATTTGACATATGTATGGAACTTATAATCTAATAAGAAAACGCGTTTCGATTGCACAAAATATTAAAAATGTTCCCCCAAAAAAATTCCCCTAAAAAAATGTGGCCCCTAAAAACACCCCTTTTCATCTAACTTACCCCCAAATTTAGGGGGGAAAACCCCCAAGTTGGCAACACTGACGCGACAGGCACTTTTGTCAAGACGACATTGACCCGTCCTCGTCCGAATTTGTAGGTTACTTCATTACGGGAGGAGTGCCTGTAGATGAACCAAAACTGCCGCCTATAAAGTTACACCACAGGAACGCCTATACCTTTTTTTCCAGTTCTCGAACCTGAGCTTCACATGTGGCAGCTCGAGACATTAATCTCTATACGATGAGGACTGTACTTGCAAAAGGAAAATAATTCATTTTTAGAGGAAAGAGCTAAAAATAAGGGGGATTCCAAGTACGTTGCTCCGAGAGTCATATATATATTTAATATTTTTTTCATTTCAAATAAAAGAGATGGTACAATAAAATGAAGATGCGAGAGATTATGCTACTGTAAGACAGGTCATTAAAGGGAATCCTGAAAACTAATTCTGTATATCCGTAAAAAAGTTTTAAATAGAACATTTGGACAAAAGATAATACGGCTGTGTATCAGTGGATTCGTTTTATAAGCAAAACTCAAACTATTCGGCAAATAATTGCAAATCCTGCCAATGGAATCTGCAGTTGTGTTCTTGTGATTGCGGAAGCATTCTTTACGAGTCTATATTCAAGTTTCATTTTATCTTGATTAGAAAAAAATGCTCTCATACAGACAACCATGCATATTCTGGAGTTGTTAAATGGTGGTTGCTGTTGCTAATACCGGAAATGTTCCAGATCAGGACCATATAGGATTTTCGGGCTGAGGAGTGCAGTTCCTGTTTACAATAGTACCACAAGAGTCGGAGTCCGTCTTATATAGATGCCACCACAATTTTGACCGAGCAACCCCAAGGGCTAGATCTAGGGGAACCGTACCTTCTCCCACCTCTTCTGACCTCAGAGAGGGACTTTCCAGTTTACAGATTTTACGTACATTTGTCAGGCCTAGACACGAAGGTATTTAAAGGCGCTTGTCGGGATTCGACCCGAGCAACCTTGGCGCCAAAACCTAAAGCATTACCACTAGACTACCTCGGGCCCTGTTAAATGTTTAACTCTTGTGAGTGCACATGACTTGTAGGGAATAGTGATCCGTAACAGTTTCACCACAAGCCATATCAGTAGACATTGTTGAGTTAATTCTTCGAGGATAGTAAGGGAAGCCGAAATACCCCGCTGAAAAGGCATAAATTAACGGATTAAATGCGGCTCGATGTAATGAAAGTTTCAAGAATAATTTGTGGATCACTCTACTTGTAACCGGTGAGTCCACTCCCCTTTGCCACAAATATTCATATTTTTCCTTTTTATTAGTTCTTTCAAGCATCACACCCATCACACCTGCTCGGTTAAACAAAGGTCTGACCTCCCATCGGTCATTTTGAATGGGGATGAATTGAAATTTATGAATAAAGATCTTCAAATACATTTACGCTACCAAAAATGATAACTTTGAGAAATATGGTAGAGATAATTTGATATGGGAAGAATCAATCTCTCTCTCTCTCTCTCTTTCTCTCTCTCTCTCTCTCTCTTTCTCTCTCTCTCTCTCTCTCTCTATCTATCTATCTATATATATATATATATATATATATATATATATATATATATATATAATGCTTCCTTTAAATGGAAAAAGGAAGAACAACAGTTGCACTCTGTTGTTGACTTTGTAAAATGCTCCGTTAACTACACTGAAGATAGAGTGACTGTGCATATACGCAAAAGGAAATTTGCGTGTACTTAGGCACAATATTTGCAGTATATTCAGAATGAATGTGTTCTTTGTATAATACCACAAAAAAGTGTTTTAAAAATTGTTTTTATTATTTCAGTGTTTTAATTTACATATCTGAATATTTCAGCTCCGTTTGGACCTCCAACAGAAGTGCATGTTCATTCAACTGGAGCCCAATCAATGAAAGTTACCTGGAAAGTAAATAACTGAGTCAAAATTTCCTCTTCTAAAAATCATATATATCTCTTTAAAAATTACTGAAAATCATAAACTGTGAGAACTAAAGAATAAAGTAACTGTTAACATTTGCAACCTAAATGAAATCTATTTGTATTAAAAGATCTTAACTAATTATTTAACGTGTAATCCTTGACATTTAATTTTTGTATAATATTCCATCAATTTAAAATATTTTGTTTTCTTTACTTTGTAAGAAACTTGATTTTTTTTTCATTTTTATGGGATTAATAATAATCACAACGAAATGACCATACAAAACATTTTTTGTTGTCTGCGTTGAAACCAACAAGAATAAAGACGACGGAACGCAAACCAATTGTCTTTTGTATATCTGCTGAGAATTACGGTTCAAAAGGGACCATAACTGTGTAGAGCTTTTATTATATGTCATAATGAACAATGAATGTAGTGCCAGTAAAGTCTGTCAAGGGCATTAAGGATATTACAGTATTACAGCTATCATCTATTTATCTATGATCACTGATGGCACCCAAAATACAAGTATCAACAATCCATCAAAAACACAAACAAAAGACTCCCATAAAAATCGGTATCACTCGTTTACAGTGGACAAAAAATAAATTATTTCTCTTTTGAAAAGTTCCTTTTGGCTCAGTTCATCAAAAAAGGATTTTTATAAACTTTTAAATCAAATACCTCAAACACTGTTCCTATTTGGTCACATAATATACACTGAAGTGCCACTGAATTAGGGATACCTACCTAGTAATGATTTGGGCCTCCTCTAGCCTTGATAACGGCTGCCACAGGACGAGGCATAGATTCAACAAGTTTCTGGAAACGTTCCACGGGAATGGCTTGCCAAATATTGGCTAAAGCTATCCATAATTCAGTAAGGTTCTTTGGTGCTGTGTGATGGCCTTTCACGCCTTGTTCCAACACATCCCAAAGATGCTCAATAGGATGTAAGTCTGGGCTTCTAGGTGACCAATTCATGACAGAGAAGTCAGAGGAATGCTCATCCAACCAGCCAGTAGCCAACCGGGACTTGTGAGAGGTACACTTGTCTTGCTGGAAAACTCCATTACCGTGCGGATAACAGAACAGCATAAACGGATGGAGGTGATCACCCAGCAACTCTACGTGCCGAATTGCATTGAGGGAGGTTGGTACACGCACCAAAGATCCCAAACTGTGCCAAGAAAAAACACCCCAGACCATGATTGAGCCACCATGTCCTTGTACAGTTCCAGCCAGGCATGCAGGATCCATGGCTTCATGAGCCTGACGCCATATTCCCAGCCTCCCGTCGGCGTTAAGTAGTAGGAATCGAGACTCATCACTCCATGCTACTCGTTTCCAGTCCTCTACACTCCAGTCTCTGTGCTCTCTTGCCCAGGCAAGACGTGCAGCCCGATGGCGAGTATAGAGCAATGGTACTCTCGTAGGTCGACGGCTCCCGAAACCCATACGGTGAAGCGAGCGTTGCACAGTTCGTTTACTGACTGTACGACTGGCACCGTCATTAAACTGGGTGGTAATTTGAGCTAATGTTTGGCTTCGCTGGCTACGTTCAATATGTCTGAGCCGTCTCTCACCACGCACTGTCAAGGCTAAATCTCCTTTGCAGTTTGCCCGATCGCTAGTTTTTTTCCCCCATCCATGTATTCTTGGTATACTCTTGACACTGTCGACCTTGAAAATCCTAGCTGTCTGACGATTTCGGAAATTGAATGGCCCATGCGTCGCGCACCTACGATTTGTCCGCGATCAAAGGAGTCTAAATCAGGCAGTTTACCCATACTGGCAATTCCAACAACTAATTCAGAACAAACCCCAGTACGCGCTATATATGCAGTTACCACAGCACCCTCACTTGCGCATACATGATGCGCAGCGCTACACAATTTGCATAGGCTTTGCTATCCCTAATTCAGTGGCACTTCAGTGTATATTTTGTATTATCGCAACGAAATGACTATCGTTTGTGTCGGCATACAAAGTCTACGTCACTAGTGTTATAAAAATAATCAAACTTTTGATTTCGTCGATATTAGCAAATTTAAAATTGAATTTCTCAAATACTTTTGGGCCCATAATGGCGAACAGTAATTTTAGGTACATTTCAAGCTTATTTATTAATGATTTTGTTAATCTTGAAGCGATGGTAAAAGGGCGATCAAAGGACGATGATCAAAGGGCTAAGTTGCTGACTTTGTTGAGTGGAATACCTTTGTTGGCATTGGGTTAGTATGCATTCGGAATCGAATCCAAACTGTCGGTTTCAATTTCGTTATCCCTTGTGAAGCAAAAGATGTAACCCACTACTGTTGGTCTAACAGTGTCAAATTTTTTCTTCTTGATACCTCCACTGTACGATGATTATTTGCGTATGATCTGAAAAATCTAAATTACCGGTCCGACATGACAACTTGAGTTTAAACTAAAGAATTTCATCGGTATCTGAAAATTTTAAATGCGAATATTTCAAATTCATCTGAAAACTTCGAGCAATTTTCTGTAGGTAGATATCTATATGACAGTCATTTGTATCGAATATTATGAATTTTAATCAACTACTTCATAGTAACAATGGAAAGGAAAATTACGGGGTTTTAATTGAACAGTTTATTTTTATAATTTTACGGCTCACATTTTAAAGATTGCTGTGAAGTTCCAATGTGCATTCATATTTCTAAGGTGGAGTACAAAATAATGGAAATTTTACAGGGGTGACAGAATATTTTTATGATTAAAAAGTTTGTTTGTCGTGATCATGCATAACTGACAATTCTACGTGGTATAATGGTACACAGATACAAAGCATTACCTTTAGGGGAATTTTTTCTATCATAAAGCAATATTACTTTCAGTTAAATGTGCGATTATAAAGGATGATATAAAGTTCAAACTCACCTTTCCAGGAGTTCCCTTAATAGCATAATAATGTAAAGGATGATTGATTAGGTTCTGAAGCTAAAGGGTCATCTTTTTTTACGACCCGAGTGCTGATAACTGAGGGTTTTCTAATTGCTGGGGCATTTCATCTCTGAACACATAACACCTTAAATTCTAATTTTTTTAATTAATCGGAACAATGAATAAGTGTGGCCAGATACGTGTCGGCTGTAAAAAAAATTTCAAGGCATCCAAAGACCCTATGAAGCATCATGAAGTGCTACCCATCTTATAATAGATACTCAATATGTTTCACAGTTGGAATAAAGCAGTCAGGTCATCTGTTGGATGCTTCTATTCAAGCACAATATAAATTACCTTCGTGCTTTCAAACGCCAAAGACTGTTCAATCAAAGGGATGAAAATCTATTTAAAGTAACTACCGCAATCAAAGACATAGAGCTATAAACATACAAGTATTTACATGTTTAATCTATAATTAGTTACCGTAGAAGACAAACGCAAACCTTTTTAAGTCGTTTACTACCTTGTGGAATTTGTCGCCTCCATTGGCAAATCGAATCCCTCTGTTCTATGTAAACCAATATCTGGTTCGGCCCCACTGGATTCGTCTTTGATGAGGCTTTTTTCCGACACACTTTCCCCCAGTTCATGTATACCTAGATGCATATCTCCTGATAAACTGTGTTGTGATGTTGTGGAATACCATTCCTCTGTTCAATAACGTAATAACAACTTATATTCATAGTTGATACATTCGCAACAATATCTGTCCTTTTTAAGTACGAAGAGTATTAGAGGCTCAAGTTTCCTTTATTCGAAATTAATTTTAAATTTCTAAAAGTGGTGAATACACTGAAAGTGTTTTCAGAAAATGCATCATCTTTTATTTATTATCGAAGATTCAATACTTTTTAAGCATTTTATTGATTAACTCCTATAATTTATTTATTTCAAAATGTGTGTATTTTGTTTCACATTTTCTAATCATTAGTTGTTCTAGATTCTTGTAAAAAAAATTTACAATATAAATTCAAAGATGAAACTTCTAGCAAATTAGATTTAAAAAATATTAGGTTTCAAAGATAATCAGCTATACAGCAAAGAATCACCAATGATATATTTATATTAAAATGCAATCAATATATCAAAAAATAGGTACAATTTAATTGTGGTTTTAAATACTGTGTGGAAAGATATCAGAACTCACATTTTCTTAGAATTTAGAGACGAAAATTAATTATAAGATTACTTCAGATATATTTCCCGGTTCAAAATAAATCGTTGTGAAAGGAAAGTTATTTCCCGGTATCACATAAGATTTTTGTGTGGTGAATTTCTTCTTTATATAAGATAACAATATCAGAAGGCATTTATATTAATTTTAATTTGTACCACAAATTTCTTTAGTATGTCGTAAGTTATTTTTGAAAAAGATGAATTTATGTTTTTTCTTTTCTTTGTAGCCCCCTTCGGAAGAGACAAGACACGGCGTTATTAAAGGCTATTATGTTGGGTATAAAATTTCAGCTACAGAAGAATTCTATACGTTGAAACAGGTCCAGAAATCGAGCTCCAATAATGATCAGGAGTCAACGTACATAACAGGCTTACAGCCATTTACTCAGTATGACATTGTCATAAAAGCTTTCAACTCAGCAGGTACGGGTCCAGAATCCATAAAGATTACTGGGAACACCCTAGAAACAGGTATTTATTGAAATATTCCTAAATATAAGTCGATGTTTGTGAATGTGAACTTTGAAGACTCTATCTATATCTGTATATTATATGCAGCACGATCGTATTCCTCTCAGTGCTTATGGTTTTAGAACTTAGTGCATTGCTTGTCTGAGTGTGCAATTTTTGCTTAATAGGGATTTTGATAAGAATGTTCCATAGCTGTTTCAAACACATGGGATTTGTATGAATCCAGATGTATAAAACATTACCTGCGTATTTCTGCAAACCACTTCTGTTTTTTACCCTAAACTATTAGATGGTTTAGTTTAATGATAATGTTTGACATTTAAAGTATTGAAATTTTATGTTTCCTATGACTATATGAGATAATTTTGTCTAAAAGAATTGACAACAAAGACAACTCAAGATTTAAAACATGTAGCTTTAAGTAAAGAACAGCACATTATTAAGATCCATCTTGTGTTTTACCTTCCTCACTCTATTTTACTATATATTTTCTTAATCTTCATAGCACCTCCAACTTCTCCAATAGTTCAGATTATTTCTACCACATCCTCATCTATTGACTTTAGATGGGAAAAGAACTCGAAAGACAAATCTGCAACAGGTAAATATGATATCAGAATACTGTTATCGCATTTATCATACATTTTTAAATGCCTTTTAAAACTTGATTTTGCTCTTACTGAACATATTTTGAAATCCAGTCTTATTAATAGAGTCTACTCATGTTTTAAAGTAGCTTTATGATATACGATTTTTCGTTTCTTTGCTATCAAAGCTAATTATGGTATTTTTAAATGCAAAGTTTCATACCTGTTAGTTAAGCTTTGAAATATATATTGTCTGCGAAATAAAGCCCTTAAGACCCATAAGTCTTTTCTATTTATTTGATATATATTTATCAATATTAACTGAACCTGGAGACTATTGACTATTAATATAGAAGGAGAGTGCTGTTTGTCGGTGCCTCAGAATTAAGACACCTCACCTCTGGGCATCTATTGAGCTGGGAAGCATATTTCTTTTATACAAACAAGGAGAAGGATTAAAATTTATATAATCATAGATTTAAATCTGATAAATGCATTTCTTTTGTCGTGTCTCAGTCGTTACTGAAGCAAATACACAATAGTTAATATTTGTATGGAACAAAATGGGTTAAAGCAAGCTGTTCTGAGTTTTCCATCAATTGCTTTATTTATATTATAAGGATTTGAATAAATAAATGATAAATGAATTTTATTTTTCATGTAATTAAATATAATAAGTTTCCATAAATTAATAACTTTTATGAAATTTAATAAAATTCCTGTACTTATCACTGGATACATGAAAAATAACTTTATTTAAAGGAAATAAATTCAAGAAAATGAAAATGGTGTAAAAATAAACAAAAAAATTTCATTAATATAAATAAACTTCTATTCCTAAAATTAATAATAGTTAATATAATTATGAAATGGAATTTATGTTGGAACTTTTCAAATTATAAATTTTTTTTTGTCGAAATTCTTATCTTCTATATTTCACCTAATTAGTAAAATTACTATTAAGAAGCGCAATAATGAAATTTAAATTTGGAACGAGTTTCGTGAAAATTCAGTTTTAATATATTTTTATATAGTTTCAATCGTTAAACTTACGAACAAAAACATAATAATTAAAGAAAATTGTTCGCTGAATTTTAATAGAATCTAAGCACATACTTGATATAACAAACGCAATTTTTATTGCTATTCACAGAATAATAATATTTTCTATATCACTATTTGTTTTCTTTAAGTATACGAAAAAAAGTCCCGTTTATACACTATATTGTCAAAAGTAATCAAACAGCTCTGAAAATGCAAATATAGGTAAACTTGGACGTCCCGCGTGTTAAGTCATATATATATATATATATATATATATATATATATATATATATATATATATATATATATATATATATATATATATATATATATATATATATATATATGTATGTGTGTGTGTAAGTAAGTAATAAATTAAATATTATCCCCTCCATTATAGCATTTAAATTCCCTTTCCTAAATCCAATCCCCAGTAACATTACTTTATCGCTTTAAAACCCATAGCAACAGAACTTCCCATAAAATACATGCCTTGCATATCTACACGTGTATAGTCTGGAGAAAGGCGTGGGTTCACATCGCAAGCCCCGTTATTTTTGCTGACCATTCAAAATTAACAGCCACATGTACCTCGTATCTCGCGCGTAAGGTTGAAAGGTGATATTCACTTCGCTCCGAGCTGTTGTCTGCAATGGACGTACTTCCTATTGCTCTAATAAAACGATTCGACCCGACTGCTTCAAAATTAAATTCCTTTCAGGCTGAATCTAGCTCCAGCCATGTAAATATGAGCTAGTTTTCCTTTTCAGGTTGCATTTTAAGGAAGAATGTAATGGATATATTACACCCACACACACATTATATATATATATATATATATATATATATATATATATATATATATATATATATATATATATATATATATATTTATTTATTTATTTATATATTTATATATTTATATATAAATTTGGTCATCACCAAAATCTTTAAATTGTAGTGGAACCTGCTATGGCACGTAACGCAAATTCATAAATATACAAAGAAGGTATGGTAACATGATGCTACTGAAGCAGATAGTTTCTATACGCAATTTTAGGTCTTCTAGGCATTCTTAAATAAACTGTGGCGGATGCCATTCGAACATGGGAGGCCGCACAATTCAACTGACGAGGCATGGGGTGTTTAGCGGGCACACTGAGGTTGAATCTCTCTTCTACTGCATCATCGTTGGCTTCAGAAGTTTCTCTGGCCACAGGAATAATGGCACATGAATCTTGTTAGTACGCTGCATCATTTCGGATGCCGTGGCAGACCGGCAGCAAACGAGCTTTACATTTCTCGGGCTGATGCGAGAAACAGACTGTAGTAAAATTGAAGAGTGAAAAACATGTTTTGTGTGGGGGATGAATCCCACCTCAAAGTTTTCCAGCTGGATGGACGTGTATAGGTGTTGGCCCAGGGAACGATTTTTTTGCGACTGATTTGTCCAAATTGTTATATCTAGAGAAAGTTCTACGATGGTCAGAGTCTGTTTACGCTAAAACCAGCTGAGTCCTTTGATTATTTTGAAATCAGTTATGATTTATGACAGATACAACAGCATTTTAGACTACTATTCACTTCCTACGATAGGGATTCAGACCACACTCCTTTTTCGGCATGAAATGACATCATACCACACTCGAAGAATAAAGCATTCAATAGTTAGACTGAGAGGCTGAAATTCCCGATTTCAGTCCTATCGATTAGTAATGGGCCAAGCTACAAAGCTGAATCTACCGAGAACGCTCTTCACTGCCAGTTCTCTGGCGAATGCAGGGAATCTTCGAAGAATGGGGCTAAATCCCAGTGCACACATGCCAGAAATGAATCGAAAGTATACCTAGAGGAGTCACGGCAGTCATTTTAGATAAAAGTAATCAAACAATGTTGTTTTATTTTAAATAAATTACCTTTTCCATTTTCGTCCCATGTGCCCGATTTGACAGTGTAATTCATCTTTAGTGCATAGCTGCCATTTACAACGTTGAATTTGTTAAAAAATCAGCAACTGTATATTTTTATTTTAAATGAAATTATTTTTAGAATTAATTTTTCAAATTTCAAAAGGTATAAAACTTAACCTTTATCTTAAGTTTGAATTCTGGTTACCATTACCTCAAGTAAGTTCATTTTATTTGTGCTGAAAGTTGTCAACAAAAATTACTCGTAATACTTCATAATGTTTTCTATCACTTCAAAAATGAAAGGGGTATAGGAATAATTTTGTTTATATACGTAGAAAGTAAGACCATCAGTAAATGCTTGTTCTTTTAATATCTCTTTAGACTGCTTCAATTCTGTACATATTATTTTTGAATTTTAATAGTCTATTTTATATTAATATTATTCGCTAATATTTTGTGCTTATGATTATGAACTTTTTAAGACGTTATTTTAAGAGTATTAAAAAATGAAAGTTTCTCAAAAGGAAAGAAACAGGATAAAACATATCAAAATCGGTAAAAAAAAGGCATAAAAATTCATTTTGAAATTCTTTCCAAAATGCATATTTTGCATTTCAACGTGATATACTTTTTAAGCAATGATTAACTGTTCAAAATACTTCTTTTGTAAAATGTAAGTCCATTAAGCAAACATTCTTTGACTGTTGTCCGTTGAGTTTTGACCTATATTCTCATCTTTATGTAAGCCTTCCTCGTCGGTACATTCTTTAACTAAACAGATTATTTATGAAATAAAGCCTTATTTTTGGTGATGGTTCAGATTTTGTGACTTTAAAATGGCTCTTTATTAGTTTTTAGTAAAAATCAAAACCTCCCTTTTCTTCTGTCTGAGAATGAGTGACTTTTCAGTAGAAATTAATGTTAAATAGGACAATACAAATTATGATATTGTTAAACTAAATAACTCGTAACGCAAGCAAGTTAGTAGAAATACCACTATAATTGTGTACCATGTCCTGAAAGTCGCATCTATACGAAGGGGAAACTTACAGCTCCCGTTTAAGTAACCTTGTGATGAAAATTTGAAACTTCTTAATATCATACAGTTAACTCAAGCACATTGCCAAACACATTATTTCTAAATGAATTATCAACCATACTTTTTGGAAAGTGTTAATGTAACGTCCAGAAAGTGATCTATGGACGACATATCTTAATCACTGGAACGTCTTCAACTCGACATTAATATGGTGCTTTGTCTGTGCAAACTTCGCATTCTCCCCTCGTTCAGTATTGGGATATGATGAAAACGTAACATTAAATCTCAGTGCCGTTATGATGTTTTCAGCTATATCGCGTGATATTACCGCCATTTTGCAGAGGTTTGGCAGTACTGTAGAAATTTCATATCAGGGTTATGCGAAATGGTGTTATAACGATAATGCGTCGTTCCTCCGAGACAGTGCTAAATTTCAGCTCAATCCGCCCTTTTGGTCGAGGGCTCTGAATAGGCCAAGTTTAATTATGATCACCTGGTATAGCAAACATAATCGGCGATATCTTTACAGATATTATGATATGTTTTGAAATGCCTTTGTGTTATTAGAGCAACAAAACTGTGGAGAGCCGCATTTTGGTCACATAGTGACAATCTGTGTCCGTTGAGTTTTGACCTATATGAGTTATGACCTATATACGGTAGTCGTCACTACCGTAATAATAATTCGGACTGGAGAAAAAGTATAATGCAGCTTGACAACTTGGCAGCAAAAAGTATTTTCTCCCAAGTTGCCAACTGCACTTTAGGATTGAAACCTACTCGACCTCGTAATCTAGTTTCCTTGAGATAAAAAATATATCTTCTTACACGCAGAAAAAAAAAGAAAAAAAGAAAAAAAACACAGAAAGTAACAAAGATTTCACCTGAAAAATTCGAAAAGGGATTTTGAGACACTGTTCTGCTCAAAATTTCGAAAATTTTAAAAGATAATTATGAAGACAAATGTAATCGTTTGCTTTCGTGGAAGGTTTTATAACGTTGCCCAACTTTATTTTGTACATAATACTATTTGCCTGAGCAGATTAGGGGAGGTATAATGGCTCAACAGAGATCCCCGACGAAAACTCCAATTTTTTTAAACTGAAATTTTATTAATGAAGAATCGATGATAAACTTCTGTTAGTAAAATACATATATCTTTTAACTTAAAACCACTTTTTTTTAATGTTTGCCGTTCCAGAATACACTCTACACTACAAAACAGACGACGGCGATTGGATACAACACCACCTCGGCAACAGGCAAGTGCATTACACTCTTGAAGGTTTGCGCTGCGGAACACGGTACCATTTGTATATGACAGCGTCTAACAGTCTCGGAACTGGGGAACCGAGTCCTCCAGTGTCGGGCCGAACGCAAGGGGCAGGTACGTAATCATTCACATTCAAATTATGCGTGTCATCCAGCTAAACTCACTCCTAAAATTACATTTTACAGTATTTGCTCTTGCACTTTAACTTTGTTCCCGGACGAGAAAATTAAGCGCAAAGTGTATCTTTGATAATATAAAAGCTATTAAAGTGATATATGTCCGCTCCGCTATTTTTTTTTGTTTGCGAACTTTTCAGCTGCCGTTCAGTTTCGAAAGCAGACGCTCGACAAGTTAAAATGGATTGCGCGCCCGCACGCAAGTTCGTGAAATGTATATCTTTATTAGCTTATTGTGAATAACATTGTAAGTGCGTTCTGGGACCATAAACACCGCACGAAATGAAGCACACGGTAAGAGACGAGGGTTTGGGAGAGTTGTAATGATGCAGGAACGGGTAATTTAACACTGGGTTAAGCACCGCTGCAGGAAACAATAAATAGGAACTTTAGTTTCTCTCTCAAGTAGATAAAGAGGGGATTCACCAGAGAGAGGATACTCCTGTCACAAAATAAAATTCTTACTGAACATTTGAAAGCTTTAGAAAATAATTCATACTAAGATCTTTTGAGTGCTGTCAGCAGGAAACCGTAATATCAATTAGTAACACTGTTATGACCATATATATATATATATATATATATATATATATATATATATATATATAGGGTTAGCCAAAAGTTCGTAAAAACTTAAAAAAGTCATAAAAAAGGGAGAAATTATGATAAAGAAGTGCTATTTGCAAGAAAGGGCTCACAAGGAAGCCAGATTTCTTTTTAGCAGCAAAATAACAGTTAGTTAAAAAAGTCATCGGTAGAGGGCGCTGACGACCCAAAACAGAATGAACAAGACAACAGTACGTTCCATTCGTTTATCTATATATATGAAAGAGCTTGTCTGTGTGTTTGTCCGCTATAGAATCATAGACTGTTTCACCCACCGGGACCAAATTCGGCACAGTTAATGTTTTGGACCCGAGAAACTTAAATCAGGAAAAACGAAATTTGGGGCTCAATTAGTTTTTTTTTTATTAATTTTTTTATGATTTTTGTGCCCCTAAGCGCACCTCTTAAATTTGGATACAGTCCCTTCACCAAAACCATTCAAATTCGATACGCGGGGGAAAACGTTTGTTCTGGGGTGGTTTGAGAGTTGGTCTGGGGGTGACGGGGGGGGGGTGAAGTGTTTATTTTTTTTTCTTACGTTTAGTGAAGTCGTGAGTCTAAAAAGGTTGAGAACCGCTGCTTTAGACAATTTTAGACAATGGCGTTCAAACTAATAGAACTTAATAAAATTTTCAGAAAAAAAAGAAAAATTAAGTTTGTCCCATGGCCAATTTTTGGAAGCCTTCTGTTGATCTAAATATATTAATTGTTTGAGGATCATAAAATGGGAAGAAGTTTAAGAGTTCTACAGGTTTTTTCCCCTAAGTTAGCGAAACAGAGTTAACTTACGATATGTATTTGAAATACTTATTCCGTTAAATCATATAAGATAAATCTTTTAGAGTATTGGAGTTTTTTAAGCAGTGGGAGAAAAAGCTCTTTAAACAGTGAAACATAACGACACATAATTAAAAAGTAAACCATAGAAATAAACAAAATTAAAATTCAAGCATAGACTGCTAAATCACTATAACATAAAACATATCCTGCAAAGAAAACATTTTCAATAGAGGATAGCGCAGAAGCTTCATATCCCCATAATGAAAAAACAAATAAATAATCCAACAGATATAGATAAAAAATTATACTAAAATAGACAAAAAAACAAGCAGAAATCAAGCACTCTGGGCATCCACGCACCAACGGCAAGATTCTGTATAAGAGCCGGAACTGAACCATAAAACGACAGAGGTAATCGACAGGTCACGTCATCAGGGGGCCTAACCATGTCAATTACCTCAAGGGGAACTTTCTGAATAGGATGCAGGTAAGCCCAAAAGACATCCCAAGGCCCCGAGTCCTCCAAAGAAGCAATTAGTCAAGAAGAAAATGAAAAGACAAACATAACTTACTGTATGGGCTCAACGCACCTTACAAGCAAGCACAGAAAAATCCTAATGCAATATAATCGGTGCCTACACACCCCAATTCCGTAAGTGACGGTTATGGCGAAACAGCAGCCAGTTCTATCCTAATGGTTACGTCATTGTAACATTACTATAGCTCCACCCCCCATTACATCTTAACCAAAACAGAAATACTATTCTAAACAACTTTAAAAATTCCTGAGTCTAAATGCCATTTTTTTAAAACTTTTAAATTACCGAAATTTTTAGGGAAATCGTTTTTTCTTAAGTTTTCCTCGAAAATGCTACATGCCTCCAAAAAATCCCCAACGTTGTTACATATGTTTTTTATTTTTTGTTTATAATAAAAAACATATGTAAAAATGTTGGGGATTTTTTGGAGGCATGTAGCATTTTCGAGGAAAACTTAAGAAAAAACGATTTCCCTAAAAATTTCGGTAATTTAAAAGTTTAAAAAAAATAGCATTTAGACTCAGGAATTTTTAAAGTTGTTTAGAATAGTATTTGTGTTTTGGTTAAGTTGTAATGGGGGTGGAGCTACAGTAATGTTACAATGACTTAACCATTAGGATAGAACTGGCTGCTGTTTCGCCATAACCGTCACTTACGGAATTGGGGTGTGTAGGCACCGATTATATTGCATTAGGATTTTTCTGTGTTTGCTTGTAAGGTGCGTTGAGCCCATACAGTAAGTTGTGTTTGTCTTTTCATTTTCTTCTTGACTAATTGCTTCTTTGGGGGACTCGGGGCCTTGGGATGTCTTTTGGACTTACCTGCATCCTATTCAGAAAGTTCCCCTTGAGGTAATTGACATGGTTAGGCCCCCTGATGACGTGACCTGTCGATTACCTCTGTCGTTTTGTGGTTCAGTACCGGCTCTTATACAGAATCTTGCCGTTGGTGCGTGGATGCCCAGAGTGCTTGATTTCTGCTTGTTTTTTGTCTATTTTAGTATAATTTTTTATCTATATCTGTTGGATTATTTATAACGACACATAACTTTTATTCCGAATTATTAGTCCATTAGTTATATTAAGGCATAAGAAAATAAAATGAAATTATTTTTAAAGAATTATTGCCCGGGTAGATATATAGATATAAAATTTTTCATGCTTTCCATCAAAAAAATACTGGATATATCATTTCAGTAGAAACGCGCTAAGCGCATTCTGTCTGGCGAGATGAACATGAAGAGCGGGGGGTGCAATCCAGTATTTTTTGATGGAATGCATGAAAAATTTTATATCTATATATCTACCCGGGCAACGCCGGGCAATAATGCTAGTTCTTGCTATAACAATTGTTCAACATGACCTCCAGAACATTGTACGACACAAGTAAGGCGACTCTTAACAGCTTGACCAACAACGCTCGATCATGTAATGATAACATTCTGAAGGCGAATGAGAAATACTCGTATATCACGGTCATTTATTGCAAGATTGATTTGCATAATTCTGCTGAATCTCTCGCACGTCAGCGCCATCTACCGTTGACTTTCTTTTTGTTGATGCTTAAAAAAAATCCGACTTCCTTGTGAGCCCTTTCTTGCAAACCGCACTTCTTTATCATAATTTCTTCCTTTTTTATGAATTTTTAAAGTTTTTACGACCTTTTGACTCAACCGTATATATATATATATATATATATATATATATATATATATATATATATATATATATATCGGTTGAGGGTGGTATTTACCAGAAATAGGATATTATTGTTTCCAGCTATATCAGTTACTGAACATTCGAAAATTTTGTGTAAGAATTCACACTATGATCTTTTGAGCGTTGAAATCTGCAGATACTGATATAACATACGTAACTGTTATATAAATGACTTTACATTACCATAGTAGTACCACAGTTTTAAAAACTACAAATTTAGAATTAGAAGTTATCTTAGCTAAATTATGGCATTACACGCAAACTTATACATTATAAAACCTCTAAGAAAACATCTTTTAAATGAATTTTTTCTAGTTAAAGAAATTTTCTTAACTTCCAAACGGATATAATTCTCCAAATTAGTAAAACTTACTTTTCATCGGGAAGCTTTTTTGCAACAGATAAAATTTTAACTTCATTTTTACAAAAAAGGAATGTTTAAGTTCAGCATTTACAACTTTTTATTTTATCAGATTACCATATTAGTTATAAGGTTAATTTTTATTTACTGAACATTCTTAATGTCACAGGTATTAAATAGAACAATGGAAACAACAGTAAAGTCCTAAAACTACATATATATATATATATATATATATATATATATATATATAAATATGTATATACAGGGTGTCCATAATTAAAGTCCCACTTTCAAAATGCTGCAAAAAATGAACCACTGGTCAGAATGACTTCACATTTGAACTGAATATACTGGAAGAAGGGGCAAGCGATTTGGCATAATAAAAAAACGTTTCAATATGTTACAGCGCCATCTATTGATACATTTTGGAACTTTTTTTATTATGCCAAATCGTTTCCCCCTTCTTGTAGTATATTCAGTTCAAATTTGAAGTCATTCTGACAAGTGGTTCTTTTTATGCAGCATTTTGAAAGTGGGACTTTAATTATGGACACCCTGTATGTATAGTATCCACTCTTCTTGCACATTGTACATATGCAATGCGGAAATTATTCTACATATATATGTATACATGTATATATATTGATCTACACAAATACCTCCCCCCACACACGCACATATATATATATATATACATATATACATATATATATATATATATATATATATATATATATAAATATATATATATATATATATATATATATATATATATATATATATATATATATATATACTAAACTAGCTTTATATACCCGGCGTTGCACTGGTGTACCCTTAATAAAACTTACTTGTATGATATGTATATTTGTATTTTATGCCAATCGATACTCCTATCCACTGGTCAGCATTCCATCAGCATATTGTAATACCCTCCCCCCCCCCCTTCCATGCTGATGTCAGCATTAAAATGTTTCTTTCAATTTTGATATCCCACTAGATCCCGGCCCTTCGAGGAGTTTGTGGTCTTCCCCGTAAACCCTTGTGAAAATCGCCGGTTTCATAAGCAAAGAATTACCTGGCGTTGCCCAGGATAATAAAAATGAATGGAGTTAACCTGAGCTCTAGATGTATACGTTCTAACAACCGAAATACACTAATGGACAAAAAAATTAGCGCACCAAGAAGGAGTCGTCAAAATGAAACGAAATTTTACATACGTAATGACTACTTTGATATAAGTAAATGATAAGAAAATCAAAGAAAAAGGATAATTTATTTCAGAGAAAAAGGCAAAAGAACGAAGGAGTTAATACTCCGTTGGACCCCCTCTAGCGCGAATGCACGATGCGATACGATCGGGCATTGAGTCATACAAGTTCTGTATGATGTCTTGAGACATTTCGGTCCATATTTGCTGTAACCTTGCCTCTAGTTCGTTCAAACTCGTGGGATGCCCAACTCGTCGTCCCAAATGATCAAAGATATGCTCGATTGGAGACAAATCTGGGGATCGGGCAGGCCAAGGAAGGGTAGTAACAGTGCGGAGACAGTCTTGTGACACCCTTGCTGTATGAGGCCGAGCATTGTCTTGTTGAAAAATGGCTCCTGGGAGCCGTTGCTTGAGTGGCAACACATGTGGTTGCAGGATTTCATGAACATACCGCTGGGCTGTCATGGTGCCACGGAACAATACTAGGGGTGACCGTGTATTGTAGGCAATGGCACCCCATACCATCACACCAGCTGTGAGAGCGATGTGTCGCTGTACAGCAAAGGCAGGATTGAAGCGTTCACCACGGGCTCTCCAAACACGAACACGATTGTCATCGCTGCCGAGATTGAATCTAGATTCGTCGCTAAAGACGTCCTGGTTCCATTCCGCTGCAGTCCAGTTTCCTCGTGCGCGGCAAAACTCCAAACGGAGGCGTCGATGGGTGGGCGTCAAGGGCAGCACACGTAATGGGCGCCGCGATACCAACTGTCCTTCAGCCAGGCGCCTTCGTATGGTTCGAGAAGACACAGAAGCCCCTAGTGAATGTGCTACATGTGCCTGGATGGCGGCCGATGAAGCAGTTGGCTGTACGCGTGCATTTCTTACGATGTGGCGGTCTTCTCGACGACTGGTCTGTCGACGGCGTCCTGAGCCTGGTCTTCGTGTACATGACATCTCTTGGGTCCACTGGTCCCAACACCTCCTCACAACACAATCAGAGCGGCCTAATTGACGAGCTACTCGCCTAGCGGACCACCCAGCTTCCATCATCCCGACGATTCTCCCCCTCTCAAACTGCAACAACTGCTTATATTGTCTTCGAACACGGCGTAATGGCTTGTCTATCTCAGCTCTTCCTTTGTAAATGATTCAGCACACTCAAACAAGCTTTGATTACCTGTTTTATACTCCATAGAGTACGATGTTCAACGCCCTCTACCGGCTATACGTAATGCGCAATCACGCTGCATTTCTAATCATTTGCATATCTCCCCGACATGTACCTTCATTGCAAGTTTCGTTACGATCCCGCAATTATTTCCCGGTGCGCTAATTTTTTTGTCCATGAGTGTATATACAATTCACACACACACCTTTCCACACTTCATTTAATTAAGGTTGATCTCTGTGTTTTCCCCTACCACCAATTTGGTGTTCAAAATAGTGATATATAGAATATATAAATTATTGGATTGTTTCAAGCAATTTTTCCAAAATCTAAAGCGAATGTCGAAAAATCGTGACATTGATCGTGTTTGTTACATTTAATCGTGTTTCTTACATTTTAAATCAAGAATCTTATGAATATCTGTTTCCTTCTTTGAGATATGACGGAATATGTAAAAAACACGTTAAAACACGTTTAGTCCCCCCCCCCTAACCCCCTTGGGGGCCGAATTTTGAAAAATCCTGAATTGATTTTTAGGTATTCCTGTTCTTTCATTTTAAAGCAAGAATCTTATGGATATCTGTTTCTTTCTTTGAGATATGAGGGAATATGTGAAAAACACGTTTTGCCCCCTCGCCCCCCATGGGGCTGAATTTTGAAAAATCCTGAAATTTGTTTTAATGTATTCGTGTTCCTTACATCTTAGAGCAAGAATCTTATGGATACATGTTTCTTTCTTTGAGATATGAAGGAATATGTGAAAAACACGTTTAGCCCCCCCCCTCCCCCCTTGGGGACCGAATTTTGAAAAATCCTGAAATTGGTTTTTAGGTATTCATGTTTCTTACATTTAAAAGCAATAATCTTAGGGATATCAATTTTTTTCTTTGATATATGAAGGAATATGTAAAAAACACGTTTTGCCCCAACCCTCCCTTAGGGGGCGAATTTTGAAAAATCGCTTCTTAAATGACGCCTTCCGCACAAAAGTAATAAGCTCCTAAAATTTGATATCTGTATCTCCAATAGTTTTTGCTGGGCGTTGATACGTGAATGAGTCAGGACTTTTTCCTTTATATATATAGATTGCTAGATTACAGATAAAGTATATTTTCAGAAAAGTAATTGCATGCATACTAAAGATAATTTATCGAAAGGAATAAATTTCTGGCATGCATTCTCTACTTTCTGCATATTGCAATCAAACCATGATCAAAACATTTATTTTGATGGGAAAAATTTTAAGCGTGTTGATAAATGATGTGAAAGCTCGAAAACATACATAAATGATAAACACTTTGAAAGACTTGTAAAATTTTATAAAGGAAAAATTACCAAAAAAACACACTAGTTCATATCACCGTCACAAAGAGGGCCAAAGGATAATTTAAGATTGTTCTATCTACTCAAATTTCGATGTCTAAAATCTCAAATAGTTCGTGGGAGAGCTTCGAATGATAAGTCCTTAGTAATCCTTTTAATAAATTTTATTACACACGTAGACGGACGCACATGAATCACAAACAAACATGTATATACTCAAATCAGAAGGTGGGGCGATCGTAAATCTAGAACCGAGGCACACGTCTGCACGTTGTGGCTCTCGGCGCTCAACTGTGTTTTTCTCGAAGCCAAAAATCGGCGTTGCCACTCCACTCAACTAAACTACAGATCGTGTGCCGGCGACATCCTCCCACCTTTTGATTTTTAAGTTTACAAAGAAAATCAAAACAATCACTTTAAAAATTATCACAAATCTAAACTAACTCTACTAAGTATCTCCTACTTTAAATCTAACAATAAATCAAAATTAATTGGTTAAGTATGTAAAAGGAAATAAAGAAACAGAACAATTAAACTTAAAGGTTCACTTAATAAGGAGAAAAAAAAATGAAGAAAGAAAAAATTACTAAACAGTGAAAACAATACAATGGAACGAACTTAAAATTCAGTTTCAAAATGCAAATATCACTAATACTAAAATAAACATTAAATATCTACATTGAGTTCAAGTTAATGAAGAAAGTTCAAGAGGGTAAAGTCTTTTTACTGGCCTGGTCAACTCTCCAGCCTTCGTTTTCACTTTTACAACTCGTACTTGATTGTCTTTTCCTGGATAAGTAGCAATCACACGACCAATTGGCCAATCTGATCTCTTTTGATTGTCCTGTCCAACAAGAACGATATCGTTGATTTCGATTGGTCTCACGAATTTTGCTTTCAAAGGCTTTTGCACCAACAGTCCAAGATATTCATCACGAAATCTTTTCCGAAATTGTTGTCTTAATCGCTGGTGATATCTCCATCTCTTCGAAAGGTTTATTTGATCTAACTTGTCAACATCGGGAACTCCAACAGTTTTAACATCCTGGATAAACAACGAGGGAGTTAATGGTTCAAGATCAGTAGGATCCTCTGACAAATATGTCAGCGGTCGAGAATTTATGACTGACTCTACATCACAAAGAATCGTTGACATTTCTTCAAACGTCAAACATGCTCTACCAAGAACTCTCCGTAGTAACTTCTTTACGGTTTGGATCAGTCTTTCCCACCAACCGCCCCACCAACTGGCAGTTGGAGGGTTGAATTTCCATTGTATTCTCATTACAGAAGAAAAATTCGAAATCTGGTCCCAGTCGATAGATCTTAATAACCGTTCAGCTCCAACAAAGTTGGAACCGTTATCGCTGTATATCACAGATGGACGACCTCTTCGGGCAACAAATCTTCGCAGTCCCAATAAGAAACCATTCGTAGATAAACTCTCAATAAGCTCTAAATGTACCGCACGGTACACAGCACATGTAAAAATCAAGATCCACGCTTTCTTGGCAGTTTTCAAATGAAGTGGGCCTGCGACATCGACCCCTGTCACTTCAAAGGCGGACGCGTCTAGCACTCTATCTTCAGGAAGGCTAGATGGTAAAGTTTCAACTGCCTTTGCTGTATGTCTCTTGCATGGAACACATTTTGCCAAGACTCTCTGAACAGTTTTCCTGCCTCTTAGAATCCAGAATTTTTGCCGTAGATTTGAAAGCACAAATTGGGTACCAGCATGGCTAAGCAGCAAATGATGGTCAAGTATTAATCGATGTACAAGTTCATGGTCAGATGGTAAGACAATGGGACATCTAAAATCTTCACAATCATCTCTTCTGATGATTTTGGTCTTCAATCTGTAGAGTCCATCTTGGTCGATAAATGTTAGAAGACCTTTCAAACTGTTTTCTTCATTCAACGATTCATCTTGAATTATTTTCAATAGCTTCTTTTCAGCTAGGTTGATTTCTTGAACTGTCAAACTTCCCCTAAACTTTCTCTGCGGTTGACGACAGTTCCTCACAAATCGAAGAATCCATGAAATCATTCTTACTATCTTAAAATAGCTTGAAAAATATTTCAAGTACCATTTTTCTTTGGTTGCAGTCAAATTTGAAGCAGCAGTTTTTCTTTTTTCTCTCTGAATCTCTTCGTAGTTCAGGACAACTTCTGATGTGGGCCACACCTCTTCTCTTTTCTTCAACCATTCTGGCCCCTTCAACCATCTGGATTTAACTAATGCACTTATTGAACAACCTCGGGATGGCAAATCTGCAGCATTAAAGTTTCCAGGGACGTGCCTCCAAGTTCCATTCGACGTTAATGATCTGATTTCTTTAACTCGGTTCTTCACAAACACACCCCAATTTTCATCCTTTTCTATCCAAAACAATGCTGTTGAAGAGTCAGACCAGTAGAAAATGGGAATTCCTTCAAGATCCAAAGCTTTTATCACAACAGAGGAAAGGCGTGCTCCTATGCAACAAGCTAATAACTCTAATCTTGGAATTGTGGTTTTACGAAGGGGAGCCACTCGACTCTTCGCAGAAACAAATGTCACTGAAATATCATCACCTACAGCTTTTCTAAGAAATATCACAGCACTGTAAGCGCACTTGCCAGCATCGCAAAAGATATGCAAACTCAGGCCATCAATTTCATCTATATTTAGGCACCTGGGAATTTTCATTTCTGATAAAAGGGGCAAATCACGAAACCAGGAAGCGAATTCCTTTTGATAGTCTTCGGGCAACACTGTGTCCCAACCAATTTTCAAGTTCCAACTTTTCTGGATAAGCAACTTGGGAATCAATGTTGTGGGGCACAAAATTCCAAGTGGATCAAAAATCTTATGAACCATACTTAAGACGTTTCTTCTTGTCAAACCAGTGGTTAAGCTTCTCAATTCCGCTGTATCACAGAAGATATTATCTTCGGCCTTATTCCATAATACTCCTAAAACAGGTATGGGTTCAGATGGATCAGGATTAATGTTTAAAGACGTATGCTCCCACCCTCTTAGGTCAAAGCAGGCAGTAGCCAATATGTGCTTAGACTCTTCAATGAATCGATGTAATGTATTTTCGTCTGGAACCGAAGTGACACAATTGTCAACATAGAAGGCTTTCATTAATCTAGTGACAGTTTCTGGAAAGTCCACCAAGTTCTTTTCTAGATGATGATTCAGCACAGCTCCTAGTAGGAAAGGGCTACAATTTAAGCCAAATACTACACGCTTATGTCTTAAAACTTTGACATTTTTCTTCTCGAAATCCTTCCACCAAAAGAATCTTAAGAATTCACAATCAGGATTAAACACCGATATCTGAAGAAATGCTCTTTTTATGTCAGACACAACACCTATTTTTTCTTTACGAAATCTCAATAAGATAGGGGGAATCTCTTCTAGAAGGTTTGGACCCTTCTCTAAACAGTCGTTCAATGACAATGATCCCTTAGTACGACAGCTGGCGTCAAAAACTGGACGTATCTTTGTAGTAGAAGTCTCTTTGAATACGCCTCTGTGCGGTAAATAATGACTCTTCTTCTTAATTTCATCGGAAGGAACCTCTTCGATAACTCCATCTTCAATCCATTCATCAAATACAGTTTCATAGTCTTTGAACTGATTTCTCTGAAGCAGTTTTTTGGTAGCTGATTGTAAACGCTCTTTACAAATATCTTCATTAGTGTTCAAATCAGCATGGTCTGCTATCCAAGGTAAACGAACTTCGTAACGTCCTTCATTGTTAACAGTGACTGTCTCCTGAAAATAATTTAGAGCAGCAGTTTCCATTTCTTTTCTTAACTGGACTTCAACGGGGTCCCGAATTCCTAACGTGTCCAGTCGCCATAGATTTTCTATACTAGAACCACTAACGAATAAAGATATCGATGACATAGCGGTGGTAACATTTCTGTTTGAGCAGTTATTATCTTCTACTTCTCCCATTAAAAGCCACCCAAATTTACTTTCAATTGCAACTAAATTGGGATTCAAACGTTTAGTTTTCCCGCTTACGATTTTAAAATAATTATCTGCACCAATAAGAAAAGAGATATTTTCATTTTCCAAATTTCCATTATCAACATCACACAAATCAATTTCTTCAGCTTTTAGTTCATTAATTATATCATTAGGAGCAAATTCCAATGGAGCACTAGATACATCATCAATTTCTAACGCTTCTATTATTATTTCTTCCTTATCTCGAGTGTCTGTAATTTTGACCTGCACTCTAGCACATTTTATCCGAGTTGGAGCCTTTGATCGAAACGTATGAATAAAAAGTTCCTCCTCACCCACTATGTTCAACGATAACTGTCTCGATAAATCTTTTCGAATGAACGATCGTTGCGAACCTGGGTCATATAACGCGCGAATTATTTTGCTCGATGACTTCCCTACTAATTTAACAGCAGCAGTTTGCAATAAAATTTTGTTTTGTCCATTGTTTACATGATTAGCAACGGCACTATCAATTTTATTTTGTTCACTATTGACATGTCTGGTAATTGTGTTGTTATTTTTCGAAGATTTGAGAGCCTCAGATTTTTTATTTTCCCTTTTAAAGCACAGCGCAATATTATGCAACCCTCCGCAGAACAAACAAGAACCTCTCGTAGTGCAGTCCTGCAAACGATGTTTGGGTTTCAGGCATAAATAACAATTCCAATTACGTCTACAAAATTCCTTTCGTTGATTTACATCAAATGAATCACAGTCTTCACTTCTGTGGCTCCTGGCACAAAAAATGCATGAGTCATTAGTCGATGTCAATAATTCTGTTGCTGACGTCACATCTGGTCGCCTCAAAGGCGCTCTTGAGAAGCCCGCGTTTTGCTGACTAGTGTATTTTCTGTTATTCGTACTATTCCTACCAAAATTTCTGTTATCTTTCTGCAGCGAAGGTGGTTTTATTTCTGATTTATGAATCTGAAAAGCTCGTTCGCGAGATTGGACCTCGTTTCGAAGAAAGTTCATGAGAGTTTGAACACTCCAATTTTTATCATTATCTTGAATGCGAGTAAATTCTAAAGTTAATTCACAAGGAAGTAATTTCAATAATATTGGACACAGTAAACAACCATAGGTATTTTCTGCGACTCCTAACGCTTCTAAGCTACGAATTTGGGTTTCACATTTGTCATATAAATTACGCAATCCATTAATATCAGATACAGTCTTAATAGGAGAAATATTCAACAAATTAGATAAATGAGCCTGGATAAGCATAGAATGATTTCCAAATCGCTGTCTCAGGAGTGCAATTGCAGCTGCATAATTCTTTTCGGTTAAACTAAATCCACTGATAGCGTTAAAAGCTAAACCACCTAGCAACGATTTTAAATACCCGAACTTGTCGATATCACTTAACGATGGATTATTATGAATAGCGTTTTCGTATTGATTCATGAAATCCAAATATTTATCGGGATCACCATAGTATTTTGCTATCATAAGTTTTGGTAATTTTACTGTTTTTATCTCTGGAGGGAGGCGAACATTAGTTTCTTGTGATGAGATGCCATTATTTGCAGAATTACTTTGAACAGCATCCTTTTGAAAATGTTTAATACGATTCATAAGTTTTGTTTTATAATGTATAACCTTATCTTCATATTCCGAACATGTATTAACTTCACTTTCGATTTCATTCGGTTTCAAAGATGTTTCGATTTCAGAATTTAGTTCTTTAACTGTCGAGTCTCTATTTAACAATAGTTCTAAATTACTTTCTAACGTGTCTAAGTCAGCATCTTTATCATTAAGAACAGTTTCGATTTTAGTAAACAACTTGGTTATTTGAGTTCTCAGAGTCGAACGTTTATTTTTGAGTTTTAAAAGATCATCCATATTCAATTCGAAATTCAATCAATAAAAGGCGTTAAACAGTTCAATTATCTCAATGACAAAAACAATAATGTTCAACTTACCCCACACTTCTGTCAATCAGAATTAAATCACAGTTCGAATAAAAAAATAAGGCAAAAGCTACCTTTCAAATAAAAATCAAGAGTTCGACGATTTTCTAATCTCTAAGGATCCCTGGAGGCGGCACCAGAAATGTTCTATCTACTCAAATTTCGATGTCTAAAATCTCAAATAGTTCGTGGGAGAGCTTCGAATGATAAGTCCTTAGTAATCCTTTTAATAAATTTTATTACACACGTAGACGGACGCACATGAATCACAAACAAACATGTATATACTCAAATCAGAAGGTGGGGCGATCGTAAATCTAGAACCGAGGCACACGTCTGCACGTTGTGGCTCTCGGCGCTCAACTGTGTTTTTCTCGAAGCCAAAAATCGGCGTTGCCACTCCACTCAACTAAACTACAGATCGTGTGCCGGCGACAAAGATCGCCTCCAAATATCCATCGACAGATGGATTATTAAATCTGAAACATCCCAAACAAAGCATACACAGTCACAAAAATACACACTTGCATCAAAACTTGTAACATCATCTGTTGTGAATGCATCTGCATATGAATGCACATGTCATGAATTTTTAAATTTTAAATAACATGTGCAAACATATTCATGCTGTTAACAAAAAATATAATGAACATACATCACACTCTGGTCCTCTTCATGCAACACCCTCCCCACAAATAACAAAAAGCACAATTATTGATCACAAACATAATTCTGAAAAGAATAAAGAAAGAAAAGCATTTTAAATAAAATCAATATGATACATTCAAAAATTAGCTAAAAACATCAATAAACCATTTAGTAGTTCAACAAGTTATGAATTTCTCTAAATATGGTGGAAAATTTCCTAAGCACTCTCAAGAACCTGCCAACAAGAAAATAGTGCCACAAAAAAAGGTTTTTTTTCTACAAAAAACAGAGATTAAGCAAGTCATCCAGAGAGGAACAACTGGTATTGTGACGAATTAAAATAATTCGCACAATTAAAATATACGCAGCACATGGCTGGAATTTGTCGCAACTGACCGACACGCCCTCCTTTAACGTATAGCAGGTGACAGCGAGCTAGAACGAAAGGAACACAAAGCGGTTGGAAAAACGTGACATCTTGGCGGAACAGAAATTCGCCACGGTGCTCCAGATTAATGACGCGGGACCACCATGAAATCACTAGAATTTCAACCTTGCCTGCCAGCAAATCGAAAAGTCTAGAATGACATCACGATTAGCAGAGCCAATAGGAGACGAGTTCTCTGGACGGAGCGAGAGAGTCCAAAATTAGACGGGGCGAGAAAAAGTCAGTTAGCGACCGGCTAAGCTGTGGTAGACTCCTCCGACCATCCAGGGTCGAAAGAGAAAGGCTATACGCGGACTTGCGTAGTTGGCGGCTTATTTCTCACGAAGAGAACTTTTAGCTTCGGCTAGGAAGCTCGGGTACAGTTCAACGAGATCATCAAGGCCGGATCATCCTGATTCTATAAAGTGCCTCGCAGTCATCCGCCCTGCAGAGAGTGAAAATCCAGGGACTTGCTCTAATTTCAACGAACTATTCGATGATATTGAATTAGCGGAACTCCAGGTGGTAACTCCTCCTAACGGACTCAGTCGACATTTTAGAGGACTTTCATTAACTGCGTAACGGATCTTCAATCTCCAAATTTTCTCCTCCGAATTGAAATAAATTCGTCGATTTTAATTTATTTGGCTGTGATTTTTTGTTGAGTCGATTGCTACCTCGATCAACGCGTTACAATATCCACAAATTCTTTATTAATTAAACCCTTTATAAGTGTAAATACTCAAAATGATCACAGTTATATTGACTTGAATAAATAAATAAATAACCATTCATCATAAATATATACATAACTTTGCCTAAAAATCATTGCGACTAACTCCATGTAAAATATATATTTCCTTATAACAACAAATTTATTAGGCCTTTAAAGTTTTATTTTCCCAACTTATTTCATTTCTATAACAGCTAATTTTATAAACAAACAATTAAACATGTAACTCATCCTTCCCATTATTATGAAAATCATAAGAAGTAGCATCTTTTACTTAGCATTAAAGTTTGAGTTTAAACACTAGGAGATGAGCCAAAGTTCTGTTTATACACAGAGAGTACAAATAATTGTTTCATGTTTGTTTAATTTTTTATTTTATGTTGTATTATTTATGCACTATTTCATGTATTAAATAAAATTTTAATTTTATTGTTTGTTTCTATTATATCAGCAACTGTGACAACAAAAAATTGTTTAATTTATTAAATACTTCTATTTCTATCTCTTATAAGTTCTAATTTTAACATTTACCGATTTTAATTAACTTATTTTTAATATCTATACGTACTTTATAACTTCAAGTTTTACATTTAGTTAAAGAAAAAAATCATTTTGGAAGAATGTTCTGACAAAGGAGGTTGCTAAAAGTTTATCTTTGCAATAGAGGATTAGTACTAAAATAAGGGGAGGAAAAATTTCTAAAAATAAATTTTAAAGAAGCTTATTGTTAATATTTCACATTCAAGCTAAACACGTAAGCCAGAAATTATTGTTCACATATCAGAAGTTAACATTTGAAGTCATGAATTTGCTTGAATGCAGAAATTGAAAAAAAAAAGGCCTTATAATCTTGCATTCACCTCCATTATCCGTTCAATTAAATTAATAAATATAATATATTCATCATATAGTTCGTCTTAGAAATCATGTTTGAATAACCATAGTCACAAATTACTCATATTTAAATTACTTAGCGGTACCATAGTTAAAGGGACGAAAACAACGCTCTGCCCATTGACCAATCAGAGTCCGAGTGCGTATTGTCGAAGGTCACATTCTAGCCGCCTGTAAAATAAAAATATTACACCTTACACGGAAAAAAAAAGAAGAACATAAGAAAGAATTCACCTGAAAAATTCGCAGAGGGATTCTGTTCTGAGTTAAATGGCAAACATTTCGAGAGATAATTATAGGGCCAAATGTTTTATTTTGCTTGCATTATTCCCGAATGATAAATTGCAGTTTATATCGCCCTCTGAAATTAACTGTTCTTCCTTCTGCATTTCAGCTCCAATGTCGCCAAATGAATCCTCCTTCCTGATACCCAATACAACATCTGTGACACTATTACTCTCTGCCTGGCTAAGTGGTGGATGCTCCATCCGTCATTTCGTGGTACAATATCGTCCGAAGTACCAGAGTCAGTGGACAAAAGTGCTCGAGAAACTGGATATGCCGAGAGACGTGTATGTTCTTCGACATCTGTCTCCAGACAGGGAATACGTCGTCATGGTTACCGCCCACAGTGAGGCCGGACTAACACAAGGGGAATATTTGTTCCGGACTTTATCGCCATCTTCCATAGGTAGAGATCTATAGCGTCAGCTGGGATAGTCGATTCATAATTGTGTCAACTAGTCATTTTATCTAATAGAATCACTGTTGCCTAATGTGAGGCATAATTATGCGTAATAATAGGCAGCCAGACAGGATTAATCATGTATTCTGATTAAATTAAATCAGAGTATATTTACGCAAATGTTCTAATGACTCTATATTTCATTAAATGTATCAATCCCGGAGGGAAGTTTGAACCAACTCGATAAATTTAGGAATAAACTGTTAAGTTTATTAACAATGTACATAATATTAATGTTTACGAACTCTAACAGTTTCAGAATTCATAGGTTTAAACTAGCTGAAATTTCTCGTGTTTTACCTGTTAACGGAAATTATTGAATCCCTCATTAATTCTCATTTTATATAAGAATTTTCGAAGACGATTAATAAATAATGACAAGAAAGTATTAATTTTTTTTCTAGTTTCTACATATTTAATTATTTTTCTTTTAAAATACCGTTTTATTTTAAAAGAACATTTATTGTTTTATTTTAGATGAAAATATTCTAATTGTTGCTTTTTATACTGCAAAAATTTGAATATACTGTAATATAGATACATTTCACAGAGAAACCTTAATTAAATGGTTGCATGTAAACTCTAAACGTACACAATTTCTAACGTTATCATCGTCTGTATTCGCATAGAAGTTTTGTGAATTGAAAAACATACATTTTAAATATATTTAACTGCATTCGTGTATATTTCAATGTGCAGATTCTATATACTCTGTTTCTGATTTAATCATTTTTTTCTACCAAAGTCAAATATTTTATATATGAATATACTTTCATTTAAATAACTGAGTACATAAAATATACGATAAAAGTTCTTGTACTTGATATAACCACATTTTTGATTTAAGACTCAAAATATTGGGATTTCCCATACATTTTTGGGGCCGAAATGTTTGTGTGTGTGTACCTGTTTCTGATATTTTAAGTAGCATGCAAACGTTAATGATGATATCTGTTTTAGTTCTATAAACTATGTAGGGTAAAAATTGTTTGAATTTCAAATACCATAAGCATTTTCACTGAATACGGTCGTGCTCTTAAATTTTCATGTGCTTCTTTTGAGATGTATATTTTTGATTGCATGCTTATACTGATCATACACTGCATGAATAATTTAATATGATATAATCTACATTAATGCAATTATTCATTAAATACAAAGATTGAACGACATTGATTACAATAAAATATATTTCCGTATCCTATACGTACCTTTGACATAGATTAAAAAAAGAAATGATCATTTATAGTTTGACAAATATGTTTTCATGGCTCTTTGGATATATAAAGAAGATATTTTTATACTTTTACATAAATACATAAAAGCTAAAAGTTGTGGAAAAAGACCAGGATTTAACTTATCTTTAATATTTATTTAATTTAAAAGGATAACTTTACCTTAAATCAATGATTCTTAACCTTTTTATATCCCCCGCCTTTGGACGATCTTCATATCCTACGCCCCGCCCGTATTTTCATTCAAGCGCCCCTCCCCCTCAGGTTGAGCATCCCTCTCTGCCTTGATTATACTAGATTATAAATCACTTTATGTATGTTTCTCTTAATGCATTTTTACTTACTATGTATCTTTGAACATATATAATTAAAACTTAAAAGAAGCATATATATACATATATATATTAAAAAGAATTATTTATATGTAATGAGTAATTTAATGTGAGACAGATATTTTTTTTACCGTTTTTCTTCCAGTACCTACATCTTTGCCAGCCTTCGGAAAGAGAGAAACAGATTTACCATTTTATATGAATGTGACCTTGGTGATACCGGTTGTTGTGTCATCTTTGGTGCTCGTTATTGTTATTTTTATTGTCGTGGTATGCCTGAGAAAGCATTCGGAAGACCGCGACGGTCGACTAGGTAATGTATTATAGTACTAGTCTTTCTGTCAATTTTTTTCTCGTTAATTTAGTTCTCGTTTCAACAATAACACTACCATATAGACAATTTATATTAACCCATATAAGACCGCTCCATGTTTCCTTTATTGGAAATGCACCAAACAGTTTTTTAAAACTTCTTAGAACATAAATTACACAAATAAGTTGTTTCCATAAAATTAAATTTATTTTTACGAGAGTTACAAAATGTTGCGGTTTCGCAACATCAGTCCGAAATGGTATATATATATATATATATATATATATATATATATATATATATATATATATATATATATATATATATATATATATATATATATATATATATATATATATATATATATATATATATATCGTCACGTCGGCAGCCCCTTTCTTCACAAGCAGTGGACTTAAGTGTCCCCCCCCCATGTGTTCTTCTAAGAACTTTTAAGGAACATTAAAGGAAAGACCGAATAATGACATTTTTTCCGTTCCAGAAAGTCCCACCTGTTGCCGGTTAACGTGACCCGAAGGCGACTGTCCAGTAAAGAACAGAGGAGTGATGGAAACAGAGAAGGGATGAACGGCCGATGAAGGGTAGGACATCTCCTGAACAATAAGGGGCGTTCCTAAGTGTCGCCTGTGAAGGATGACAGCCGCTGACGGCAATAGCGGAAATGACACAACGGACCCGGAAATGAGGGGTATTAATAGTTTCTGGAAGATTCGAGGCCCCTCGAGAAAGAACCGGGTGGAGGTGATAAAAAGCGGTAGCCTTTTTATCTCGGGGGACTTGCTTTGCTGACGACGCTGGACAGCGGTCGTTCTGTGAAGGCAGAGGTTTGTTTCCGAGAGAGGAGTTTTTTGGCCGGCAGACTTGGGATAAGACGCGTGCATTGGGCCGCGTCCCCATGAAATTATTAACTTTGGCGGTGAGCCAATTCTCTACTGCAAGGGCAGTATTGTAAATTTTGTACATATCTGTAAATATAACTATGCATAATTGAATAAAGAGTATTTTTTTTACTCTAAGTCTGTCTCCTCTCAGATAATTTGTGTGGATTTTTTGGCTAGAGATTAGCCAGGCTCGGTTTAACGCTATCTACGTCCTCGGCAGTGAAGCTACATTGTGGGGACGTGATAATATATATATATATATATATATATATATTAATTTGAATTTTACAGTCTTTGAAACATTTCGCATGAAGAGGTACATTACATTTTTACATACAGTAATTGTTTGAATTTTGCAGTGTTTACATGTCTTTTGTTTATTTTCACTATTTTTAGTAATAATATGGCCCCTACGGTCTTTCCGAGTCTCTATGAGAATTAGATTTTGAATTGAAGCTTCCAATATGTGAAGTTTCGGGTAAAACAGAATTCATCTGCATTTCCTAAAGCCCTTTTATCAAAGATATGGCTCTCTCAAAGATGGAGATCTCTGAAACTCTAATAAACTTATTTTAGAATTCATTACATCCTTGTAGAGTCTAGATTTTCCCCATACAATATGCTCCTTTTTCTTACTATATTGCTTACTTTTGCATTTCTTAGAAAAAATGTCGATTTCACCCGCAATGTCTTTAGGTGATTCGACATTTTCACATAAAATATCATCATCAATAGCTTCTTGATCCGTCAAATCATCCGGATTTGGAGGGATAATGACGAAATATGGTTCATCATTATCTTCTGTTGAGGACTATTCCAAAATATCATCATCATCTGGCTCATGAAAATACTGCAATGCCTCTTCCAATGTCAAAAATCGCATTTTTCTAGAGACAAACTTATCTGAAATGAAAACAATGCCAATTTTCTGCATAAAAAACTAGGCAGCATATCAAATCTTAAAAAATACACATTGGATTTATGTTGCGTTTTCGCAACATTTTTAAAAATATGAATTGAGAAACATAAAAACAAAAATTATGCCTTACCTGTTGAAGTCTTTAGTTTCTAGTAAACTAGGAACAAGCATCAAATCGGAAATTTAACATGTGCTGCTATCTACAGTTATTATTTGAAATTAGTCATTTTTGTCCCTTTCAAAACACCAGAAAAAAACAATTTTTTGCCAGAGATAAAAACGGGCAAATGTGGAAACAAAAAATTTACTATTAACAATTAAAGTATAGAGGATAAAATAAAAATGTTACTTCAGACGTACAAAACTTAGAACATGCCTTTAAAAAATGCAGAAATTAATGTTGCGTTTTCGCAAAGCGAGTCTTAAATGGGTTTAATTGGGTTCAATGGCGCACCCACGATTTTTTCTGGGGGGGGGGGCGATATGAACGGATAAAAATATTTATAATGCAAAATCAATATTCATAATGTAATATCTATTTCTTTGGAGGGGGCAGGGCCCCTTGCCCCCCCCCCTGCGCCACTGACCGGGTTCATTGGTAGTTATCATATCGGACCCCTTTGATAATTTGATGGAAGCTATGGACCCCTCCTTCTGATTATAAAAACTCATATAACAAATCTTATCCACAAAAGAGAGGGGAAAAATTGGAAATGCTATAAAACAACAACAAGTTTAAAACAATCTAATTATATTCGATAATATTTGTGCTCTAGAATGGGAACTCGTAAAATAAATGCTGGAATGCATATGTATAAAATAAAATAAAGAGGAGTACAAAAGATATCCGTATATTACAAAAACAAATTTGGGATTTAATTATATATATATATATATATATATATATATATATATATATATATATATATATATATATATATATATATATATATATACAGGGTGTCCATAATTAAAGTCCCACTTTCAAAAGGCTGCAAAAAAAGAACCACTGGTCAGACTTCAAATTTGAACTGAATATACTGGAAGAAGGGAGAAACGATTTGGTATAATAAAAAAAACGTTTCCAACCGCTTACAGCGCCATCTATTGATACATTTTGGAACTTTCTTTATTATGCCAAATCGTTTCCCCCTTCTTCCAGTATATTCAGTTCAGATTTGAGTCATTCTGACCAGTGGTTCTTTTATTGCAGCCATTTGAAAGTGGGACTTTAGTTATGGACACCCTGTATATAAAAGAGATTGTCTGTTTGTCCACTATAGAATCATAGACTGCTTCACCCACCGGGACTAAATTCAGCACAGTTAATGTTGAGGACCCGAGAAACTTAGCGCAGCAAAAACGAAGTTTGGGGCTCAATTAGTATTTTTTAAATTAATTTTTTAATGATTTTTTTGTGCCCGTAAGAGGTGCGCGTACCCCCTGTGGATACAGACTCCACTAAATGTTATCAGTGAAATCCGAATCTTATCCCCCGCGTGGTCATTACCAACCCCTCTTCCCCAACGCGGGGGAAGAGGGGTCTGTAATAACCATGAAACTACAGAGCTTCATGGAAATAACCTTTGGCCCTGCCTAACTGACTGACTGACTGACAGATAACGCACAGTCCAAACTGTTGGACATAAAGAGCTGAAATTTTGCATGGCGATTCTCCTATAGTGGAGTCTATAGTGGAGGGGTGCACTGATAAAGATTTTTGAAAAATTCTCCTTCGATTTTTTAAAATTAAGTTCTTAAGCTGTTTTCCAATTTTTTAAAATTTGCATTTAAAATGATAATCCGCGGGTTATAAAATTTAGACCACGAGAAAGATCCTAAAAATTCCTTTAAAGCGAAATCTTTTTCGAATCTTTACCTCCCTTTTCTGATTTTTGGTGAATTTTTAAAGATTAATCTTTAGAATTTAATTTATGAACTGCTGATCACGTGTTTTCTTTTCTTTTTGTGATACTTTAAATTAATTTTGCGTCACGTACATAACAACGAAATAAATTGGCAAAAGAAATATTAAAATACGGCAAAAGATAAAATTTAACCACTAGACTAACTGAGATGGGAGTTTTTTAAGAATGCAGTTTAAATTAGTATGTTTTAACACAACTTTCCCGGCTCTGCTTTATTAGCAAGAAAATTTTTTTTTTTTTTATTTAGTTGTTATGCATGTGACGATAAATTTATTTAAGGTACCAAAAAAGAAATCACGTGATCAGCATTTAATAAATTATATTCTAAAAATGAATCTTTAAAAATTCACCAAAAATCAGAAAATAGAGGCAAAGATTCGAAAAAGATTTGATTTTAAAGGAATTTTTAGGATCTTTCTCGTGATATAAATTTTATAACTCTCAAATTATTATTTTAAATGCAAACTTAAAAAAAGCTACTAAAACAGCTTAAAAATTTAATTTTAAAAAATCTAAGAAGATTTTTTCAAAAGTCTCTCTTAGTGCACCCCTACACTATAGGAAGAATCGCCATGCAAAATTTCAGCCCTTTAGGTTCAGCGGTTTGGTCTGTGCGTTGTATGTCAGTGAGTCAGTGAGTCAGTCAGTTACGGAACTGTTTTATATATATAGATTATTCATTTCATAGGTTTCTTGGAATTAATAGTACAATTTAGCCCGTCTTTTTTTTTTAGTTTAACATTAATTCGTATTGCTCAACAAAAAAATTTTCATAGAAAACATTTTAAATCAGTAATAAGTTTACTTTATAATTTCATGTTCTATAGCTTGCTGTTACTTTTCAAATAATTGCCTTAATTATGTTAACAAGTTTGAATAACATATAGCCAAGTAAAACTATTTAAAGGAATATGTGGTATTTTGTTGTTATTATTTCTTAATTTTGCTGAAAGGAATAATGATTTACGTTTTTTTTTATATCATGAAGTTCAACTGCACAACCTCTTGTCCCGCTGATAAGCCATACACAATGTTTGATTATAAAAGGAAATATACTTATTGTTCTGATGTGGACCCCAAAGCGTCACCTTATCAAGGAAAGTAAGTAGTTCATTTAAATATGTGTATTTGATCACATTTGTCTTTGTGTAATAAGACTTTATATAAAAAGGCACACGAAGCAGTAGTTCCTACAGTCCATGGCCGTTGTACATCGTTTGTAAATAACAAAAAAATCTATTTGCGTGTATACGTTTGTTTACTGTCTTATCTTCTCCTGAACACCGCACTGGAGTCTCGCAGTATGTGCCACAGGAACGTTGCAAACAAGAATAACATAAAAATAAATTTTTAGACTTAATTACAAAAGAAAAACATTATGGGATATATTTGCATTCACTTTATGCTTTATAAATCATTGAAAGTATTTACAACTTTATGTCCAATAACACGTTGTTATTTTAATGATAAAATATATTTGACGTAATATACTTGATAATTTTAAACAATTATTAGAAAATACTGAAATAAGTACAACACTTTGAGAAAATGAAGAAATGATGAAAAAAGGAGGGAAAATTCATGTAAAAGATAAGATCGTTTAAATTATCGGTGCTTTTATTTTTCATTCTAAGAATATTTCATCTTTTATGAAACAAATTGTGATAAATTTCCTACTGAAAATAAAAAATCCTTTCTCTCTCAAACTATAGCAATAATGGTATGTTTTGGTAAAAGTAAATGTAGAGACTGCATATGCAAAACAGTATCAGAAATAAATGTATGTGTTTGTATGAAATATATTTGGCATCAATAAAAAAGAGAAAATACTGAAATAAATGAATGAAAACAAATTGCATCTATTTTTTGTTGCTCAGTATTATTAAAGCTATTTTTTTTAAATATTCACTTAATAATAAAATCTGTAGTTTTCATCTGTAATTATGCAGACGTTAGAAAATAAATTTTCAGTCTTAATTGTGCGAAGATGAAATCTGCTTCTTTGATGATACCCTTGAAAAATAGCAACAAACATGACAAAGTAATTCTTATTGTTTTGTGTTATTAAAGTATTATAAAGACATGATTTTTTTCTATGTTAAAATCATTAAAAATATTTCAACGCAATGGTAGTTTTTACTATTAAGGATGTTTTTAATGCAAATCTCTATTTCAGCGATAACATTCCAGCCATAATTGGAGGAGTTTTGGAAGCCTTTGTTTTCATAACAATATGTGGTGCTTTTGTATATAAGCGGAAGCAGAGGAATAGAAGAAAAGAAAATAACATGCTGAATACAATGGTAGTATTAACATACATGCTTTGAATCCAACTGAGATCATCTACTGACCACAAAAGTCATGAGGGATCCCACAATATCATAAAACACATCTCAAAGATCACAAAAAAGATCTAGTCATGCCTGGAAAAAGGTAATGATTTTTCTTTTGTATAATATCAAAATGAAATCATAAAGTATTCCATGTTTTTTATTTTAATATTATTTATGCTTTTGCCTTTTTTGTCAAGTTCCTGCCATGATGATTTCTGTTTTGATATTACTTCAAGATTTTCTTCATGAAATCCTCAAAAAATGCAGTTAAAAGTTGTTTTGATATTACTTCATGCGTTGTTACGACTTTTGTCTGCTGTAGAAAGAGGTGTCTATGCTTTTCCAGTCCTTCTCCTCCCTCCTCTCTTCCGTTTTCGGGAACTGCTTTGTCGCAGTGGGTGCTGGAACATCTGCTGCCGTATTGGGGTCTCGGCCACCATTAATTTTCTTGCAGACCTCACTGGTGGGTGGAGGTTTTAGGGGACTGGCTACTACCTTGACGGGTCAGAGTTTCTGATCATTATGTCCCAGTCACTAGGGGTATGGGTGTTGGACAACCTTTTCCTGGCAAGCTGTGTTTTATTGGTGGTTTTCTGGAGGCACATAATTTCTGGAAATCCCTACTTGAGAAGGTGGGACCACAGCCGAAAGAGGGAGTTGTGAGTTTAGTTTGAGATGTCCACTTTTGGATTGGGAGAGAAGTCAATTCGCTGTATGAGTATGTTGTGGTATTTTGGGCTCCCGGTGTCCTGTTTGTACTGCAGCGTAGAGTCTTACTTCTGCTAAACACATCGCAATACAAAATGTAAGAGAGGAGGAATGTCGTCTCATGAAACTGGTGCTGTGACCAGGATCGTCCAGAAAACCTGCCTTTGATGAAGAGAAGGACCGTGGGCGAAAAGGACTAGGATCGCGTAGAAAACCTTCAGATGTTTTGAGCAGAAGAACCAGGATCGGATCGAAAATCTGGTTTGGGTTCGTAAAGCAAGGTTGGAATTTTGAAATACGAACAATTTTTATTGCATTTTTTTTAAATTGAATATGTAAATGTGAATTTTCAACTATGATCGGTTCTTTCTGCATATTTAATTTCTCAGTGATTATTTTATTTTGCTGCATTTTATTGTTTCCTTCTGTGGTACTGCATAGATTTTATTGCATTGCATTTTAAGTTGTTGATTATGGCTCTAAGTAGTGGACTGTGCTAATATTCAGGGTTACATACCATAAAGTCTTAAAGGATTATTTGATATGGTTGGACAGGCCTTCGGATTAGATGTTGGAGAGTAATTTTTAGTTTGAGAGATATTTTTGCATTCCTTTAAGAGTAATTTTTGCAGTGGTTTAATGACTCTAATCCCTAGCTGCTCAAAATGAAGAATGTTAATTCTTTCTTACCATATATCCCTTCGTTTGACGAGTATTCTTCATTAGCAGATTTTTTTCGGTCATTAACTGAGTTGCGGCCTATGAGAAGTGGTATGAGAATGACAAGAAGTTTGCCTTGAGCATGCGTTTGATCGGAGAGGCGGCCCGTTACGTTAGAGAGAATTTTAAAGCACGGGGAGTAGCAAATTTTTCAGACCTATGTGAGGTTCTGTCCGACAGGTTTCAGGTTCAGGAATCAGAGCATGTTTACATGCGAAAACTTATAGAAGCTTACCAGAGGCAGGAGGAAAATGTAAGGGAATATGGCGCAGGAGCTGATGCATTATCTTTTAAGGCGACACTAAAAGGGTCAACCGCGGGAGAAATGTCGAGGCAAGAGATCCTCAAAAGTGCATTTTTAGAAGGGCTAAGACCCCATTTGAAAAGATTTGTTTTGCCCTACAACCCCAAAACATTTGACGAGGCCATGATAAATGCCCTTATAGAGGAGGATATATATATATGAATCGTGGGTAGAAAATCATGGGGGAAGAAAATAAATCACTCCTGTCCTTGTGGCCTCTTCAAACGCTCAGTTGGAGATTACAATTGCGGATAGCAGAAATTCATAGAAGTATTGACGGATTCGGTGGTAGTATTAAGTAAAAAGGCAGATGAGTTTACCGTTCTAACGAGTGATCCCTATCAGGCCCGAATAACTGCTGTCAGATGTTGGAAATGTGGACAAGTGGGGCATGTACAAAGGGAATGCCAGTCAGTGGAGAATTTTGAGAGAAGTGTAGTAAACTATTTACCCCCTATTTAGTATAAGGTAATGATTACACAAGTTATGAAGTTACATAATGAGCACTTAAAAAAAACAACTATAGTGATTAAAGTAGATCGCGTTGTGGTCCAAAGGACAACCCAAGTTCAGTCATGTTCTGATACGTGTGAGGAAGAAACAAATAATTGACAGACACAAATGACAGGTAAAAAAATAATACATTTATTCATTATTAGGAGTATGAGAAGTTATTTTAAACAAAACGATAACAACATTTTAATTATCCCCCAAACATCATATATATGTAACTTTTAAATTTAAGCCTCAACGGCTAACAAAAAAATCGTGAGTAAGCATTTTGACCTACTAGCTTAAATTTAAATAGTTAAAACATCAAGTTTCATCTCATTGATTAGCATGGATCCAAAATGATAAAAATTTGGCAAAGATCTCACCGACTCAATGACACAAATATAGATGACGGATGCTGAGCGTCGCGTTCTGAAGGCTGGCTATCACAGACTCCCGGTGACACAAATCTAGATGACGGTTGCTGAGCGTCTCGTTCTGAAGGCTGGCTATCACAGATTCCCGGTGGCACAATCTAGATGACGGATGCTGAGCGTCGCGTTCTGAAGGCTGGCTATCTCAGACTCCCGGTGACACAAATCTAGATGACGGTTGCTGAGCGTCGCGTTCTGAAGGCTGGCTATCTCAGACTCCCGGTGACACAAACTAGATGACGGATGCTGATGACGATGGAAACTGCATAACGCAGTCATGTTTTAGTAGGCCTGGACGCCGGGGACCAAAACCCCTCTTAACAGATCAAATCTTCCTCCAACGGCCCTCGGTCACTCCTCTCCTCCTAAAAACCCCGCGCACACCCCTATAAGGGTGGGAAGTTTCACTCCAAAAAAACTCCGCGTACCCTCAACAACAGCGCCTTTCCGTAAAAAGTTCCTTCCAAAATGGCGGGAAAAACACCCACGCCCGCGCAGTGATACAGGATGACCCAGGAACAGGTGTCCAGCGAACACCCCCTTCTTCGCTGACCCCGGCCGGGTCAGGGAGCTGGGCTAAAAATAGATCGCAAAAACGAACAGAATTGCTTAAAAAGTAGCCAAAATTGGGGAGATTCGTGATAGAAGCTGAGTCGGTGAGAAATTTACCAGAAATTACCGACAATACATTAAAACGGCAAATTACTGCTGGATTTCTACCACGTTAATGATTACAAAGTAAAAACATAGGATATTCTAATATTACAATAGGCCGTTATACAAATTTAAAACAAAATAGTGAATTAAATAATACATAAAATACACTTATTCACTTAAAGAAAACATGGATTTTGAACATCATACCCGTGACGAAGGATACCGCAGCGAGAGAAAAAAAAACACAGCACCCCAAAAGCTTATTAGTACAAGGCGCTTATGACACACAAATGAACTTCTTAATCATTAACGAATTAAAATTACATAATTGCGAGAAATGTAATTAAAATTCAGGCTGACCCGAAATTAAAGTTTAACAGAGTTTGACAGAACACTAATGCTAAGATTTTAAGAGATACAGGAAATTAACAATAGCAAGATAGTTAATAAAATTAGCTGCTATCTGCCATAATTAAATCTATTTAATTATTTTACACATTTAATGATAATAAGAACAAACAAAAAAAAAAGGAAGAAGAAAAAGTTTAAAACAAGTTAATACCAAATTTAGACTTATGGGTTTAAAGTTATCACAGCCCAGGGTTTCCGAGCAAGTTAAATACTTAGATTAAGACTTAAGTTTGCAGTAAACCAAAGTTAATTTTTATTTTTTATTATTTTATTTTAAAGAATATTCATGTTGATGATGAGTAAGCAACTACCAACTAATTATAGAGATAAAACTAAAACTTACTAGCCTTGATTTGTAATTAATTAGCTAATTAATAAAGAGCACCACCACAAATATCCTCCGTCCCATTGAAAAAATTTTTATGCAATAAAAATTTTTACACACATGTTGAAACCAAAAAAAGTGACAAACCATCTTAAAACAAAACACACTATCTCAGAATATAAATGGGATGTGATAAAACAAAATCTTAACAACTGGTCAAACACTTAAGGTGTAGGTAAAAGTTTCAAAATATAAGCAATGTATAAAAGACAAGACATCATAACAATGATTTTTCTAATCATCTACTCCTCCGAGTCTCAAGCAGGGGAAAAAAAAAATCCCCAGGACACCCACACAAGGACCCCCCGAAAAAAACACAATCTCCAATTTGAGATTAAAAGTTGAATAATAAAAGGTTGATTAATAAAAGGTTCGAGGTATGTTCAACGACAAAATATACACATAAAAAGGGGAAAATTAAAATAGCTTATCAGGGTAACCTGTCACACTACACCTAACACAAAAAAATTCTTTATATCCACCTAACAATGAACGGTAAAAAAAGACTAACTACACAGATTCATCAACCCAAAATTGTACGAGACAAAAGCCCAAATAAGGAGTCTTCACAACCCATGCCTGGATTTCCACCAGATGACACACAAGTAAATAAAAGTAAAATAATAAAATAGAAGAATACCTTCGATCCTGCCTCACAGTCAGTAAACACAAATAGAAACAAATTCATGAGGTAAGCCACACAAAAAAAATTTTCAATCCTCACAAGGTAACACAAGCCCTCAATATTATCAAAACAACCAATTTGTGACCCAAGCTGAGCATCTGTAAATAGTAAAAGCAGAATATGTTTACATCTCATGGAATGACAAGATTTGACCAATAATGTTTAGGGTGATATTATATCAACCACACAATAACTGTTTCAAGTTAAACAGTGTAAAATATTTTAAATTATGATTAAAATATAACAACATTGCGCATTAAAATTTGGGATATATAAGGGAATACGAATAAAAATGAGTAGAATATCATAGATAATAACACATAACATAAAAATAGACATATATATAATAAAAAAAATTCGCAATCAGGCGCTGAAAGGAATAGAATATATAAAAAATAAAATATATACAGTGAGGACTTAATCGGTGGGGGGTATGCATACCATGACATAATTAAGGAAGAGTTGTTCACCTTAAGATTTATGCCAGCATAGGGATAAGTAATTGAAAACAAAAATGCATTCTAAGGACATTTAGGCTGGGATTACTACCAAGAACTCAAGGCGAACTGTCAAATTGAAAGTAGGGAATCTCACCCTCTGAATACCCTGACCAGAAATACTTGCAAACAAAACATCTGTCCAACAAATACTCATGAGCAAAAGAATACAGAGATGTGAGAGAGCACCTAAGGACAAGAATGAGCTGCAGACACAAACCGTCACCGATCAATAACTGACTAGTTCCACAACTGAGGCACATGGCCAAATGCTTACAAAATTTTTGACAAAATAAGTAAGGGAGTCACTATGCTAGCATTAGTGAAATCAACACTCTTCGGAGACACAATTCGGTGTAAAAAAAAAGCAGAGGAAAAAGCCTCTGGAGTTTAATAACAACAAGCAACAAAAAAAATTTTTTTTTTTTTGATACACAAAATTTTAAATTTAAACAAAATTTGATTAAGCTGAGCAAACCCACAGCCCAATGATAAAATACAGAAGAACATGACAACACTCGACAAACTAAATAATACCTAATAACACATGAATACCCTTAGGTATTAAAATTGCAACAGCACATGAAATAAAATAACACTTGAATTCTTTGGTCACGGGTTATACGATATATATACTCCAGAGATGTAAACCTAAGATGCCCAACAGAGATAAGGCAACAAAAGGCCCCAAAATAAAAGAAAATAATGACTGTGAGATAGGTATGAGGCAAAAAAAAAATGTGAGCAAACAAAGGTAAATAAATTAATGATCCCCTACTTGCACTAGAGCCTAGGGTTTAGTGCTCTTAACCACAAAACCATATTGATCTCTGGGCCTTAAAAAATACCCATGAGTAGTACTGGACAAGGGAATGAGCTGAGTACCTGAAGTACTGGGAGTTACATTACAACTATCCATATAATCATCAGACATATTATCCAAGAAGGAAAGCGGTGATACAGAGGTATCCCTAAAAACATCACTCTGGACATCTGATGGCCCTGGAGAATTAGTAGCAACAGCAGTATCTGGTTGAACTGGCGTAAGCACAGGGGGAAGGGTAAAATTACAATTATCAGAAAACCAAGATAAATCCATAGGTAAGCCAAAGGGTTTGAAATTTACTTCAGTGGACTCTGAGTTTAAATTAACAATATTAGGAGAAGGATCTTGTAGAGAAATATTAACAGGAATGGATGGCTGATTTTCAACATTTGGAAAAAGCTCCCTGTCGACAACTTTAATTAAGCGGTTGATGTGGACTTTTTGTACATTACTGGGTTTAGCAATTTCTGAGATTACAAATAGGACGGGGGAGGACTTTTTTAACACACGAAAAGAACCCTTGTTAAGTTTACACAGCTTTTTGCTAAGATGAGGTTTAATAGCAGGGACATGGAGAAAAACAGTGTCACCTACTTGAATTGTTTTAGAAAATGGCTTGGAAAGTGACTGTTGAGTCTGGTTTTCAGCAGCCTTCGTTAAATTTTGGCTAACAACTTCAAATGACTTTTGGAGTCTTACAGTTACATCATGAGCAAGAGTACGGGTATCAGAGTAAGAGCGAAATTTACTATTAAAAATCAAATCATAGGGTAAGCTTAAATCCCTACCATAGGTTAAGTAAGCAGGGGTTTCCTGAATGGTTCTGTGGAAAGCAGTACGATGAGCCAAAAGTGCAAAGGGTATGTGTTCACACCAACCAACCTGATTTTCTGCTACCAAGTGGCTAAGCGAGTCAATTAAAGTCTTGTTCAGTCGTTCACATATCCTGTTCCCCATCGGATGATAACTAACCGTGTTACGTTTAGATATTCCCAATACGTCATAAACCTGATTCATCGCTTCAGATAAGAAATTTGAGCCTTTATCAGAGTATAACATTTCCATGAGACCATGGCGGGAAATAAAGTCCACCAAAACAGAAGCAATAGTGTTACTTTGTATGTTAGGGACAGGGTAAGCCTCAGGGTATCGAGTGAAATAATCAGTAATTACAATAATGAACTTATTTCCTTTATTGGAAGTAATTAAGGGACCCACGGCATCAAAAGAGCATTTTTGAAAAGGCCTGGATGGAACAGGAATTTGTTGAAGAGGAGCCATCTGATTCTTACATAAACCTCTACGTGCAATACATGAATGACATGACTTAACATAATTTTTGACAATACGATACAGACCAACCCAATAAAAATTTTCTTTAACCCTGTGCAATGTTCGAGAAAGGCCAGGATGGGCAACCGTGTGGTTGTCATGACATAATTTTAAAACTTCAGATATTAAGGAATGAGGAACAACTAGCTTAGGACTATCATTATGAAGAGATTGAATACGTGTTTTACACACAAGTAGACCATTAAACATAAAATATATAGGAGAAGTGGGTGGGAATTTAGAATTAGAGTTTAGCATGTTTACAATTCTCTTACAGTGATGGTCTGACTTCTGTTGAAGAATTAAATCATCAGTTGAATACGAATTTAAATTAAATGTTAAGGGTTGCACTTCAAGAGTGTTGACATTTCTGGACAAGTAGTCTGCGACCAAGTTTTGCTTACCAGGCTTATGTACAATAGTATATGAATATTGTTGCAGGGCAATAATCCAACGAGCTATTCTGGAAGTAGGGTCTTTTAATTTGAACAATTGGGAAAGGGATCTCTGATCACAGAATAAAATGAAGTGTTGACCATATAAATATTGCTTGAAATGATTAATGGCAAAAACAATGGCAAGGGCCTCCTTCTCGACAGTGGAATAATTACACTCAGCAGGATTTAATTTTCGGGAAGCATAAGAAACAGGCTGGGAAACACCAGAAGGTCCCTCTTGCATTAAAACTGCACCCAAGGCATAATTACTAGCATCAGTATTTAAGGTGAAGGGCTTATTAAAATCGGGTAAAAGTAAAAATGGCTCCTTAATGATGTAATCCTTAAGAGTTTCAAAAGCTTCCTGATGTTCAGATTGCCAATTAAATTTTACTTTATCCTTAGTTAAATTAGTGAGGGGTAGGGCAGTCTTAGAATAATTTGGAATAAATTTTCTATAAAACCCTGTTAATCCTAGAAAGGACCTGATTCCCTTTTTTGAATTTGGGGGAGCGACATCTTTAATAGCACTGATATTTTTAGGGTCTGGTAGGACTCTACCTTCCGTTATCCTATGACCTAAGAAAGTAATCTCCTTACTAATTAATTTACACTTCTTTGGCTTAAGCTTGAGGTTAGCCTCCTGTAGTCTCTTAAAGACAATTTCTAACCTCTCGAGATGTTCTTCGAAGGTGGATGAGGCTACAATGATGTCATCAATGTACACAAAAATTGATAAGTCTGATAAACCCGCCAAAACAAGTGACATCAGCCTCTGAAAGGAACTACTGGCATTACGGAGACCAAAAGGAAGACGGTTAAACTGATAGAGATTATCTTCAGTGGCAATAGCTGTGAGATGAGCATCATCAGGATGCATCAACATCTGGTGAAAACCTGAGGTCAGGTCAAGAGTTGAAAAAATTTTAGCCTCACCAAGTTTGTCTATCATTTCACTCATCTGAGGTAAAGGGAAGTTATCGGGGATTGTTTATGCATTAATCTTCCTTAAATCTGCTACCAAGCGGAACGACGAATCTGCCTTCTTCACCAACAGGACAGGAGCAGCATAACTAGAAGTCGAGGGAACAATTATACCCGCCTCTAGGAGTGTATTAATCTGGGACCTCATTTCCGACTTTAAACTAAACGGTACTCTATAGGGCTTTGAACGAACAGGGATATAATCAGTTAAATTAATGCGATGCTTAATAATGTCACACGAGCCAAGATCTTTAAGAGATTTAGCAAAAACAGACTGATATTTCTTAATCAATTTAGCAGTTAATTCTCTCTCATTACTCTCTAAGTGTGACAAATCAAGTTCTCCTCCAAATGAGTCGAAATCAACTATCTCATCCTCAAAGCTAAGGGTATTGACCGAGTAATCATTAGAATCAAGTTGCATAGGTGAGACAATAGCTAATCTTATTTTTTTGTTTAAGGTAATATTTTTATTAGACACATTAATAATTTGGACTAAACAAGATAAATCATCACTCACAACGGAAGCTGATCTTGCAACAACAAAGGTATCAAAAGTCAACTTACTATTTGGTTCAACCAGAACAAGGTCACCAGGTTCAAATTTAGAAGAATCAGGCAGTTTAATACTCACTCTGGTCTCAGAGTTAGATTTTAGCTTTAATTTTGTAGGTAGAAAGCCAAAAATAGAACTACACTCATGGGAGATTGAAGTATCCGAAGTATTTAAGTTAATGTTTACATCAGTATTATTTGAATTTAGATTATTATTAGAGTTTAGAGGCAACAAATTTGGATTCCAAGATATGGAGATATCTGGATTAGACAACACAGAATCACCACAGTGTATTTTAAAGTTAAACAGTTGAAGGAAGTCCAATCCTAAAATTAAATCAAAGTTTTGAGACAGTGGGAATTCCGAAATTAAAAAGTTAGAAGTGAATTCATGATTTGCTATGTTTAGGTGACATGTCACAACTTCTGTGACCCTAATATCAACGCCAGTAATGGCTTTCAATACAACATGAGGAGAAGGTTTAACATGACAAACAGAATAATTTACAAAATTTTTAGAGATTACACTTATCGAAGCTTCAGAATCAACTAAACCACGAAGCTGCCTGCCCTCAACAAACACAGGAATGATGGGCAAGTTAAACATATATTGAGGTACAAACACAGGATCCGGCATGGGCTGTGAGGAAACTAGTGGATCACAAACACTGTCTCCACCCTCTAAGGGTTTAAAGACCCCTGATTACCTGCGCCATTACCGTCCTGAGAGTTCGAATTTACATGGGGAATATTTTGCATGTCACGCTTCTTCTTAAAACACTCGCGGGAGGAGTGGCCAAGTCTGTGGCAATAAAAACAAGTAATATTTCTTTGGGAGGCCCTCCTGTCGTTAACCGGGGCTCTAACATTTGACATACTGTCAACCCTGACAGTCAAAACTTCTAATTTTTCTGTTAACGACATTAAAGACTTGGTGAAAGTCTCTGTCGTGTCCTTAATGAGTTTAGTTAGGTCCCCTAGATTCTGCCTTTCCACGGAAGCTGAATTGGCTGACTGGGCTTCCATAAAAGGATTGAAAGTACCAGGTCCAACCATTGCATTGACATGGGGGGCAGTAACATTTAACGCTTGTTCTACTCTAGAAGCTAACACGGTGGCTTCTTCTAAGGTTTGTGGGTTGGTAATTATGATTTGGTGTTTTATTTGGGGCCTAAGGCCTGTTACAAATTGAGACAAAAGAAGCGACTTTTTAAAATCCTGAGTAACCTGACCAGAAGTGATGACTCCGGTCAGGGCACTCGACACCACGCCTTGCAGCCGGATAGCGAAATCTGCTACAGTTTCATTTGGGATTTGAATGCAATAATTTATAGCAGTCATGGCCTCAGCCAAAGACCTGCTCTGCGTGAATTGCTTAAGGAAGTGGCTCTTTAACTCCTCTATAGTAGTTATGTTAAGTTCCTTGAGGGACGACTCATAAAAGGTTTTAGTAGGCCCCGCTAATTTGAGTAACACAATAGCGACCTTTTGGTTCTCTGACTAATAGAGGCCGTGTACGGGAAGGGCAAACACGTACTTATCCTCCAACCAACAATTGTCCTGCTCTGTGAAACGATGGTGGTGTGATAGATAAGCCCCATTCTGCCCCCTTACAAGCCCCTGTTTAGGTGCCGCCAGTTGCAACCTGTGCGGTGAACCAGATTAAGGGGATTGAAACTACGGTGCAGCCTACCTTACGTGTCGACCAAGTACAACTTCCCGACCCTAAGTGCCTTAAAATTCAGGAACTATTGAGAGATGGGAGAAACCCGAAAGGAGTTGCTGATGTTAAAGACTTAACCTATAGGTTGCACACGTCTCTCGATTTGGGAAAGCATCAGGAGGGGGATCGATTTAAGATACCAAGGGTCAAAAGGATAAATTTTGGGGACTTGGTGTATTGTGATGGCCCTACTGTTGCGCTTGCCACTAGTAGACAGTTCGGCCGCCTAAACGGTCGCTGTACTAGTCCTTATAACCGACGCCCGCCAGATCCGGGGGGAATGTAAAAGAAAAATAACCCTAATTTCTTGTATTTCATGTAAATGTATTTCTCCTGTTTTGTATATATATCTAAATTAACTTTAATCTAGAAAATCTTAGAGACTATTCTTCATATGTGTTAACGTGCATTTAAGCTTAGTTTCACGAGAAACTGGTTGCTACCCCCATTGTTTCTCTGAGGAGTTTGAAGGATTATACAAGCCGTGTGAACGGATGGTAGCCGCTTTTTATTAATGATACGTTTAGGATTATTGAAATGACAATTTTGTAAGATATGTTGTATAGTATGAAAATCTTTATAATGCTGTGCATGTATGTATGTATGTATTTTTATATACTGTGTGTATATATTTCTTAATGAGTATTCTGCTTGTCGTTAGGGAAAATAGTTTTGTAAAAAGAGTTGCCATAAACTGTGTGTCTCGGTCTCTTGGTGTAATAGCCGAGAATATTTTGTTTCGTGACTGACTTTTACAATCAGGAGTTAACTAGTGTAAGGTGGTGCCGGGGAGTGCTGCTTGCAAAATAAAATAGGAACGGTGGGAAATGTTGTGACGACTTTTGTCTGCTCTAGAAAGCAGTGTATATGACTTTCCAGTCCATCTTACCGTCCCTCTTTCTTCCGTTTTCGGGAATTACTTTGTCGCGGTGTGTGCTGGAACATCTGCTGCCGTCTTGGGGGTCTCGGCCATCATTAATTTTCTTGGCAGATCCCACTGGTGGGCGGAGGTTTTGAGGGACTGGCTACTACCTTGTAAGCTATGTTTTGTTGGCGGATTTCTGGAGGCACATATTTTCCAGTAACCCCTACTTGAGAAGGGCTGACCACAGCCGAATGAGGGAGTTGTGAGTTTAGTTTGAGATGCCCACTTTTGGACTGGGAGAGAATTCAGTTCCCTGTATGAGTAAGTTATAGTCAAGTCTTGACAACGACTTCTACATGGTATTTTGTGATCCCGGAGGCCTGTATCTAACGAAGCGTGGGGTATTCCTTCTGCTAAACACAATGCAATGTAAAATGTAAGAGAGGAGGAATGTTGTCGTGACACATGATTTTCTTCATGAAATCCTTACAAAATACAGTTAAAAGTATGCCACAAAGCAAGTTATTTTCTAGAATTTACATGAAATTATGGTCATGGTTATTTGGATTTTCACAAGAGAACCAATAAACTCAGTTACATGCTTTGGTTTTTTCCACCAAAAATTAGTGTTAACTTTCTTTTTATTGATAGCAATCACAAGGAAAAAAATTGAGAAAAATGTGTATTCTCCAGTTTTCCAGTAAAACACATATTTCTTATTTTTTTAGAACATTCAAATATTAGTAAATGATTTTTTAAATAAAAATTATCTCTTATCTTCCAAATAACAATCTGAGTACGTAAAATGTACCCTACTGAAATCAATCAGCCTAAAACTTGTCCTGGTATATGGTTACCGGTATAGTTAAGAATCTGGTTATTGTCAATACAAATTTATTCTCGAGAATGCATAGTTTTACTTTGTTATGCTAATGTTAGCTAAAGTTGATATAGTTGCCCAGTATTTGGAAGTTTCTATGTAGACGTGATAAAATATACAGCTATCCTTAACAAACATACCCATAAAAACAACACTCGATGCATTTTTGAACCATTATTTCTTCTTTATTATGTAATACATTTCTTGCAATCTTAAATTGAATTTTTTTTTAGTTACATAGTATACTTTAAATATTCCTTAACTTTTTTTAAAAGACATCAGTAAGAGACCCTCTAAAAATATATGAGAAGATTGTTTTGATCGGTCAACGCAAAATAAAGACATAGTCACAAATTTACTTTCAAAAACTCAGTAGATATCTCAGTACAATTAATAAACTGTTTTTTAAAAATAGTAATTTTGACTGTGTCTTGATATTTTGAAAAGAATTAAAGAAAACGTTCCTAAAGATGTTTCTTTATGTAAGATTTGAAATATTGTAATTTTGCTGAATTTTACGATGAATCTTTAAAAAGACCTGTTAGATTTCTCAATAAACCGCAAATTTTAGTAAAGGTTGGTAATAATTAAAAGAGTTGTATATATATTTTTCATATATAGTTCATCTTACAAAAAGGTTGAAATTATATATATATATATATATACATACACTGCTGGCCATTAAAATTTCAACATCATGAAGGAGTGATAATACGAAAGTCAAATTCGGAGGAAAGGAAGAAGATGCTAGGATATGAAAGGGATTAGAATTTAAGAGCAATCGAACGATGCCGGAGGGAGAAACGACATCTTAAACTCAGTATAAAAGGAAAGTTATGCAGTGGGTTTCTCATTCGGAAATCCCTTTTGAATGTTGATTGTTTGTTATTCCTCGTATAAGAAGGGGAAACGGCTGCCAGCACGTGTCGGAATTCGATAGCTGCAGGATCGTGGCCTATCGAGAGTGGGGTTTACCGTTCCGTGCTACTCGCAATGGTCAGAATCCAAGAACTGTCAAACGAATATGCAATCTATGGGTTCAGGAGGATCATACTGAACGTCATGCAGGATCTCAACGGCTTCTCGCTAGTATCGCCCGAGAGGACAAACATGTGGTCAGGTCGGCTTTGGATGATCGTAAAGCCCCATCACGGACCATGAGTCAGGAAATGGGCTTCTTTGCTGCACGATAAAATATCCGCTAGGATAGTGTGACGACGTCTGGATCAGCACGCAATGTCTGGACGGCGACTATTATTGCAGCTTCCATTGACACTGCAGCCTAAAGACGCGCGGCGACAGTGGTGCGCCCAAAGACAAAAATGGATACAGGAGTGGCATCACGTCGCCTTTTCAGACGAGTCCCAGTTCTGCAATCAGTATCATGATGGACTATCCGTGTCTAGATGCACCGAGGAGAACGCACGTGGCATGCTTGCATTAGATATCATCCGGGCCCTGCACCAGGTGTGATGGTATAGGCAGCATTGGGTGATTTGCATTAAACTGACACTACTCAGAGCCACCTGAAGCACGATCTAGGAACCAGAATTCAACCAAAATTGATAGAGGGTCAAAGGACGACACGGGAAAGAGTTTCCGTGAAAAAAAAAATAACAAAGATCCAAAAGTTACCGATAGGGGAAGATAGGGTGCTGTTGTTGTCGGCACATCTGAGAATTTGCACGAAACGTAAGTAAAACATCAAAATGCAAATTCACGACTTCGTAGTCGACAGCAGCGCCAATATTTCAGGCTATAAAGATAAGGGGTGAATACCAAAAAAGTTGTAATAAGCGGAGTTAGAGACTCCATCAAGATACACCTTGACCTTTAAATAACCCCGCAGCAAGAAGTCACATGGATTAGGTCCGTAGAGCGAGGTGGCCATGGAAGTGGAAAAAAGCGACTGATGACCCTTTTTTCTGTAAAACGATGGCGCAACAGATCCAGCATCGATCTTTATTGTCCAAAATGCTGGAGCTGCTGTCGAATACGTAATCATGAATTTGCAGTGTCATGTTTTACTTGTGTTTTATGCAAATTCTCGGTTACGCCGACAACAATAGCGCCATATCTTTCCCTATCGGCGACTTTTGGAACTAATTTGTTTTCATAGAAACGCTTTCCCATGTCGTCCTTAATCTCTCTATCACTTTTGGTGGAATTCCGGCTGATAGATCGCGCTACATGTGGCTCTGAGTAGTGTCAATGTAATAAAAATCCCCATATATATATATATATATATATATATATATATATATATATATATATATATATATATATATATATATATATATATATATGAAACGTAACGGACGCGGGGCGATGAACGAAGGCGGAGTGGATGGTATTTAGTGGATGATATTTTGTTATTTAAATACCGTGCTTCGTCTACCTGAGGTCGAAATGGATAAAATTGTCGCCCGGCAGTGCGTCACAGCAGTTTAGAATCAATTCCCGCAACATCTCAAACCTCGGACTCACAGATCACACCACAATGTTTATCTACCTACATCTTTATTAAAATAAGTATCGTAGAAAGATGGCTTCTCGGGGCAGCGTACAAGATGAATAAAGCACACACCTATATGATTCCAGGTCTTAAATAGACTTATCTTGCCATGTGATCGCAGTAGAGGTTAATTGGTTAAAAGTTAGGGAAAGGCGTGACTATTGCGCTATAGTAGTTAATTGTGTACCCACGCTATGCATGTTTAGTTTTCGAGTAATATAGTCGCCATTTTAGAATTCTCGCTCGAGGGCTTTTAGAATCAAAATCCAAATTAGCTCGAACGCCCAAGTTAATTTAGAATAACTAGAATTTTAAAGTGTTATGGTATTTTTAATGTTATATATATATATATATATATGTGTGTGTGTGTGTGTGTGTAAGTAACATGATGGGTCCCCCAAACAAGAGAATACTGATGATATTGGACCCACCGTGTCACAGAGAAGATTTAAAGAACTAGAAGAATTGCAGCATCCAAATGATCGGGAGCCAGACTACGATCAACACGTCAAAACAATTATTTATTTAGGCGAACATTGACACAACCTCTTGGGGCAACAGAAAATCGGCGAGAGCCAACCTGTACATGGCGCAGGGCCTTAAATAGACTTTTGAGGCTACCTCGTCATGTGATCTTGATAGGAAATGTTAATTGGTTAAAGCCTTGGAGTGGCGTGATATTTGCGCGGAAGTAGTTAATTTATGTATCCACACTACGAATGTTTGGTTTTTTAGCAATAGAGTCACAATTTAAAAGTTTTCGCCCAAGGGATTTTAGAACTTAGGAATTAGGTTAATTAAGAGTTTTAATTTAGGTTTTCTTTAACTTTAAATGTTATAGCATATTTTTAAATGTTATATATATATATATATATATATATATATATATATATATATATATATATATATATATATATATATATATATATATAAATATATATATATATATATAAGCTGATTTTGGAAGTTTTTTAGTAAAATTTTTCAAGATGTTAAATTTAATAAACAGGAAAACCAACGTAAATAAAGCACAAATAGCAATAAGATGCAATTATTTTGCATACGGCCGTTTCGAAGCCACAAAGGAGCTTCTTCATCAGTGCAACGAACTTAGTGGCAGCTCAAAAAGCCGAGACTAAGGCTTAGTCTTCGGTTTTTTTGAGCTGCCACTAAGTTCGTTGCACTGATGAAGAAGCTCCTTTTTAGCTTCGAAACGGCCGTATGCAAAATAATTTCATCTTATTGCTATTTGTGCTTTATTTACGTTGGTTTTCCTTTTTATTCCTCGAGCACAAAGGTTTTATCTTTTCTTTTCAAAAAATCTTAAATTTAGTTTATTTTGGTAGTATTTTCTTGTATAGTCATGTTTAGTGTGCAAAATGCCTAAATAAGATCTGATTATGTATTATTTAATTTCTATGTGCCTTCTTAATTAGCCGATTTTTATAGCCTTTTCGTGTATAAATGGGCAAACGATGTCAGTTTTGTTTGAATCTTCCACCGGTTTCTCCGTTTTGTAACTTTATGTTCCTTGCACTTCCTTCTTTTGTTCTTTGCGGTGCGTCAATGTGTCATATTTTTGGGTGACGGACCGCAGGACGCCTTGGCAGCAAATCCGAAAGGGTAGGAGTGATGGAGCGAGGGTGGGATGGTGTTTGTTTAGTGCTTTTGGATTAAACCAATGAAGATACAAAAGGAAGAAAACCTTGAAGGAAGAAAAATGAAAAGTACATTTTTTATGGTAGAAGAGATAAAACGGTCTTCACAGAAAAAAAGGGGACAAGCGGCATTGTCGAGAGAAAGAGGAAGATCATATCACTGTGCTACCGAAACCTGGTTCGGAATATTTGGGATACTTGACACCTCGTTCCGGTTACCGCGAAGAAATAGCGAAATCATTGCATAATTTTTCGAGCCAGAATTAAAAATATATATATATATATATATATATATATATATATATATATACAGGGTGAATCTGAACAAGTGGTCAAGACTTTACGGGGTGATAGAACGCATCTACACGAGCAATATTCATCATAGAAAGTATGGGCATAACGCAAACAGCGAGGTGCTAGGTGGCGCTGTAAATGGTACCCGCATGCCACACGTCCTCATTCGTTCCAGCGGCGGTTTTCCGTAAATGTTTGGGCAGGGATCCTCCATGACCATTTGGTTGTCCCATACCTCCTGCCACACCGTCTGGAAGGCGAATCGAATCTCACATTCCTATGAGAGGTGTCGCCGTAGCTGCTGCGTCCGATTCCAACCCCCATCAGGTCGAGAATGTGGTTCCATCACGACGGTGCGCCTGCACACTTGGATGTGCGGAATGCTTGGATGTGCGGAACAATTTAGATGCAACATTTCCAGGGTTATGGATTGGTCGAGGTGGTCCCATAGCTTGGCCACCAAGATCGCCGGATCTCTCGTGTTTGGACTTTTTCCTGTGGGGACATATGAAAAGCCTAATCTACGAGTGCCCCATTGAAACCAATATGGAACTAGTCGACAGGATCGCCGTTGTTGCCGGCGATATTCAGGAAATGTCTGGTGTCTTCGCAAAAGTGCGTCAGTCCCTATCCCGCAGGTATGAAGCCTGCATTACAGCTGGCGGAAGCTCTTTTGAGCAATTTCTTTGACCATGTAAATCAATTACATTCCTGTTAATAAAATGTTTTCTTCCGTATATCCTCTCATTCTTGTGTTAATTATTTAAATGTGACAGTGGAAAACTACCTTTTAACTTCTCACCGTTTGCATTCCGACCATACATTCCATGACGAATATTGCTCGCATAGCTGCGTTCTATCACCCCGTAAAGATTTGCCCACTTGTTCAGATTCACCCTGTATATATATACAGTCGATTCTTTTTACTTAGACCACCAGTTAATCGGGCCAGCCGCTTATTCGGACCGAATACCATCTTGTAACATAAGGCATGTTCGTTTAATCGGACAGCCGGTTATTAGGATCAAAAGATAGTGTCTCGATGTGGTCCGATTAACCAGAATCGATTGTGTATATATAGAGAGGAGAGGAGGCTATTATGGAATAGTCGGGTAATATGGAATACCGAGTCTCTGTTTGGTGCTTCTATCACGAGAGAATACCATGAATTACTCATGAAAGACTCCCATGATGTAGTGCACTGGGAGTTTACCGCTTGTTGTTGTCGTAGCACTCGCTACAGAACAAAGTGTGTTTTGTGATTTTCAAGAGTTTTTTCAGGTAAGTTTTCAAACATTTTAACTGTTACGGGGAAATACGCGTAACATTGCAAATAATGAGGTAGAAAGAGACATGTGCGGACAAACAGAGTTAAGGGGACAAGCGTACGGTGAAGTTACAAATAAGGATTGATGGAGGCAAGAGATGAATAGGCGGTGGACTTGAGAGGTTCAAAAGAAAGAAGACGTAAAAAAGAGGAACCAGGAGATGAAGAGAAAAACGCCGACAAAGGAAGTCCAGATGGAGAGGTAATTAAGAAGTGAAAAGATATGATACACAGACAGGAAAGCGCATATGGGAAGGCAGGTAGAAAATAAATCGTTAAAAATGAGAACAGTTGAACATGAAAGGCGGGGGAAGATATGAGTTAGCCGAAAACAAGGTAAACGGAAACAGATGAAGTGCTGGGAACACGTGATGAAAAGAGCCATGGGAATATGATGTTATGTAAGGGGAGGAGAATGTACGAATGGGCGGAGAGATATAGGTCCCCCCAAAATTATGGAAAGCCAATGGAAAAGGAGGCGTGGAAAAAGAAAGGAGGGGCAATGAGAAGGTGGAAGACATATTAACGAAGGAGTTTTATGCCGAGAGCATATATTCAGAAGGAGTTTTGCTAAAGAGTAGATGAGAGGGAGTTTTTGTAAAGGACCAGATACGAAGGAGTGTTAAGAACCAGATCAGAAGAATATGATGCGGAGAGCCTAAGCCGAAGGAGTTCCTGCTAATAGCCAAGATCTGACGTGATGTTTTATGCCGAAAGCCCATAACAGAAAATAAGTGATGCCGAAAGCGCCCAGCCGAGTATGGAAAAGATGAATGAGCCCAGCGGAGCGCCAAGCCTACCTGACCAGTTATTGACCGAGCCTCGACAAAGAACCAGGTGTGAATGAAAGATTTTCGACGGAGCGAGCGCATTTGATGAACCCCGTCCTAGTTCATTTAAGGAGACCCCAATTCTCCGATAACCCAGCGCCTGTGAAAGACAGCAATATCGTGCATCAGTGGAGGTATGTCTGTGCTCTTTTATTTGATACCTTGTGATAATGATGTGCCCTCGCATTTTCTCATTCATGCCGAATAAGTTAATAATATAATTGTGATAGATATTTAAGAAGTAGGAGTAATGTGGATAGGTAACTTAACGTAATTCATGAGTGTAGTCAATATTGAAAATAATAAGTGTGAATATATGTGATGATAAGTGAAAGGATTAAGTGTAATATTTTCTGTGTGTATGTATATCATTTTAGATGTTGTTAATTAATAAACGTGTCATTTATTATCTACAATCAGATAGTCTGTAATAATTTGTGAAACACAACGCAATGTGAAGACTTTAGGATGTTTAATTACATGACATTTAATTAATAATAGTTGAAAGGTCTATTATATTTGGTCCCATGACCGATTCTTTACCCCACCCACAAACAATTCCATTACATTAACCTACTAGTACATATGTGACTTGAACATTGATGTTAAGCATAATGTATACTAAGGGAATTGTAGTTTGTTATACTGTGGTCGTTTTTTAGCTGACAATATTTTGTCCATCAGTTTAAAGGTTTATTTTCCATGATGGCGTGTCGGGTATTATGGAATGATAGGTATTCAATAATCCCCTTAGAAGCAGGAAAGCTGGATCTTCTTCTATAATAACCTACTCCCTATATAAAAAAAGAGTTAGAGGATGAACTGAAAGAAAATGACTTAAAGAAGGAACCAGAAGCTTCAAAACAACAAAAGAAACCGAACATTCAAACACCTCCTGTTAAGAAATTAAACTTAGACCGTCCTTCTCGACCTAAACCCACTAGAGATGACTCCAGTGTTAGCAGCGACGAATCGTTCCATTCTGATGTATCATCTGTAATGGACTTCATGGCATCAACTAAAGAATCGGAAAACAAAGACGCTGAATGTATCTTCTGTAACGGAAAATTCTCCGAAGATCAAAGACGGAAAATTTGGATTCAATTCTTCGGCTGTTCTCTGTGGGCTCACCTTGACTGTACAGGAGCAGAGAAAGAAGATTATATCTGTGACTTTTGTAAATAGACTGGAAGCAGAAATGACTTGCACATAATCTTAAAAATATGGTTTTATAGCTAAAAGTAACTATGTTTTATGAAGTCTAATTAGTTTTTCAATGCTTTAAACCACCTATTCCATATTTTCCGACTATTTCATATTAACCTCCATTTGTCACATTTTTTAAATTTTTTTTTATAACAACAAAATAAATAGTATTTTTTTAGATTTGACAGTTCATTCCAATTAGTTATAGTATGTAGACATGATGATTTTGGAGATTTTTATTCAAAAACCAGTAAAGTTATTTTTAGAAATGTAAATGGTATTCCATAATACCCTCCTCTTCTCTCTATATATGGGGGGGATAGTGTCACATAAAATGAACACTTTTATATTTGTGTTTAAAGGAACACGTATGTTGATTGTTAATGTTGATGAAGTACCTTCATTTTACGCCAAAATTTCTTTATAGAGAAGATTCACTAATCTGAAATGAACTGAATGTGTGAAGATGTATAATGATAAATATTTTAAGCCTCGAAAACACGTTCCAATACAACTATGTATCGAATATTGAAACATTTACCTCACTTCCATTCATTTGGTGAGTCCAAATGCTCCCGAGAAATATAACAGAGTTACAGTTTCCTACAAATTCGTTGAAAATGACGAGGAACTATTTCAAAATGGATATCCACAAGGAAACGGATGCATCTTGTGCAAGCCTTGTGGAGACAAACTTTTTATGAGCTGAAGTCATTTAATACTCATTAAAACTTAATGGGATACGGGGACAAAATTTCCTTTTTTTCCTGTTTTATGTTATAATCCCCCCCCCTACACCTCATTTTTTTCCTTTTAATGATTATCATGCATTTAAAAAAAGTCCAAACAGCTTGAAATTTTCATCTAAAATAATTCTTGAATTTAACATTTAAAGCGTTGTTTAGCTTTTGATATACGCGCCGAAGCAATAGTCCTATTCACATAATAACTGTAAAAGCTATCAACTTTTTTCTTCGACATTTGTAAAACTTTTTATACGTTTTTTATCACCTGAAAGAGGATTTTCTTTGCCCGTAAAGTTCTTTATCTTTAAGAGAAAAATAATTTTAGATTTTCCGCTTAGAAGTCTTAGAACACAGTTTGTTAAAATCAAAAGGACATTCTACGAAATGTCTTCCATACCTAGTAGGAAGTTTTGATACATGCTTTTATAGAAGGCAAATCAAGAAAGAATTCATTCCGATAAAAAAGTACAAAAGCATTTGCGTAGATATTAGAGTTTTAAAATGTTTTATATACCCCTATATTCATCGTTGAATCATGCAATATGTATTATTTGATTTAAAAGCTCTTCTGGACATTTCAGAATCTAAGAAAAAAATGAACGTTTTCGAGAATATTATATTCCGAGCTCCCTTAGCTTCTTCCTTCGATATATTTTCAAAAATGCAGAGGCTGTTCACACATTTTTTAGACGATGTATATTGTATTCACAAAACTAAATTACATAAAATTCTTGTGTTTTAAATGTTCTATTTGACATCCCTTATTCTGAGCTATCTTTCGACACCGCAATTTCCAAGATAATAATGCCTTTTGAAGTGTCAGAAGAGGTATTCTATCCCATTCCTCCTGAACAGCTTTCCAGAGTCCTGTAAAGGTTTTGGGACGACGTTTGGACAATGCAGATTTTAAAAGTCCGAAAGCACAAAAATCCATAGGTGATACATCAGGAGATTTAGTAGGGATATCAATGAAGGGTATGGCCTTGATACCAGTTTTTTGTTCCATTTCTTTTTTAGGTCATTTACAGTGGATTTTGATGTTTGACTGCTAGCTTTGTCCTGATGGAGTCTCACATATTGATGGCACTGTGGGTAAAACGATGGTATTTCATTCAGAAAAATTGGCGATAAAATATGCTCCTGATAGTATTTGGAGTTAATCTTGACATTTTTTTCCACTCTCTTTATTTTTAACTTGCCATTATAAGAAAAACCAGCAACAATCATGAATCCCTTAGAAAAACTTTCTTTCGATTCTTTGAACCATGTACTTAAATTTTTTTCTCCCCTTTTATAATAATAAATGGCTCTTTTTTTGTTGCAATCATTTAAATACACCCATTATTCATCTATTGTGACAATTGTTTTCCATTTTTCTTTGGATAAGTGTTTCTCATATAGAATTCTGCAGCGTGTCCTGCGTTCAGCGATATGATTTGGAAGAAGACGATGCGCATTGCGTTTTTTCTCTTTCTTAAGATTTAAATCAACGTTTATCATTTTGTTTACAGTGGACACCGAGCATTTTAATGATTTTGCAACTGCCGTTTGACTAGGGGTATTTTCTTTTAACATCAAACAACGTACCTTTGCAATAGTCGAAGATGTCCGTTTTTTCCTTGGATACTTGTTTGGAATTTTTGTCCCACTTGAGGCTCCAATTTGACGTTTTTGTTCCTGTCTTGTTGACGATATTACCTATCGACGCTTTAGATATCACAAAACCATGACTCTCACATCGTTTTTGGATAGCGGAGTATGCATATTTCTCTTCGGAAAGAGCATAAATGTAGCCTTCGAACCACTGCTTTGTTAAAAACGCCATTTTGAATAAAAACAAAACTTTCAAGCCGCAGACGATAATTTTGACTTTTAAAAACATAGTACAATTGCAATTATTTCTTTTGCAGCAAACGATTTTTTATTACCGCTTACCAAAATTGTCTAAAAAATGTGCGAACAGCCTCTGTAGTGTGTAACTGCCGCTCATTTTTTTAAACATACGTGTTTGAGTTAATGTAGCGTAAAATTAGAGTTAAATGCATCCAGGGGTATATTTCCTTTCAATATTTATGACAATTATTTCTTCATATGATGCCCCCGCAGTGTTACGTGTTTTAGATCGTCTTTATTTACTCTTTCATAGATTTCTGAATGTTTGGGGGAAAATGTCGCTGTCTTCTGAGCATATTAATTTTTTTCTAGAATCTTTCCCTTTATTTTTTTCTAAGGCGTCAAGGGTAGGTATTTTCTACTGATCGTCCATTCCACACCCAGACTTCGATGGTCTCTTCAGTTTTCTTACATTTTTGTATTATGCGCTAAATAAATGTTAGTAAAGCAAACATGTTAGCAAAGAAACCTTATTTTGTGTATTATTAAATTGGAATTCAAATTGTAGCATAAATTTAAAGATATTCGTGAATTTTACCGCTATTACAAAGAGCCTACGATCCTATTCTCGGCAAACGGAGAATCCGCTGTATTTATTCAAATTGAGAAGTTTATTCACATTAATTGGAAATTTAAGCCCCAAAACCAATACAAATGCAGTAAGGAAATCCCGATAATGTTGAATTTTGTATTTCTTATATAGTGATTAAATTCAGTATTTTATTAAATAAGAAATATAAGTAATTTTGGTAACTAGTTGTTTATGAGCATCATTTGTGAAACAAAAACCTTGTTTTAATGAAAAATTGTGATATTTGCTCGGAATATTTTTTTCAAAAATTGTGATGCAATGTTGGAAAAATCTGAAATTTAATGTCCATACTTTGCAGTGTAAAATTTGTCTACAATATGAAGAAAACAATCTTCGTTTAAGATTTCAGACTTTTTGTGCTTATTCAGTCAGAATCTCTTATAGAGTATTATACCCTACCTTCGGTGTATATAATTTTGAAGTCGCACTCTAATGAATTAGATTCAAACACAGTTCTAATTTAATTAAAACATTTATTTCACAGTTGCATATATTACTTTGCTTTTCAACATAAGCATACGTACTACTAGTACGAGATAAATATATAACATTCATGCAAGGCATATTCTTATATTATAGACACGTTGCAAAGAAATTCAGTTTGAAATACTCAGTTTTACAATACTTTAAGTCAACCAGCAATGCTGCCACGTAAACTTTTGGCCACAGAACGCTAAATAATTTTCGCCTAACACGAACTCGCGTAGGTTAGCACCTCGAGCTGCTGCTCGCAAACTCCTTTCACTTCCTTTCGCTTCCTCAACACTTGCTTTCACTTCCTCCACACTTCGTCTCTTTAATCTAGCTGCTTGGTATTTACACTAACCGCGTATGCCGCAATTAGCATATCTTATGTGGCTTCTTTAACTTTATTCACATAAAAGTTCGATTATTGTGAATCGAATCTGATGTAACCCTTACACACTTTTTATAAATTTTTAAATTTCTCTTATAATAAACTATTTAGATCGGCAATAGTGTTTTATCCAAAATGAACAAAGATGCCTGTTCTTAAAACGGCACTGTAGCGAATCGAAACGGGCTGTTTATAAAATAAAGGCCTATTTTCGTTTTTGTCATTACCATTGTCTACATCCGTCACAACTGAGAATGAAAGTTTTAGTTAATATAATTTTTCCTAATTGCTGAAATGAAATTACCTTAAAATAATCCGAGAGGATCTCTGAAACAATGTTTAGTCTTATTAATATGCCAAAATAGCAGTAAAATGAACGAGAAGTCAGTTACAAAAGTGGGCATGGTAAAGTTATTGCAAACCGTAAAGAATATCGCGGGAAAACTCTGGAGAACTATTGCCACGCTAAAGTTTTACGTGTTAGAAAAACAGTTGCAAATTCTAAACAATTATTTTTGTTTGATTTTCAAAAAAATAATAATAATAATTCTTGTATATAGTGAATTTCACCATTACAGTGAGAAAAGCAATTTTGAATTTATTCGTAAGAAATGAAATTTAGTCAAAATTTGAATACAACTGTAGCACAAATTATAACTATTGAATAGGATATCTGTTTCCGAAAACATCATTCTATAAAAATAATTCAATGCAGGTAGCAAAGGAATTCTTTGAGGTTAGTCCAAGTCAGATTTGACTACATGATTCTTCTCTATTTCAGGGGTTACTCAGAATCATTTATGAGGGGTTTCACGGAAGAACGCAAGATGGAGGAAGAAACAAGAAGAGAATGATGAATAGCTAGTCTTCGCAGACGGAGAACGGAATTACTAATCTTATCGGTAGGTGCCATGATTCAGACAGACTCTTGTTCTTATTTGTAATCTGTCAAGAGCTTAAAGCTTATCTTTAAAACGATTACTGACCTATTTACTACAACTACCGAAATGGAAACAAAAGACATTTAATGCTTATAAAGTTAACAGGAAAGTATTAAATTCTGCAACTTAAATATGTTTTCGATTTAAAATTCTATCAGTTTCAATATATACAGGCATAGCGTCAAGCCTCATGCTAATTTATTTCGGTGGACTTATAGGATTTGATATGTAATTTGTTAAAGTATTTTGTCAAATTTACAGTATCACCAGGAAATACTTGGGCCCAATGATATATGAATTCGGAGTGATTTGCAAATATCTGCAAAAATATTATTTAAAAATTTTTGCTACATGTCATTAAGTTAAATTCAGAATTTAAAATAAATTAGGCAATAACTTCAGTAATAGAGGATGAATTAATCGGAAAATTATATTATTGGAAATCCAATCAGAACATCAAAGTGAAATTGAACTGGAGCAATAATTATTCTCATAACCAAGGTTTCTTGAAATGACTTAAGTAACACATCGGAAAACAGATATTAAATCCATAAACTAATTTTTATGATAAATTAAATTATTTGAACGTATTTAATACTTATGGATAATTTTGGCTCACTTGAAGAATAGATCCAATACATTAACCATTTAAATGTATGTATCAAATAATCTTACTTGGATTTTTCCATATATATATATATATATATATATATATATATATATATATATATATATATATATATATATATATATATATATATATATATATATATATATATATATATATACAGAGGCTGTTCGCACATTTTTTAGACGATTTTGGTAAGCGGTAATAAAAAAGCGTTTGCTGCAAAAGAAATATTTGCAATTGCATTATGTTTTTAAAAGTCAAAATTATCGTCTGAGGCTTGAAAATTTTGTTTTTATTCAAAATGGCGTTTTTAACAAAGCAGTGGTTCGAAGGCTACATTTATACTCTTTCCGAAGAGAAATATGCATACTCCGTTATCCAAATACGATGTGAGACTCATGGTTTTGTGATATCTAAAGCGTCGATAAGTAATATCGTCAACAAGAAAGGAAAAAAACGTCAAATTGGATCCTAAAGTGGGACAAAAATTCCAAACAAATATCCAAGGAAAAAACGAACATCTTCGATTATTGCAAAGGTACGTTGTTTAATGTTAAAAGAAATTCCCCCTAGTCAAAGGACAGTTGCAAAATCATTAAAATGCTCGGTGTCCACTGTAAACAAAATGATAAACGTTGATTTAAAAATCTTAAGAAAGCGAAAAAACGCAATGCGCATCATCTTCTTCCAAATCATATCGCTGAACGCAGGACACGCTGCAGAATTCTATATGAGAAACACTTATCCAAAGAAAAATGGAAAACAATTGTCACAATAGATGAGTCATGGGTGTATTTAAATGATTACAACAAAAAAAGAGCCATTTATTATAATAAAAGGGGAGAAAAAAATGTAAGTACATGGTTCAAAGAATCGAAAGAAAGTTTTTCTAAGGGATTCATGATTGTTGCTGGTTTTTCTTATAATGGCAAGTTAAAAATAAAGAGAGTGGAAAAAATGTGAAGATTAACTCCAAATACTATCAGAAACATATTTTATCGCCAATTTTTCTGAATGAAATACCATTGCTTTACCCACAGTGCCATCAATCTGTGAGACTGCATCAGGACAAAGCTAGCAGTCACACATCAAAATCCACTGTAAATTTCCTAAAAGAAATGGAACAAAAAACTGGTATCAAGGCCATACCCTTCACTGATATCCCTACTAAATCTCCCGATGTATCACCTATGGATTTTTGTGCTTTCGGACTTTTAAAATCTGCATTATCCAAAGTCGTCCCAAAACCCTTACAGGTTTCTGGAAAGCTGTTCAGAAGGAATGGGATAGAATACCTCTTCTGACACTTCAAAAGGCATTATTATCCTGGAAATTACGGTGTCGAAAGATAGTTCAGAATAATGGATGTCAAATAGAACATTTGAAACTCAAGAATTTTATGTAATTTAGTTTTGTGAATACAATATACATCGTCTAAAAAATGTGTGAACAGCCTCTGTATATATATATATATATATATATATATATATATATATATATATATACACTGAAGAGCCAAAAAACTGGTACAGGTGTGTGTATGGAAATAACACACATATACAACCTATCAGCGAAAGCGATGCGGTCGGCAGCGCCTATATAAGACAACAGGTGTCTGGCGAAGCTGTTAGATAATTCCTGCTGCGACAATGGCAGGTTATCACGAGTTATGTGACTATGAACGTAGTGTTACAATCGGTGTAAGAGCACTGGCGGTTCCAAGAGTGGGGGCAGTAGGGGAAATTGCCCCTCCCAAAAACACCCGGAGTATTTTTTTTTCATAGCCTAAAATCATATAATCGTAGACCTAATACTAAATTAGTTTAAATTTAAAATGAGACGATGTTAATTTCTTATACACTGAAGTGCCACTGAATTAGGGATACCTACCTAGTAACGAGTTGGGCCTCCTCTGGCCTTGATAACGACTGCCACACGACGAGGCATAGATTCAACAAGTTTCTGGAAACGTTCCACGGGAATGGCTTGCCAATTATTGGCTAAAGCTGTCCATAATTCAGTACTGTTCTTTGGTGCTGTGTGATGGCCTTTCACGCCTTGTTCAAAAACATCCCAAAGATGCTCAATAGGATTTAAGTCTGGGCTTCTAGGTGGCCAATTCATGACAGAGAAGTCAAAGGAATGCTCATCCAACCAGCCAGTAGCCAACCGGGAATTGTGAGAGGTACAGTTGTCTTGCTGGAAAACTCCATTTCCGTGCGGATAACAGAACAGCATAAACGGATGGAGGTGATCACCCAGCAACTCTACGTACCGAATTGCATTGAGGGAGGTTGGTACACGCAACAAAGATCCCAAACTGTGCCACGAAAAAACACCCCAGACCATGATTGAGCCACCATGCCCTTGTACAGTTCCAGCCAGGCATGCAGGATCCATGGCTTCATGAGCCTGACGCCATATTCTCAGCCTCCCGTCGGCGTTAAGTAGTCGGAATCGAGACTTATCACTCCATGCTACTCGTTTCCAGTCCTCTACACTCCAGTCTCTGTGCTCTCTTGCCCAGGCAAGACGTGCAGCCCGATGGCGAGTATAGAGCAATGGTACTCTCGTAGGTCGACGGCTCTCGAAACCCATACGGTGAAGCGAGCGTTGCACAGTCCGTTTACTGACTGTACGACTGGCACCGTCATTAAACTGGGTGGTAATTTTAGCTAATGTTTGGCTTCGCTGGCTACGTACAATACGCCTGAGCCGTCTCTCACCACGCACTGTCAAGGCTAATTGTCCTTTGCAGTTTGCCCGATAGCTAGTTTTTTTCCCACCATCCATGTATTCTTGGTATACTCTTGACACTGTCGACCTTGAAAATCCTAGCTATCTGACGATTTCGGAAATTGAATGGCCCATGCGTCGCGCACTTACGATTTGTCCGCGATCGAAGGCGTCTAAATCAGGCAGTTTACCCATACTGGCAATTCCAACAACGAATTCAGAACAACCACAGTACGCGCTATATATGCAGTTACTACAGCGATTTAACTTGCGCATACATGATGTGCAGAGCTACACAATTTGCATAGGCTTTGTTATCCCTAATTCAGTGGCACTTCAGTGTATATATATATACGAAATAACCCAAATTGGTTATCTCATGAAGTAACACGATCGAGGCCGAAATAATACAATTCAAAAATCATAAAGAAGAATTGAAGTTTATTCCATGAGAACAGCGGCGTGACATCTTATTAGCATCGAGTCAGTCCAGCGTCTACCTCGTAGAAAGCGTCAAAATACGATTACCTCAGGGAGGTTGCCAGAATTGCCGGAGGGAGTTAGTGTATGGAAAGGAGAGGCATTTGCGCCAAAGAGAAAAAGAGGGGTTACCAGGACAGAGATAAAGTTCAGAATGGGAGATTACAAGTAGTTAGTAATATTATCACACACACACACACACACATATATATATATATATATATATATATATATATATATATGTGTGTGTGTGTGTGTGTGTTTGTGTGTGTGTATATATATATGTATATATATATATATATATATATATATAACCCTAAGAGCCGACGTTGTCCCCCTAAAAAAACTCGGGACTGGAGGCGCCCCTGCGCACGAGAGTTGAGACATAGCATCCCCGAGGTAGCGATGCAATTTGGATTTTCGTGCAAGACCATTTAACGAGTGTAACAGGTATCCTGTAAAATATCGAATGTCCGACAGCGGTGCGGTTAGAAAACGACCTTGAAAGAACTGGACCGTCGAAGACTGACGAGAATCCTTAAACGATATAGACGTGCAACAGTTCCGCAAATTGCTACGAATTTCAATGCTGGGACATCAAGCAGTGTCAGCGTTCGAACTGTTCAACTGATCGTCATTGGTATGGGCTTTTGGAGCCGCAGGAACATTCCTGTACCGTTGCTGACTGCACGGCACAAAGCTTTATGCCTTGCCTGGGCTCACCAACACTTCCATTGGACTTTTGATGGCTGGGAACTCGTTGCCTTGTGTGACGAGTCTCGTTTCCAATTGTATCGGGGGATGGAGACAACCTCATGAATCCCTGTACCATACATATCAACAGAAGACTGTTCAAGCTGGTGAATCATCTGTGGTGGTATGGGGCGTGAGCAGTTGGCGTGATATGGGACCCCTGATACGTCTAGAGATGACTCTAACAGGTGACGGGTACATAAGCATCCTGTCCGATCATCTACTTCCATTCATGTTCATTGTGTAATCCGACAGACTTGGACAATTCCAGCAGGACAATGCGATACCCCACACGTCGAGATTTAATACTGAGTGGCTCCAGTATCACCCATCTGACTTTAGGCACTTTCGTTGGCACCTAAATCCCCAGACATGAACCTTATTGAACAAATCATGTATGCCTTACAGCGAGCTGTTCAAAAGAGATCTCCACCCCGTCGCACTCGTGGATTTGTGGACTGCCCTGCAGGATTCATGGTGTGAATTGCTTCCAAGATACCTCCAGACATTAGTCGAGTCCATGCCACATTGTGTTCCGGGACTATTACTTGGTCGTGGCGGACCTACTCGATATTAGGCAGGTGTACCAGTTTTCGGCTCTTCTGTGTGTGTGTGTTGTTTGTGTGTATGTCTGTTTTTTAACTCAGCTTTTAGTAAGATTACTATTTAAATAACATAATGGTTCAATCAATAAGTGTATATTTTATAGGTAGAAAAACGCTGCAAACAGATACATTGAACCTTTGAGTTCGTAATGCTCACACCATCTTGTAATATTATCAATTATGACTACATTACTTAAAAATCTCTCCCTGTTGTACACATTATTTTACATTGTTACACGTTCAAAACCCTTGATCAATGTGCATTTAATTCAGCCTGCTGGTACAAAATAATGTCTAATTTTTTTTCCAGGATCCTCGAGGAAGTTTTCATAGTAGACCCGTTTATAGAGACGATGGTCAGACATTTTTGAGATAAATTTGAAGAAAATGTTTCAACAGCCAAGGAACCTTTTCAACCAAGAACGTTTCGACATCTGAGCTGCTGCAGAGTGAGACAGTCCCTAATAGAAGCGAAGACACTGCGTCTCGGTGTGCGACATCTGCTTATTCCGAGGTTTCTTCAGATACGTGGTGGAGTAGCAACAGGAAGAAAAGTTCTAGCCCACTTTGATGTGAAGTGGTGTTTAAGTGGTCAGACATTGTGTATTCTTAGAATGGTACTTATTTAAGTCATTAGTAATGTATTTTTGTATAGAGACATTAAAGGTGTATTTTATTTACAGTTTTTGCTTTCGGCCTCCTTTTTTTTCTCTTGGGGAAACCTTGGATTGTACAACTTTCACTTCGAAAGCGATTCTGAGTTATGGATTAGATTAAATCTCAAACCCAACAAGATAAAACGTAAAACTAGGTTTTTAATAATTTCGTTTCTGGAAAGCTATCGTTATAGTAATTTTAATGTAAAGTCGTTTTCTCAATCGCTATAACACTTCACATTTATTGGGTTGCTGAACCGGAGAGAAGCTTAAATTTGACATAATGTAAATCAGTGTATGTTTGATTCCTTTCATGTTTTGCATTAATTATTCAAGATTCGGGATAAATTATTCCAGGTTATTATTAGAAGTGATTTCTTCGTATGTAAGAAAGGATGGTTTTCAAGACAAAGGTTCTAGACGACTTTACCATCTTTCAAAAATACTCAAAGAAGGAGATAAATACTTGACAGGGTTTTCACTGCATGATAAAGACCTTGTAAATACCACCCTAAGTTGGCCCTAATTTTTTCCCTAAATTCTTAAAATGACCTTATCTGTGGTTTAAAATTTTTATTGGTTTCCCTTTTCCAGCATTTAAATTTATTGGACATGATTATATTATCAGTAGGTTGGTCGAGTGAAAGCGATTCGTTCATCTGTTGCAACACACGGGCGAATTAGGCCTAGACCTACACTTTAAAGCGCATTTCGAATGGCTGCAAACTTCCATGCCTACAGTTCAGTTACTATGCTTATCATTTACTAGATGGTTTGAAATAGAAAAGTTTTTGACAATAAAAGTTGAACAGGATGATTAGAGGTATACTATTTGTGACTGTGCCCTTCAGCGTAAGTGCTTAGCTATATGTCTGTTTTGAACATCGCACCTCTTTACGGCAATACTTTTTTTTTATCCTACGACAGACCTAGGCATGACCACCAACAGTCCTTTTGGTGCCGTTTGTATCTACTTTGTTACGATCAAACTCTGGAATAAATCCTTCAATTGTTCTGAAATTTTAGAACAATTGAAGGATTTTCTGTACATTTTCTTCATATCCACCAATTGTTGTCGCAACCGGACAACTCCTTCTTGGTGCATTTTGTTATATATACTGCATATGCGTATATAGTCAAGATACTGCTGTCAACTCTCGAGCTGATAACAATACGACGGGCTTCCTCCGGCTTTGAAGTGGGAAATATCTCCTGCGGTGACATTTCGATTGAAATTTTCCCTTCGTCTCCAAAATTCTAGTTTGGCTCAGCTGTATTTAACTTCGAAATTTCCAGTTCCAATTTTATTCATTTCAATCGGAGATTAAATTGGGGTATGTTCCATCCCGCTAGGTACTCCTAAAACCCCATTACCTTACCCTGCTTCTTTAATAAAACCCGATATACGATACTTTGATCATTAATTTAATGCATAGATGGCAACTCTTTAACCTCTTTATCATTTCAAAGGTTTATTCACTTTGTTATCGTTATTTTACAGATTAAAAAATTCCCAAATGGGCGTCACGATTATTTTTTGCTAATTAAATACACAAACCTTCATAACTAAAGACTTATAATGAATTTTTATAATGGGATGATTCTTTTTTACAAATTTTGCGTGATTATTTTTCTTTTTTTTATTTATTTAATTTTCTTAGCTTTTATAGACGCTTATACTTGTACCTCAGTCTTCCTAAAAAATAGGCATTTTCAAAATAAAACTAATTAATTAATATTCTTCAACAAACTTTGCAGTCAGTTTTATTTAAGTGGTGTCCTCATATTTTACAATTGTACCCTTAATCATTAACCTTTAATTAATTATTCCTTTGCATGGGTAGATGCAAACTTCTTCGTTCCAGAGGTCCACATATGTGGACTTCAGTCTTACCGGTTTTAATTAATAATTTTTCAAGTTAAAATCAATTGCGACAGCAGATTCACATACTAGGATAACTATGCTTTCTTAAGCACCCGATAGATGGCAGATCCAGTACAGTTATATTTGGATATTGGCGCTTAAACATGGCATATTGTTGAAGTTTTGAAAATGCAATGCTCTAGAAAACATAAGTATTTTTAACAGTTTTATATTTAAAATTTTAGAATAATAAATTTAGCTTAATAAAATCAATGTTCTTATCGTTGCAAAATAGTATAGTGTTTCAAGTTTTTTCACTATTACCAGTTATTATGGATTGCTTTACAAAGGTCCACGTATGTGTACCTTCGTCCTAATGGCTGATTCAGGCGTAGATACTATCTTTGGAATTTTGCATTGAAAGACCAATGAAGATCTTTTTTTCTCTCAATATTTATTGTTGCAAAATAAAAATATTTAATACTATGTTATTTACTGCTGTTCTATTAAAATAATTTTAATGGCCTAGGTGGGGGGATAGTGAAATTATTGGCTGCTAGTGTACCTCAAGACTCAAGTCACATAATTTACACTGATAGATATTTCACAGGTATTAGATGTGCAGAATATCTGTTAGAAAATAATATTTTTATAACAGGTACTTTAATGTCAAACAGAGCTGGAGATGCAACAGGCATATTAAAAAAAGATAGCGACTTGAAAAGAGGTGAATGGCATGAAATAGTTAGACTGATGACAAAATTTGTATCATAAAATGGAAGGACAATAAAGCCGCTACATTTATGTCCACTTGTGTAGGAAGCGAACCCAACAACACTTGCCAGAGGTGGTCAAAGAAGAAAAAAAGAGAATTGATGTTCCACAACCAGCCATAGTAAAAGATTATAACATATCTATGGGCGGCACAGATCTGTGTGATCGGTATATTGCTTACTATCGCTGTTCGATCAGAACAAAGAAATGGCCTGTCAGACTTTTCAATCATTTTATAGACTTGATAATTTCCAAATTTTAGTTATACTATGTCCGGGACAACAAAGCCAAAAATTTGAAAAAATATATGTCCCTTCTACAATACCGCCTACATATAGCTTATGACTTTTGAGGTATGAAGGGAGTCCAAAAACAGTTGGAAGGCCTCGAAAGGTGTTAGCCGAACCAAATGAAAATACCCCATGTACACCTAAAATAAAACGAAGAAAAGTTGTAGAACAACCAGCAAAAGAAGTCAGGCTGGACAATGTGGGACATTTTCCCATATATATGGAAGATAAGAATGCATCGAAAAGCCGTCATCCAAATTGCAAATGAAGAAGTCGAGTTATTTGTACGAAATGCAATGTTTATTTGTGCATACTGAAGAACAATTGTTTTGAAAAATATCATAATATTTGGATAATAATTTCTTACACGTGTAGTCAACATTTTGTACTTTTTATATCCATGAGTTTTAAGATTAACCTATTAATTAATTGCTAATATTAATAAATTTCTGTCTTTTTTCATAATTTTTTTTATATTCAATCAATTTTGTATTGTATTTCTGTATAAACATCATAAAACAACTCATAAAACCTTATCTTTCCTAAAATACATTATAGCTATTGTAAGCTTTGGTAACTATGGTTTATCCAGTTTAAGACCTGAGGTACACATATGTGTACCTTAATTAATTAATTAATTATTGTGCACAGAAATGAAATTTTATATGGTGAGCATTTTGACCTATAACTAACTCAAACAAGTCAAAAAAAAATTTTTTTTAAGAAATTTTTGGTTCAGATCTGAAGAGGTTAAGTTATGCGAGTTCTTTGTTTATTCTAAATAATCTTTCATAACATTTTTTTCTCAAGGTTCTTTTTTTTCCTTAAATGTACAATCACTTGAATTTTTCCATGTCTTCTTTGCATGTGATGTCAGCTTCATTCCCAAGAAAATTAGAGAAGAAATTGGCAAATTTCAAGACTGGGAAATGGTTTAGAAACTGGCTTAAGGATCATATTCTCGTTAAAAACCACTGGAGTGTTACTTTTATTCCTATCGAGAAAAACTGTGATATACATCAAATGAATTTGAAGAACATAAAACTCTAAAATCATAAGAGTTATACATTTATTTAAAAAGTATGTATGTATGTACACTCATGGACAAAAAAATTAGCGCACCAAGAAGGAGTCGTCAAAATGAAACGAAATTTTATATACGTAATGACTACTTTGATATAAGTAAATGATAAGAAAATCAAAGAAAAAGGATAATTTATTTCAGAGAAAAGGGCAAAAGAACGGAGGAGTTAATACTCCGTTCGACGCCCTCTAGCGCGAATGCACGATGCGATACGATCGGGCATTGAGTCATACAAGTTCTGCATGATGTCTTGAGACATTTCGTTCCATATTTGCTGTAACCTTGCCTCTAGTTCGTTCAAACTCGTGGGATGCCCAACTCGTCGTCCCAAATGATCCCAGATATGCTCGATTCGAGACAAATCTGGGGATCGGGCAGGCCAAGGAAGGGTAGTAACAGTGCGGAGACAATCTTGTGACACCCTTGCCGTATGAGGCCGAGCATTGTCTTGTTGAAAAATGGCTCCTGGGAGCCGTTGCATGAGTGGCAACGCATGTGGTTGCAGGATTTCATGAACATACCGCAGGGCTGTCATGGTGCCACGGAACAATACTAGGAGTGACCGTGTATTGTAGACAATGGCACCACATACCATCACACCAGCTGTGGGAGCGATGTGTCGCTGTACAGCAAAGGCAGGATTGAAGCGTTCACCACGGGCTCTCCACACAAGAACACGATTGTCATCACTTCCGAGATTGAATCTGGATTCGTCGCTAAAGACGACCTGGTTCCATTCCGCTGAAGTCCAGTTTCCTCGTGCGCGTCAAAACTCCAAACGGAGGCGTCGATGGGTGGGCATCAAGGGCAGCACACGTAATGGGCGCCGCGATACCAACTGTCCTTCATCCAGGCGCCTTTGTATGGTTAGAGAAGACACAGAGACCCCTAGTGAAGGTGCTACCTGTGAATGGATGGCGGCCGATGAAGCAGTTGGCTGCACGCGTGCATTTCTTACGATGTGGCGGTCTTCTCGACGACTGGTCTGTCGAGGGCGTCCTGAGCCTGGTCTTCGTGTACATGACATCTCTCGGGTCCACTGGTCCCAACACCTCCTCACAACACAATCAGAGCGGCCTAATTGACGAGCTACTCGCCTAGCTGACCACCCAGCTTCCATCATTCCGACGATTCTCCCCCTCTCAAACTGCGACAACTGCTTATATTGTCTTCGAACACGGCGTAATGATATGTCTATCTCAGCTCTTCCTTTGTAACAGATTCAGCACACTCAGACAAGCTTTGGTTACCTGTTTTATACTCCACAGAGTACGATGTTCAACGCCCTCTACCGGCTATACGTAATGCGCAATCACGCTGCATTATTAATCATTTGCATATCTCCCCGATATGTACCTTCATTGCAAGTTTCGTTACGATCCCGCAATTATTTTTTGGTGCGCAAATTTTTTTGTCCATGAGTGTATGTATGCAACGTAATCCATCAATCAATCAATCAACCAATCAATCAATCAAGGCTCAAAAATAATCAGTAGTCACCTTAACACAGACATTTATTTACCATTGCATAGAAAATTCTCCTTCATGGGACTAAAGGTTGTCAAGACCTTCAAAAATGAAAGTGGCATAAAAGGCATCTTTTGGCTGTTTCAATATTCGGTTGGTTGGTTGGTTGGATGGGGTTTAATGGCGCAAGGTCCAGAGAGGACATGCTGCGCCAAACACAAGGTAAAACACAAGGTATCTAGATGGGGGTTCCCCCATCTAGATTTCAGTCAAGTATTACAAAATGATATAAAAGTAGTTATGTATAAAGGGTGTTAAAACGGATTATGAATGTATTGTGATAAAGTGTGATAAAACCACTAAAATATATACAAAGGATTTAAAAGAAAAAATTATATTAACGAAAGAAAACCAGCACACCGTAAGAAGTGGAAAACAGCGGGGTGGGGTGTTTCACCCACAAGATCACTCAAAGTGAGCGAAGTTGAGCCAAAGTATTTTAGATAAAAATTGGTGAGTCCGGTACACTCTGTTAAAATATGGCGAATGGTGAGGTGACAGTTGCAATGATAACAAATGGGGGCGATTTCTCCTTCCAGCAAATGTCTATGAGTGATTCTTGAATGGCCAATTCTAAGCCGCGTGATGACGACATCCAATTTCCTGGGAAATAGTGGAGGCCAGACAGTGATGGTGGGTTTTATGCAGTGGAGCTTATTTGCAACTTCAAGGTCCCATTCTGACCGCCATCTATCCAAAATAATGTCCCTCGTAATATGTTTAAGGTCACAGAAAGGAACAGGTTGATTTGAAACTACTTTTGGATTTTTTGCTGATGCGTCTGCAAGTTCGTTTCCTGCGATTCCTACATGTGCTGGAATCCAGCAAAACCTAACACTGTAACCCCGACATTTTAACTTATGATGTTGCGTAAGAACAGTGGCAACCAGGCAATAGCTAATGTTACCGGATTGGAGGCTTTCCAGAACACTTAATGAATCTGAGTAAATGATAAAATGTTTTTTGTGGTGATGCGAGATAAAAACAAGTGCATGAATGATAGCTAAAATTTCTGCAGTAAAAACAGAGCAGGATGATGGAAGTTTAAAACTATGTATAGTCGACTCACAAACAAAGGCACAACCAACGTGGTGTGTTGTCTTTGATCCGTCCGTATAGATATCTAGATACTTAGAAAACTGATTACGGTGTGAAAGAAAAAGTTGTTTATAGATGAGGGGGTCGGTATTAGGTTTAGTAAAATTGTTAAAAGGATTGATATATGGAATACAGTTTTTCTTCCAAGGTGGAAAGTCAAATAAGGCGCGCATACAGACATCTAAGGCTTCAAGAGAAGTATTTTCGGTCAGATTACGTATGCGTAGTCCAAAAGATGGTATGCAAGACAGTCGATTATGATAGAGGCGATCATAGCGTTTGTCCAGCAAAATGTCGCGCAAAGGATGAGCGGGATGAGATAAAACACGAAAAAAATAATTCACTGAAAGCTTACTACGAGTGTGAGACAAGGATGGTTCAGAGCAATTCACATACAAACTCTGCACGGGTGAAGTACGGAAAGCACCAGAGCAGATACGGAGAGCACTGTGGTGCACCGTGTCCAGTTTACGAAGTACACATTGGCGGGCGGAACCATATGCCGCACAAGCGTAATCCATCTTTGAACGAATTACTGATCGATAAATGTGCAACATTGATGTCCGATCAGCACCCCAGGACGTATTCGATAAAACCCTCAGCAAATTAAGCGATTTTTCGCATTTCTTACGCAGTTGCAAAACGTGTGGATGGTAAGTCAATTTCCTGTCAAAAATGACGCCTAAAAAGCGCACGGAATCTAAAATGGTAATCTTGCGGTCTCCAATAAAAAGCTCTGGATCCGGGTGGACCCCCCGTTTTTGACAAAAGTGCACACAAGAGGTTTTGTCTCGGGAAAAAGCAAATCCATTTCTATTACTCCATGTAGTGATTTTTTTTATGGCAGTCTGGAGTTGGCGTTCAATGAAGCGCATGTCTTTTCCCTGACAGCAGATCTGTAGGTCGTCAACATAAAGACAACCTCGAACGGACGGTGGTAACTGCTTGAGAATATTATTAATTTTTATGGAGAAGAGAGTGACGCTGAGGACACTCCCCTGGGGAACACCTTCGTCTTGGTTGGTTGGTTGGTTGGTTGGGGTTTTATGGCGCAAGGTCCAGAGAGGACATGCTGCGCCAAACATATGGTAAAACCTGAAAAACGATAGTTAAAAAAATAGAATCAAACTGGATGGGGTTTCCCCCATCCAGTATACAGCCAGGTATAAGAAAAGAATAGATAAAAAACAATGATACTAGATCATGAACGAGGAAGACAAAAAGCAGTACTGGTAATGACAAAACATCTAGATGGGGGTCCCCATCTAGATTGCAGTCAAATAATACAAAAAGAAAGAAAACAAGGATAAAGCTATTAAATCAGCGGGTAAAAACCGGTACTTTTCAAAAAACTGAAAATAGCAGGGTGAGGTGTTTCATCTAAAAGATCTTTTAAGGTGAGTGAAGCAGAACCAAAATATTTAGAGTAAAAATTGGTTAGTCCTGTACAATCAGTTAAAATATGCAAAATCGTAAGGTCACAGTTGCAATGAAAGCAAATTGGGGTATCTTCCCCCTCCAACAAATGTCTGTGAGTGACTCTAGTATGTCCTATTCTTAGACGGGTGATAATGACGTCAAGTTTTCTTGGATATAGTGGAGGCCAGATAGAGATGACGGGTTTGATGTGATGAAGTTTATTATCTACTTGGAGATTCCATACTGAACGCCAGTTATTGAAAATAAAATTTTTAATGGTGTGTTTGACGTCAGAGAAAGGGATAGGGTGATCTAAAACTGTTCTAGAATCTTTTGCTGCTGTGTCCGCAAGTTCATTGCCTGGGATTCCAACATGAGCTGGGATCCAACAAAGCAGAATACTGAAACCACGACATTTTAACCGATGATGGAAAGTTATGACAGATGAGACTAAAGAATGACTATTGTTTCCAGACTTTAAGCTCTCGAGTACGCTCAAAGAGTCAGAGTATATGATAAAATTTTTATTTTGATGATTGGCGATAAAATCAAGTGCTTGTTTGATGGCTAAAATCTCCGCAGTAAAAACAGTGCATGAGGAATGAAGTTTAAAACTATGAATATCAGAATTAAAAACAAAGGCACAACCGACAGGACGTGTTGTCTTCGATCCGTCCGTATAAATATCTTCATACTTAGAGAAACTGTGACGATGAGAGTAAAAAAGTTGTTTAAATATGGATGAATCGGTGTCGGTTTTGTTAAAGTTACGAAAGGGATTAATATATGATATAGATTTTTTCTTCCAAGGAGGAAAGTCAAATAAGGGACGTTCACACACCTTTAAATCATCCAGAGTGGTGTTTTCGATCAAAGAACGCATACGTAACCCAAAGCACGGGATGCAGGATGGCCGATTTTTGTAGAGGGTGTCGTACCGTCTGTCGAGTAAGATGTCACGTAATGGATGCGCACGATGAGTCAGCACCCGAAAAAAGTAGTTCAATGAAAGTTGGTGACGAGTGTGAGATAAAGAAGGTTTGTGACAATCTACATAGAGACTTTGAACGGGTGAAGTACGAAAGGCACCAGAACATAGACGAAGTGCACTGTGGTGCACCGTGTCAAGTTTGCGTAGGACGGATTGGCGAGCAGAGTCATAAGATGCACAGGCGTAGTCAAGCTTTGATCGGATTACTGATCTGTATATGCGGAGCATAGAAGTCCGATCAGCTCCCCAAGATGTATTAGCTAAAATTTTAAGCATATTGAGAGATTTCTCGCATTTTTTACGCAGCTGTACAACATGTGGAAGAAAGGTTAGTTTCCTGTCAAATATGACACCTAAAAAACGTACAGAATCAATAACATTTATCTTCTGGTCTTCAATGAAAATTTCGGGATCCGGATGGATCCCACGTTTACGACAAAAGTGCACACAAGAGGTTTTGTCTGGTGAGAATTTAAAACCGTTTTCATCACTCCAAGTCAAGATTCGTCGAATTGCAGTTTGAAGTTGGCGTTCAATGAAACGCATGTCTTTTCCCTGGCAGCAAATCTGTAAGTCGTCCACATAAAGACTTCCCCGCACGGAAGGTGGAAGCTGTTTTAAAATATTGTTAATTTTTATTGAGAAGAGAGTGACGCTGAGGACACTCCCTTGGGGAACCCCTTCTTCTTGGGTAAAAAGGTTGGACAAGACATTGCCAATACGAACTTGAAAATGTCGGGTAGCTAAAAAATTTTTAATAAAAATAGGGAGATTTCCGCGAAACTCCAAGTCAAAAAGATCTCTGAGAATTCCATAACGCCAAGTACGGTCGTATGCTTTTTCAATGTCAAAAAAAACTGATATAAAATGGTTTTTTAGGAGAAATGATCTCCTAATGTCAGATTCGAGAGCAATTACATTGTCTATGGTGGATCTTCCCTTTCTAAACCCACTCTGAAATGGAACAATAAGGTTCTTCGTCTCTAATGTAAAATCTAGGCGATTGTTTATCATTCTTTCTAGCAGTTTTCAGACGCAGCTAGTTAAGGCAATGGGTCGATAATTGTTAGGATTTGTAGCATCTTTCCCGGGCTTCGGGAAAGGGATCACGATAGCTTTGTACCAGGCAGCAGGAAAAACATGCTCATTCCAAATCCTATTATACAAATAAAGCAGATTATTAAGGGAACGACGAGGAAGGTGTTTTAGCATATTATAAGTAATGTCATCTGGTCCTGGAGAAGTATTTCGAGTATTATGAAGGCTGCTAATAAGTTCTGTTTCAATAAAGGGGCTATTGTAGGAAAATGTGGAGACTGAGTTGAAGTTCAGAGAACGGCTTTCAGATTTTTGTTTGATCTTCAAGAAAGAGTCACGATAAGAAGCAGCAGAAGAGGAAGAAGAGAAGGAGGTGCCTATTGCATTTGCTATTTCTGGTAAGTCTGAGATTATTTGGCCATTGAGATTTAAGCAAGAAAGTGGATGTTGCGTATATAAGCCCATTGCCTTTTTAACCTTTGACCACAATTGTTTACGATACACCACAATTGTTACGAACGGTGTGTTATACGATATATGGGAGACATATTTAATCCATGATTCCCTCTGGCTGCGTCGCCGTACTTTCCTAGCATTAGCTTTTGCATGTTTAAAAGATATAAGATTTTCTGTTGTTGGGTATCTGCGAAAGATGCCCCATGCCTTTTGCTGCTTTTTCTTAGCAATAAGACATTCCTCTGACCACCACGGTTTCCTGTTTTTACGCTGTCTAGAAGAGGATTTAGGGATGGAAGCGTCAGCTGCGTTAATTATAACAGAAGTAATATTTTCAATAGCACTATTAATGTCGCCCACCACCATTTGCTTGGTGATGATAGCAAGTGATGTAAAAGTTGACCAGTCAGCTCTGTCATAAATGTAGCGGGGTAGAGAAGAAACGGCATCCGAATCAGCGGTCAGCAAGGAGAGAAAAACCGGAAAATGATCGCTATTGTGTAAGTCATTTGAAACCCAAAAATTATAAAAGGGCAGAATTGAAGGGGAACCTATGGCTAGATCTATTGCATGGAAGGTTTTGGTAGGTTGATGAAAATAAGTATTCTCACCATTATTGAAGACACAGAGTGAGAAGTCAGATAAGAATATTTCTATTTCTTGTCCTCTATTGTTAGTGTTCGGGCTACCCCAAAGTGGGCTATGGGCGTTAAAATCTCCAACTATTATAAAAGGGGCCGGAAGTTGTGTTAAAAGATTAGCCAAAGAGTTTCTGTTAATAGGTTCGTTTGGTGGTAGATAGACGGTGCAAATGGTAGTGAGTTGACGGATGTGGACACGCGCTGCAACAGCCTGTAAATTTGTTTTAAGTGGAATGACAGTGGATGGGTAGTCATGAGATATTAGAAGTGCCACTCCTCCTGATACTCTTCCACCAATATCGCGTTCTTTTCTAACGGTGCTGTACCTTCGAATTTTTATATTGTCGGTGTTTTTCAAATAAGTTTCTTGTAGTGCGAAAATGGCTGGGTTATGGTCAGAAATCAAGGTTTTAATATTGTCTTGTTTGTTGCGGAAGCCGTGGCAGTTCCAGGAGATAATAGATGCCATATTGAAAGTTTTTTTTTTTTTTTTTTTTTTTTTTCAAGGAAAGGGAAAAGAAACGGACTATCAGCTAGCGGAATTGGATGCAACTTCATCCGAATCCGACGAGCTGTCCGTTAACATATCCTCCTCTGGGGAGACATACACTTTAAGGGGTTCATCTGTCTCAAGTTCATAAGGCTCATCTGTAATAGGTCTGTTTTTTAGAAAGTCTTTACGAGTCAATTTTGAGGGGATGGGTTCAGATTCCTTTTTGGTTCGTTTAGATCGTGGCAAATTTTGCACATTTGAGATCTGGTCATTAGCAGATTTGGAAGAGTTTCCAGGATTGGCGGTTTGCGTGCTTGTTTTATTTTTATTGTTTCTTTTGGGTTTTGGTTTCTCGTTCGTTCCATTCTGGGAATCTGAGAGTATTACTTTTGGTGTCCTATTGTTCATACTTTTCTGTGGGCTATTAGAAAGCAGACTCGAATCAGTTTGTGTGGAGGCAGTGCACATGATTTTTTGGGAGGCGGCAACAGAAGCATATGAAACTCCGACTCTGGGAGTTCTAGCCTCAACCTGTTTTCGCGCTTCCATATACGAGATATTTTTGTGAGCCTTAAGAGTTTGTATTTCTTTTTCTACTTTCCATTTGGGACACGAGCGTGAATATGACGTATGGTCACCTTTGCAATTGACACATTTTGGTGCCAAGTTGCAAGTGTCTGAGATATGATCAGATTGGCCACAACGAGCACAGACTGGGGAACCACGACAAGATGCTTTCGAGTGTCCAAAGCGTTGGCACTGAAAGCATCTGAGAGGATTCTGTACATATGGTCTAGTAGGGCACTGAAGGTAGCCGGCTATGACAAAAGGTGGTAGCTTCGGTGTGTCGAATGTCAGGATGAGATGTTTAGTAGGGAGGAATTTCCCGTCCCGACGGATTGTTATGCGACGCACAGCAGACACTAGTTGGTCCTGCAGATGTTCCAAAATCTCCTGTTCAGATGTATGGAGGAGATCACCTTCCGATATGACACCTCTGGAAGTATTAAGGTAACCGTGCGGAGTTACGGTTATGGCCATGTTCCCGAACATATTGATTTTAAGTAATTTCTCAGACTGTGCTGCATCGAAAGTCTCTACCAACAAATCTCCAGAACTTAGCTTTTTAACCGATTTAACGTGTCCGATAGATGCATTTAATATTTTATTTATTAGAAATGGTGACACCATACCAAAATTTCCTTCTTTGCGCTTTAAAAGAAAAAAACGTGACATATGTTGTTCTCTCGAAGGGAGAGAAAGAGTTTCATTAGATGAGCGATCCGCCCAGGGAGCTGTAACTAATTTTCTGTTAGTTGCAGCCATGATTACTTTTAAAGAAACACGGATTACTTCCAGTTCGATTCGGGGGCCCCGCCAGACCCCGTCGTTCCACACTTTTCTAACGTGACCAGTGTAACCGCCGGATTCTTCGCAACTAAATGACAGACGCCGGGAGGTAACGTGCACCTGGTGCACGGTCCCCGACAGAATCGAGAAGGATTTCTCGCTACCTCGTGACATCTGCCATGAAGATAAACGCAACCAAGGGCCTCTACCTCTGGGATCGTTTAAGGAGAACGTACCTCAACCATTACCAACATGGAAACGCCACTCCTCTCCACCAACACAACCTCAACAGGGTCCGTTCCCGAGCCCAAGCGGTGTCCCTCGCGGGAGAGGCCGAAGAGTGGTACAAGGACCCAGTAGCGTCAAGGCTGGGTGGGTCGAGATCGGTTTTGTAACCATGAAGGCTCCGAAGGGGACAGATAGCACAAAACGTTTTTTTTTTGTCCATTTTAATATTTTTTACATTTTTTTGGTTTTTATTTTTTTTCTAACTAAGAAAAGACAAACAAAAAACACACATAGGGGTTAAAAAAGAAAACAGCAACTAAAGATATTAGTAGAAGCTCCAGATGGAGAGGAAAAAAAGCCCAGAAAGAAGACAACAAAAAAAAAGCCAGGATAGGAGAAGAGAAAAAGAGACGGATCGCTAAGGGACTCTAGGGACGCGACACCCACATTTACCAAAGAAAGTAAACCCCACGGAGAAAGAAAAAGACACTAGGGTACCTCGGGGTTGTGAAGCCCGTATTTACCTAAAGAAGGTAAACCCCCTGAGGGGCACCTTCGTCTTGAGTAAAGACATTTGATAAATGAGTACCAATCCGAACTTTATATTGTCGGATGTTTAAAAATTTTTGAATAAAAATTGGGAGATTTCCGCGAAACTCCATGTCAAATAGGTCTTTGAGGATTCCGTAACGCCACGCACGGTCGTACGCCTTCTCCATGTCAAAGAATATTGAAATAAAATGATTTTTTAGGAGAAATGCTTTCCTAACGTCAGATTCCAGAGCAATTATATTGTCAACGGTTGATCTACCCTTTCTGAACCCGCTTTGAAATGGAGCTATAAGGTGTCTTTTCTCTAAAATAAAAACAAGGCGAGCGTTTATCATCCTTTCTAGAAGTTTGCATACGCAGCTAGTTAACGCAATGGGACGATAGTTATTTGGATTTGAAGCATCTTTTCCTGGCTTTGGAAAGGGTATCACAATGGCTTTTGTCCAAGCTGCAGGAAAAACATGTTCTTCCCAAATCCTATTATAGAGAAATAATAGATTTCTCAGGGAATGGTAAGATAGATGTTTCAACATGTTGTAAGCAATGCCATCAGGCCCAGGAGAAGTATTTCGGGTGTTCTTGAGATTTCGAGTAAGTTCAAAATAAGTGAAGGGGCTGTTGTAAGGTAGAGTGGAGCGTGTGTTAAAATTTAAAGTTCGGCTTTCAGATAGATGCTTATGCCTGAGAAAAGAGTCAGGATAACTACCTGCTGAGGAAGAAGATGCAAAAGCTGTGCCTATTGTGTTTGCTATTTCTGAAGGATCTGAGATGGTTTGACCATTGTGGTTTAAGCAGGAGAACGAGTGTCCGGTATACACTCCTATTGCCTTCTTAACCTTGGTCCACAGGTGTTTGGAAGGGGTATTATATGATATGCTGGAGACGTATTTTATCCATGAATTTTTCTGGCTGCGTCTGCGTACTCGCCTAGCATTTGCCTTAGCGCGTTTAAACTCTATTAGATTTTCTGTGGTTGGGTATCTTCGGAAGATTCCCCAAGCTTTCTGCTGTTTTTTCTTAGCTGCAAGGCATTCCTCCGACCACCATGGTTTCCTGTGTCTGCGTTTGCAAGAGGTCTTAGGGATGGAAGCATTAGCTGCGTCAATGATAACTGAATTTATGTTTTCGATTGCTCTATTGATATCACCCACCACCATTTGTTTTGTGATGACTGCAAGGGAGGCAAAGGTCGGCCAGTCGGCTCGATCATAAATATAACGGGGTTGATGTGAAACAGAGTTAGATTCGCCGGTCAGGAGGGAGAGAAAGACAGGAAAATGATCACTATTGTATAAATTATTAGATACCCAGAAATTATAAAAAGGCAGAAGTGAAGGGGAACATATGGCCAGGTCTATTGCATGGAATGTTCTTGATGGTTGATGGAAATATGTATTATCACCGTTGTTAAGTAGGCAGAGTGAGAAATCGGATATGAAGTTTTCTATCTGTTGTCCTCTGCTATTTGTATTTTGGCTTCCCCAAAGAGGGCTATGTGCGTTAAAGTCCCCAATTAGTATGAAAGGAGCTGGAAGTTGATTTAAGAGATGTGCCAAGGAGTTTCGATCAATAGAATCGTTTGGTGGCAAATATATGTTACAAATGGTAGTGAGCTGCCGGATATGAACACGAGCTGCAACAGCCTGTAAATTTGTATTAAGGGGAATCACCGTACTTGGGTAGTCATGAGAGATTAGGAGTGCCACGCCTCCTGAAATTCTTCCGCCAATATCGTGATCTTTTCGAAGAATATCAAACCTGCGAATTTTAGTATTGTCGGAGTTTTTTAAAAAGGTCTCCTGTAATGCAAACACAGCTGGGTTGTGGTTGGAAATTATGTGTTTTAAATCGCCCTGCTTGTTGCGAAAACCGTGGCAATTCCACGAAATAATGGCTGCCATATAAGGGAAGCTTTTTTTTTCTCTCAGAAAAAGGAAAAAAACGGACTATCAGCTAGCGGAATTGGATGCAACTTCATCCGAATCCGACGAGCTGTCCGTTATCATATCCTCCTCTGGGGAGACATAAACTTTAAGGGGTTCATCTGTCTCAAGTTCATAAGGCTGAGATGTAATAGGTCTGTTTTTGAGGAAGTCTTTGCGAGTCAATTTTGAGGGGATAGGTTCAGATTGCTTTTTGGGCCGTTTGGATTGTGGTAAATTTTTCGGATTTGAGATCTGGTCACTAGCGGATTTGGAAGGGTTTCCTGGATTAGCGGTTTGTGATCCTGTTTTGCTTTTATTTTTGGGGGGTTTTGGTTTCACGCTCGCTCCATTCTGCGAGTCGGACAATATTACAGTTGGTGTTCTATTGCTCTTAGTTTTCTGTAGACTATTAGAAAACAGATTCGGATTAGTTTGTGTGGAGGCTGTACACATGATTTTTTGGGAGGCGGCAACAGAAGCGTATGAAACTCCGACTCTCGGAGTTCTAGCCTCAACCTGTTTTCGCGCTTCCATATATGAGATATTCTTGTGAGCTCTAACAGTTTGTATTTCTTTTTCCAATATCCACTTGGGGCAGGAGCGTGAGTAAGATGTATGGTCGCCTTTGCAATTAATGCATTTTGGTGTTAAGTTACAAGTGTCTGAAGAATGACCAGGCTGGGCACAACGAGCACAGACTGAGGAACCGCGACAAGATGCCTTCGAGTGTCCAAAACGTTGGCACTGAAAGCATCGCAGAGGATTCTGAACATATGGTCTGGTAGGGCACTGAAGGTAGCCGGCTATGACGAAAGGTGGTAGCTTCGGTGTGTCGAAAGTCAGGATTAGATGTTTAGTGGGGAGGAATTTCCCGTCCCGACGGATTGTTATGCGACGCACGGCAGATACTAGTTGGTCCCGCAAATGTTCCAAGATCTCCCCTTCAGATGTATGGAGGAGATCAGCTTCAGATATGACACCTCTGGAAGTGTTAAGGTAACCGTGCGGAGCTACGGTAATGGCCATGTTCCCAAACATATTGATTTTTAGTAATTTCTCAGCCTGTGCTGCATTCAAAGTCTCTACCAATAGGTCCCCAGAACGGAGCTTTTTGACTGATTTTACATGACCTACAGATGCATTTAAAACTTTACTAATTAGGAAAGGTGACACTGTACCAAAGTTTCCTTCTTTACATTTTAAAAGAAAAAAACGCGACATCTGCTGCTCTCTCAAAGGGAGAGAAGAAGATTGTTTGGTTGAGCGATCTGCCCAGGAAGCTGTAACTAAATCACAATTAGTTGCAGCCATAATTACCTTTTGAGAAACCACGGATTACTTCCAGTTCGATTCGGGGCCCCCGCCAGACCCCGTCGTTCCACACTTTTCTAACGTGACAAGTGTAACCTCCGGATTCTTCGCAACTAAATGACAGACGCCGGGAGGTAACGTGCACCTGGTGCACGGTCCCCGACAAAATCGAGAAGGATTTCTCGCTATCTCGCGACGTCTGCCATAAAGATACACGCAACCAAGGGCCTCTACCTCTGGGATCGTTTAAGGAGAACGTACCTCAACCATTACCAACATGGCACGCCACTCCTCTCCACCAACACAACCCCAACAGGGTCCGTTCCCGAGCCCAAGCGGTGTCCCTCACGGGAGAGGCCGAAGAGTGGTACAGGACCCAGTAACGTCAAGGTTGGGTGGGCCGAGATCGGTTTTGATACCATGAAGGCTGCGAAGGGGACAGATAGCACAAAAACTTTTTTTGGAGATTTTTAAAATTTTTAACATTTTTTTGGTTTTTTATTTTTTTTAACGAAGAAACGACAAACAAAAAACACATAGGGGTTAAGAAAGAAAACAGCAACAAAAAATATTAGTAGAAGATCCAGTCGGAAAGGAAGAAAAGCCCGGAAAGGAGAAAACAAAAGAAACAGGACAGGAGAAGCGAAAGAGAGATGGATCGCTATGGGACACTGGGTACGCGGCACCCACATTCACCAAAGACAGTGAACCCCACGGAGAGAGAAAAAGACACTAGGGTACCTCGGGGTTGTGAAGCCCGTGTTTACCTAAAGGTAAACCCCCTGAGGGGCTGAGCCTGTTTTATTGAACAAATTAAATCAAAACAAGTTTTCATTTCATCGTCAACTTTTAAACGTCTATCTCGCTTTTTGGACTTTATTTCTGTCAATGCTGAAAATCTAAATTCATAGAACCATTAAGATGCAAAAGGCAGAAGAATTTTAATAGATTTCCAGCTGATTGCAGGGCACAAATTTTTTACAGAAAGCCAAAACTCATCCAAATGTTTCTCGAAGAATGTTGAACGGTAATACTTATAGTTTCTCGAATAAATGAGATGTTCTTTTCCTGTTGCTGTCAAATTTGGTGCCTTGCAAATTAGGTTGGTTGTTTGGTTGGATGGGGTTTAATGGCGCAAGGTCCAGAGAGGACATGCTGCGCCAAACATACGGTAAAACATGGAAAACGGTAGTTAAAAAAAAAGAAACAAACTGGATGGGGTTTCCCCATCCAGTATACAGCCAGGTATAAGAAAACAATAGATAAAACAATTATTCTAAATCATTAACGAGGAAGACAATATGCAGTACTGGTAATGTCAAAACATCTAGATGGGGGTCCCCATCTAGATTGCAGTCAAATATTACAAAAAGATAGAAAACAAGGATAAAGCTATTAAATCAACGGGTAAAAACCTGTACTTTTCAAAAATCTGAAAATAGCAGGGTGAGGTGTTTCACCTAATAGATCTTTTAAGGTGAGTGAAGCAGAACCAAAATATTTAGAGTAAAAATTGGTTAGTCCTGTACAGTCGATTAAAATATGCAAAACCGTAAGGTCGCAGTTGCAGTGAAAGCAAATTGGGGTATCTTCCCCCTCCAACAAATGTCTGTGAGTGACTCTAGTATGTCCTATTCTTAGACGGGTGATCATGACGTCAAGTTTCCTTGGATATAGTGGAGGCCAGATAGAGATGACGGGTTTTATGTGATGGAGTTTATTATCTACTTGGAGATTCCATACTGAACGCCAGTTATTGAAAATAAAAATTTTAATGGTGTGTTTGACGTCAGAGAAAGGGATAGGGTGATCTAAAACTGTTCTGGAATCTTTTGCTGCTGTGTCCGCAAGTTCATTGCCAGGGATTCCAACATGAGCTGGGACCCAGCAAAGCAGAATACTGTAACCACGACATTTTAACCGATGATGGAGAGTTATGACAGATGAGACCAAAGGAGGACTATTGTTGCCAGATTTGAGGCTCTCAAGCACGCTCAATGAATCTGAGTATATGATAAAATTTTTATTCTGATGATGGGCGATAAAATCAAGTGCTTGTTTGATGGCTAAAATTTCCGCAGTAAAAACAGTGCATGATGGTTGGTTGGTTGGTTGGTTGGTTAGGGTTTAATGGCGCAAGGTCCAGAAAGGACATGCTGCGCCAAACACAAGGTAAAGTCTGAGATAAAAATATATAATTCAGCTTACTCGTCAAAACGATGTTATAATTATACACGTTTAAAAACGATGAAGTCATTGTAAAAAAGTATGATAAAAGTATGATAAAAGTAGCTGTGTCATGAATGAAAAAAAAGTCAGATATGATAAGAAAAAAACAGAGGTATAAAAGTTTAAAACACAAATATGCTAAAAGGCTGTGATTAAAGGTCAAGAAAGAAGATAAAACGCACTAGTGTTAATGTCAAAACATCTAGATGGAGTTTCCCCATCTAGATTGCAGTCATATATTACAAAAAGATATAAAGGAATGAAAAAAGTTATTAAATCAATGGGTAAAATCCTGTACACTTCAAGAATCGAAAAATAGCAGGGTGAGGTGTTTCGCCTAAAAGAACATTTAAGGTGAGAGAAGTTGAACCAAAGTATTTAGAGTAAAAATGGGTTAATCCTGTACAGTCGGTTAAAATATGCAAAATCGTAAGGTCACAGTTGCAGTGAAAGCAAATTGGGGTATCTTCCCCCTCCAACAAATGTCTGTGAGTGACTCTAGTATGTCCTATTCTTAGACGGGTGATCATGACGTCAAGTTTCCTTGGATATAGTGGAGGCCAGATAGAGATGACGGGTTTGATGTGATGGAGTTTATTATCTACTTGGAGATTCCATACCGAACACCAGTTATTGAAAATAAAATTTTTAATGGTGTGTTTGACGTCAGAGAAAGGAATAGGGTGATCTAAAACTGTTGTGGAATCTTTTGCTGCTGTGTCAGCAAGTTCATTGCCAGGGATTCCAACATGAGCTGGGACCCAGCAAAGCAGAATACTGCAACCACGACATTTTAACCGATGATGGAGAGTTATGACAGATGAGACCAAAGGATGATTATTGTTGCCAGACTTTAAGCTCTCGAGTACGCTCAAAGAGTCCGAGTATATGATAAAATTTTTATTCTGATGATTGGCGATAAAATCAAGTGCTTGTTTTATGGCTAAAATTTCCGCAGTAAAAACGGTGCATGATGAATGAAGTTTGAAACTATGAATATCCGAATTAAAAACAAAGGCACAACCGACGTGATGTGTTGTCTTCGATCCGTCCGTATAAATATCTGTATACTTAGAGAAACTGTGACGATGAGAGTAAAAAAGTTGTTTAAATATGGATGAATCGGTGTCGGTTTTGTTAAAATTATGAAAGGGATTAATGTATGATATAGATTTTTTCTTCCAAGGAGGAAAGTCAAATAATGGACGTACACAGACATTTATATCTTCCAGAGGAGTATTTTGGGTGAAGGAGCGCATACGAAAGCCAAAACACGGAATGCAGGATGGCCGGTTTTGATACAGGCGATCATACTGCTTATCAAGTAGCATGTCATGTAAAGGATGATTAGGATGAGATAAGACACGAAAAAAATAGTTCAATGAAAGTGTATGGCGAGTATGATACAAAGATGGTTCGTGACAGTCGACATAGAGACTCTGAATGGGTGAAGTTTGGAAAGCACCAGAGCAAATACGAAGTGCACTGTGGTGCACAGTGTCAAGTTTTCTAAGAACGGAGTCACGAGCCGAACCATATGACGGGCAGGCGTAGTCTAGTTTTTCACGGATTACCGATCTGTATATACGTAACATAGATGTCCTGTCAGCACCCCACGATGTATTCGATAAAACTTTAAGAAGATTAAGAGATTTCTCGCACTTTCTTCGCAGCTGTAAAACATGTGGAAGATATGTCATCTTCCGGTCAAAGACAATTCCCAAGAAACGAACCGTGTCCACAACATTTATTTTATGGTTTTCAATAAAAATTTCGGGATCCGGATGGATCCCACGTTTACGGCAAAAGTGCACACATGAAGTTTTGTCAGAAGAAAAACTAAAACCATTTTTATCACTCCAAGTCATTATACGTCTGACTGCAGTTTGCAGTTGACGTTCGATGAATGCCATGTCTTTACCTTGACAGCAAATCTGCAAGTCGTCAACATACAAGTTCCCCCGCACAGAAGGTGGTAATTGTTTTAAAATATTATTAATTTTTATAGAGAAGAGAGTGACACTGAGGACACTCCCTTGAGGAACCCCTTCTTCTTGAATAAAAAAGTTGGATACGGCAGTGCCAACACGGACTTGGTAGTGTCGGGTAGTTAAAAAATGCTTTATAAAAATTGGGAGATTTCCCCGGAACTCCAGTTCAAAAAGGTCTCGTAGGATGCCATAGCGCCAGGTACGGTCATACGCTTTCTCTATGTCGAAGAAGATTGACACTAAATGATTTCTTAGGAGAAAAGCTCTCCTAACGTCAGATTCCAGAGCAATAATGCTGTCCGTCGTCGATCTACCCCTTCTGAAACCACACTGATTTGGAGCAATGAGGTTTCTGGTTTCTAAAACATAGATTAGTCGGGCATTTCTCATTTTTTCTAAAATTTTGCAAAGGCAGCTGGTTAGGGCAATCGGTCGGTAATTATTGGGGTCAGAGGCGTCTTTTCCAGGCTTTGGAAAAGGGATAATAGTGGCTCTATGCCAAGCTACAGGGAAAACATGTTCTTCCCAAATCCTATTATATATGAATAACAAGTTACGAAGTGAGCGGCGTGAAAGATGCTTTAGCATGCTGTAAGTTATTCCATCTGGTCCTGGAGAAGTGTTATGTGTGCTATGAAGGCTCTGAACGAGTTCAGATTTTGAAAATGGGCTATTGTAAGGAAGAGACGTACGTGTATTGAAGTTGAGATTTCGGCGTTCAGATTGTTGTTTGTATCTTAGAAAGGAGTCTTTATATGAAATGGCTGAAGAATTGGAAGCAAGGGCTGTGCCTATTGCGTTTGCGATTTCTGTAGGATCTGATATTGTTTGGCTATCTTTAACAATGCAGGAAATTGGATGATTGGTGTACAAACCCATTGCCCTTTTTGCTTTAGTCCACAACTGCTTAGACGGAGTGTTGTATGATAGACTGGATATGTATTTCGCCCAAGACTCTCTTTGGCTCTGTCGACGTACTTTTCTAGCATATGCCTTAGCGTGTTTAAAATTTAGTAGATTTTGGGTCGTCGGGTATCTACGTAAAATATTCCAGGCTTTCTGTTGTCGTTTCCTGGCATCACGACATTCGTCTGTCCACCAAGGTCTTCTGATTTTGCGTTTAACTGAGGAGGTTTTTGGTATGGAGGTATCAGCTGCTTGAATTATTGCATTAGTTATGCTATTTATGGCATCATTAATGTCACCCACCACCATTTGCCTGGTGATGTTTGCAAGAAAGGTGAAGGTCGCCCAGTCAGCTCGATCGTAAATGTAACGGGGTTGAGTAGCTGTAGTATGAGAGTCATTGGTTACAAGGGAGAGAAATACTGGAAAGTGGTCACTGTTGTATAGATCATTTGATACCCAGAAGTTATAAAATGGCAGAAGAGAAGGGGAACATATGGCTAGGTCTATTGCATGAAATGATTTTGTCGGTAGATGAAAGTATGTGTTATCACCGTTATTGAGAATGCAGAGTGAGAGATCGGATAGAATGGTTTCTATTTGTTGTCCTCTATTGTTTGTGTTTTGACTTCCCCAAAGGGGGCTATGGGCATTGAAGTCTCCGACTATTATGAATGGGGTAGGTAGTTGGTTAATAAGATGTACCAAGGAATTTCGATCTACTGATTCGTTTGGTGGTAGATAAACGTTGCAAATGGTAGTGAGCTGACGTATGTGGATTCTGGTTGCGACGGCCTGCATATTTGTATTTAATGGTATGATCGTAGACGGGTAGTCATTGGATATCACGAGGGCAACGCCTCCAGATACCCTTCCACCAACATCATGATCTTTTCGGATAGCACTGTAACCTCGAAATTTAAAATTATCAGAGTCTTTAAAATAGGTCTCCTGTAGCGCAAAGACGGCCGGAGTGTGGACAGAAATAAGAGTTTTAATTTCGTCGAGCTTATTACGAGCGCCGTGACAATTCCATGAAATGATACCTGCCATGATGAGATTTTTTTTTTTTAAAGGACGAAAGTCCACCTAGTTACGGACGCCATCATGACGAAGACGGGGAAGGAACACGAGCAGGAAGACCGGAGGTGTCCATAGACACCCCCCATCGGAATCAGAAAGATCCGAATTAGAGGCGCAAATTTGGAGGGAATCTTCCTCCATCCGCGCCACATTGCGAGGGTCTTTCACCTTACGGGAAGGACTGAAACGCTTTACATTACATTTTTTTAATTTTTTATTTATAACGGAGCTTGATGTAGTCGGAACGTTAAGTCGAGGGATTTTGGTTTGTTTTGATGCAGAATTGTTAACGGATGGTACTGTATTTTTGTTTTCGTGAGGTTTATTGGTGATATTGTTTTTACTTGTTTGTGTAGAGGCATCACACATAAGTTTTTTAGGAGCGGCAGCGGAAGCATATGAAACGCCTATTCTAGGTGTTCTAGCTTCCACCAATTTGCGGGCTTCCAAATATGGTATGTTTTTATGGGCTCTGATTGTCTGTATTTCCTTTTCGGCAATAAATTTAGGGCAAGAACGGGAGTAGGAGGGGTGGTCACCCTTACAATTAATACATTTTGCTGGCAAGTTGCAGGTCTCAGAAGAATGGTTTGGCTGGGAACAACGGGCACAAATGGGTGAACCTCGGCACGATGCTTTCGAGTGTCCAAAGCGTTGGCACTGAAAGCAACGAAGAGGGTTTTGCACGTACGGTCTTACGGAACACCGAAGGTAACCTGCTATGATAAAAGATGGTAGTTTAGGTGTTTGGAATGTCAATATGAGATGCTTCGTACGAATGATATTACCATCCCGACGGATGGTAATTCGACGGACAGCTGTTACAAGTTGATCCCGCAAGTGTTCTAAGATTTCCTCCTCGGTGGTATGGAGGAGATCAGCCTCCGATATTACCCCTCTTGATGTGTTGAGATAACCGTGTGGAGCGATGGACACAGCCATGTTACCGAGTGTTTTGATTTTTGAGAATTGCGCAGCCTGGGTTGCATTCAGTACCTCCACTAATAAATCGCCTGAGCGCAGTTTCTTTACAGAGTTTACATGTCCCACCGATGCGTAAAGACATTTATGAATTAAGAAGGGCGACACCGTACCGAAATTACCTTCAGTACGTTTTACAACGAAAAATCTAGACATTTGCTCCCTCGAGGGGAGAGGTTGCTCTCTAGAAGGGAGAGAAGGAGTTTGAGAATCTGAGCGATCCGCCCAGGAAGCTGTAACTAAATTCTCTTTAGTTGCAGCCATAATTACCTTATTAGAACCACGGATTGCTTCCAGTTCGATCGGGGCCCCCGCCAGACCCCGTCGTTCCACACTTTTCTATCGTGACCAGTGTAACCGCCGGATTCTTCGCAACTAAATGACAGACGCCGGGATGTAACGTGCACCTGGTGCACGGTCCCCGACAGAATCGAGGAGGATTTCTCGCTACCTCGCGACGTCTGCCATAAAGATACACGCAACCAAGGGCCTCTACCTCTGGGACATTTTAAGGAAAACGTACCACAAGCATTACCCACATAGCACTCCACTTCTCTCCGCCAACACAACCCCAACAGGGTCGGTTCCCGAGCCCAAACGGTGTCCCTCACGGGAGAGGCCGAAGAGTGGTACTGGACCCAGTAGCGTCAAGGCTGGGTGGGTGGAGATCAGTTTTGATACCATGAAGGCTCCGAAGGGGACAGATAGCACAAAAACTTTTTTTGGAAATTTTAACATTTTTCATATTTTTTTTATTTTTGATTTTTTTTTAAACGAAGAAATGACAAACAAAAAACACATAGGGGTTAAGAAAGAAAACAGCAACAAAAAAAATTAGTGGAAGCTCCAGTTGGAAAGGAAGAAAAGTCCGGAAAGGAGAAAACAAAAGAAACAGGACAGGAGAAGCGAAAGAGAGATGGATCGCTATGGGACACTGGGGACGCGACACCCACATTCACCAAAGACAGTGAACCCCACGGAGAGAGAAAAAGACACTAGGGTACCTCGGGGTTGTGAAGCCCGTGTTTACCTAAAGAAGGTAAACCCCCTGAGGGGATGTGTGTTTTGATTACCCCAAAGTGGGCTATGGGTGTTGAAGTCTCCTACTATTATAAAAGGGGTGGGTAGCTGATTTAATAGTTGTGCCAAAGAATTTAGATTAATAGGTTCATTCGGTGGTAGGTAAACTGAGCAAATAGAGGTAAGCTGGCGAATATAGATGCGGGCAGCAACTGCTTATAAGTTAGTATTAAGAGAAATGGAAGTGGAAGGGTGGTCTTGAGATATCAGAAGGGCAAAGCCTCCCGATACTCTTCCACCAATATCATGATTTTTTCGGATGACATTGTATCTTCGAATTTTAAAACTATCTGAGTCTTTAAGATAGGTTTCCTGCAACACAAAGACGGCCGGAGTGTGGACAGAGATCAGAGTTTTAATGTCATCAAGCTTATTGCGGACGCTGTGACAATTCCAGGAAATCACACCTGCCATGATGTGTTTATTTAATTTTTTTTTAAAAGGACGAAAGTCCACAAAGTTACGGTCGCCATCATGACGAAGAGGGAGAAGGAACACGAGCAGGAAGACTGGAGGTGTCCATAGACACCCCCACATTGGAATCAGAAAGATCCGAATTAGAGACGCAAATTTGGAGGGAATCCTCCTCCATCCGCGCCACATTGCGAGGGTCTTTCACCTTACGGGAGGGACTTAATCGCTTCACAACATTACTTTTTTTTTATTTATAAGGGAACTTGATGTAGTCGGAACGTTAAGTCGAGGGATTTTAGTTTGTTTAGATTCAGAATTTTTAACTGATGGTATTGTATTTTTGTTTTCGTTAGGTTTATTGGCACTATTGTTTTTACTTGTTTGTGTAGACGCATTGCACATAAATTTTTTAGGTATGGCAGCAGAAGCATACGAAACGCCTATTCTAGGTGTTCTAGTCTCCACCATTTTCCGCACTTCCAGATATGGTATATTTTTGTGGGCTCTAATAGTTTGTATTTCCTTTTCGGCAATCCATTTAGGGCAGGAACGGGAGTAGGAGGGATGGTCACCTTTGCAATTTATACATTTAGCTGGCAAGTTGCATGTCTCTGAAGAATGGTCTGGCTGAGAACAACGGGCATACATGGGTGAACCTCGGCACGATGCTTTCGAGTGTCCAAAGCGTTGGCACTGAAAGCAACGAAGAGGGTTTTGTACGTACGGTCTTACGGGACACCGAAAGTATCCAGCAATGATAAAAGATGGTAGTTTTGGAGTTTCGAAAGTCAGGATGAGATGCTTCGTACGAAGTATATTAACATCCCGACGGATGGTAAGTCGACGGACAGCAGTTACAAGTTGATCCCGCAAGTGTTCTAAGATTTCCTTCTCGGTGGTATGGATGAGATCGGCCTCCGATATTACCCCTCTTGATGTGTTTAGATAACCGTGTGGAGCGATGGACACAGCCATATCACCGAACGTTTTGGTTTTTGACAATTGCGCAGCCTGGTTTGCATTTAATACCTCGACCAATAAATCGCCCGAGTGCAGTTTCTTAGCAGAATTTACTTGTCCCACCGATGCATAAAAACATTTTTGTATTAAGAAGGGCAACACCGTTCCAAAATTCCCTTCAGTACGTTTAATTATGAAAAAAAGAGACAATTGTTGCTCCCTCGAGGGGAGAGGTTGCTCTCTCGAAGGAAGAGAAGGAGTTTGAGAATCTGAGCGATCCGCCCAGGAAGCTGTAACTAAATTCTCTATAGTTGAAGCCATAATTACCTAATTAGAACCACGGATTGCTTCCAGTTCGATCGGAGCCCCCGCCAGACCCCGTCGTTCCACACTTTTCTATCGTGACCAGTGTAACCGCCGGATTCTTCGCAACTAAATGACAGACGCCGGGATGTAACGTACACCTGGTGCACGGTCGCCGACAGAATCGAGGAATCGAGAGAATCGAGGATGAATCCTGCAAACAGTGCTAGAGCAGGCCAACCCTTTCGGCCCGGTCGGAATAAATCCCGGAACTCGGGCCTCTGTTCAAAAATTTGTTTAATATCGTTGACTCCACATGGGAGTCTATCAGATATTAAGCTGATAAGAACAGATGTTTTCAGAGAAATGATATGGTCTAGACTATGTCAATTGTCTTACAGACCCATTTCATCATCATGTCCATCAAAGAGAAAAGAAATAAATTAGTTTAATTATAAAATTAAAGATAGGAAAGATCGGAGCAGGAAATAACAAAAATTAAAGATTCGACAGCAAAAATATAAATGAAAAATCACATCTTAATGTGAATCTAGAAATTCATTTCCACAAAAAACAAAAACCCGAGAGAATGGGTAGAGTGAGAAGGTTCTGTGGTGTGTCTGTATTTTTATTAAAGTTGTAAACTGTGGTGTGTGAAAGTCTTTTTTTTTTTTTTTTTTTCCCGTGGCAACTGCAAGGAAGCATGCAGAGCCTTATTCCGCTTCATCCATAGCAGGACAGTCTGTCACTACTTCGGTTTCAGCGGGATTTGGTGGAGCTCCGTCGATGTCCAAAATTCAGTTGTGGTTTGAAATTAGTTCGGCTACATCTTCGGGCTCATTGCAGGGGATGCCTTCATCGATTACGAGCTCGTCAGCCATGATGATGCCCTCATGATCTCGGTCGGTGTTTTCTGGGTTTCCTTCAGGGAACACGAGGTCATCGAAAGGTTGTTCGTCGTCGCCGGCTTCGGAGTCTTCATCACCGAGGTAGTTGCCAAGCGCCTCAGGTGACAGGGTAAGTTGCGCACTCACGTTAGGTTGATTGGTTTGATTGTATCGCGAGGTGCGTGTTGGCCTGTTGTACCCAAGGTGCTCGGCGTAAATATCCCGTGAGGCTCTGATCACGTCGGAGACGCAGAGTTTCCTCATTAACCCAAGGTATTTCCTCGAGCAGAGGGACTTGAGGACTCTGTCGTTCCTCGGATCCCAGCTCCCCAGGGCGCCGACAATGATGGCTTCAACGCGTACAGACTTGAAGTCCCGTTTCATGGCCTCCGCTAGGGCTGCGTATTTGGACTCTTTCTCCCTCCTACTTTGATCAAAGGCAAGGGTTCCATTTTCAAATGGGATGGTTACGTCAATAATCAGGGCTTTATTGCCTTGTGTGAGGACAAGGTCCGGCCTTAGAGGTTGGCCATAGAGCGCCTGATTCTCGCTGCGAATGTTCCAATGCCTCGCCGCAGCTTTCTTGACTCGGGCTACAATGTCGTTATGACGTTGCGTAATTAATCCCATGTAGCTGAGACAATGGTTAAGGACATGGGGGAGTGTCTCGTCCACCTTCCCACAGCGACGACAGCGTTTGTCAGGATTCGGGACGTTCCGTTGGTAGGCGTTGAGTGGGACTGTCCCTAGCCGAGCCTGGTGGATAAACCTCCAGTCGGCAAACCGACAGAAGGCACCCGTCCTGTGGAAGTGGGTGGAGGCCCTGTGGAAGTGGGTGGAAAGCAGGGAAGGTCTTGCCCTGGTGTCTATGGGCCTTCAGTTCAGCACTGAACCTGTTCTTGACAGCCTCCCTCAGGCTCTTAAACACTTTCCTCCTATCTAGAATGGGTGTTTCGTTGTGGAGGATGGAGACAGAGAGGTCTGAGTGCAGCACCCAGGCTACCCCCAGTCTCTCAGACGCAGCCCTTGCCTTTGTCCAGATGTTTCCGACGGCATTAGTGGATGGTAAGTGAACCCCTGTTAGAAAGGATGCCATGTCGGAGGTGTCCGCTTGCTCGTGAATGCGACGTGAGACAGTATCTTCGAGGTCGCTCCACGCAAGGTGTTTCGTGCGCGGGTCAGGCGAGGAGAGTAACTTGAAGGCTCCGTCGACATGCGCAATGTCAGAGTCGGCAGCACATAGAGATATCCCGAAGAGTCCGTCTTTCTGATTGCCGTAGAGGTAGGCTTTGGCGGCATTCTTGGGGAGGTTGAGGGTTTTCTTGACGTTGTATTTAATAACCTTGTCAACCTCCTTCCAATCTTGTTTCCGAAACTGTCCCGTCCTTTGTGCGTAGCTCAGTGACGGGAGAAAGAACGCTTTGAGAGCGTCTATGCGCTGCCACGGAGCTAGACTTGAGGTAAGTAGTCCTTCGGCGGTGTTTATAAAGTCCCCCAGGCAGTTGGTGTCCGGCACGAGGGAGAAGCCAAACGGTTTTTCGAGGAAGCGGCCTTGCTCACCATCATCAAGGAACGGGAGCGGCTCCCCACGTATACGGAACACAGTGGGACGTGTACCCATTGGTGCTGGGCAGAGGTGCAGGGTGGTGCATTTCTTCGGGTTGAGGGAAAGTCCAATTCCCTCAGCAACCAGGCAGGTGCGGTCAAGGTTTTCTTGAAGTTCCTCAGCCGACGTGGCAATTAGCATGACGTCATCGGCGAAGGCTAAAACCCTGAATGCTCCATCGTCAGGTTGGATCGCTCGCAGCACCGGATCAATCACAAAATTGAAGAGGAGCCCACTGAGGGGGCAGCCTTGTCTCACGCCGCAGACCACCTCCACAGGCTCAGAGACTTCATCCCCCTGGGAGCCAGGAAGCGATGACAAACGCTTTTTTCAGATATTACGTGACCCCAGACGAAGCCATTTCGAAGCGTGGGAGTGAAAATTTCAAAATATTTCCCGCTCAAATGTTTCCAGACGCAACGAACTGGCTGGAAACATTTGATTCCCAGATCGGGTCATCAGAAATTTTTGACGAAAAACGTTTCTCTCTCGATTTCCGTTGTCAATAACACACGTGGCCCGTACATCTCTTGATAAAACCTTTTATTCGTTCGAATAAAAGGACCGTTACAGCTCGAAACAAAACAAAGCAAAGCAATTTTTCCGAAAACACTCAATAACGTAAAATCAAATTGCAGACGCCAAAACATTTGAAGTCCAACGTACAGCAGATTTTCTTGCAGACAATAGCGATGAGTCAATTCGACACGCACTCCTGTGATACATGAAATCTGCGATTTTAAATATTCCACTCAACTGTCCCCACCAGAAGTGAATGGTCAGTGAGAGAAAATGAAAGTTTAGGCATGTCGCGAGTACATATATGTAAATGCCGACCGACCGACGACGACGAGTCTTGAAGGCCGGGTTCCGCCGGGCCTCGCCCGACTTGACTTGACTTGACTTGACTTGACTTGACGATCTCTATTCTTCTGGACATAACTGAGCTGAATCCTGCAAACAGTGCTAGAGCAGGCCAACCCTTGCGGCCCGGTCGGGATAAATCCCGGAACTCGGGCCTCTGTTCAAAAATTCGTTTAATATCGTTGACTCCACATGGGAGTCTATCAGATATTAAGCTGATAAGAACAGATACTACACTTCGATCTTAGCTGGGAGCCAGGAAGCGATGACAAACGCTTTTTTCAGATATTACGTGACCCCAGACGAAGCCATTTCGAAGCGTGGGAGTGAAAATTTCAAAATATTTCCCGCTCAAATGTTTCCAGACGCAACGAACTGGCTGGAAACATTTGATTCCCGGATCGGGTCAGCAGAAATTTTTGACGAAAAACGTTTCTCTCTCGATTTCCGTTGTCAATAACACACGTGGCCCGTACATCTCTTGATAAAACCTTTTATTCGTTCGAATAAAAGGACCGTTACAGCTCGAAACAAAACAAAGCAAAGCAATTTTTCCGAAAACACTCAATAACGGAAAATCAAATTGCAGACGCCAAAACATTTGAAGTCCAACGTACAGCAGCTTTTCTTGCAGACAATAGCGATGAGTCAATTCGACACGCACTCCTGTGATACATGAAATCTGCGATTTTAAATATTCCACTCAACTGTCCCCACCAGAAGTGAATGGTCAGTGAGAGAAAATGAAAGTTTAGGCATGTCGCGAGTACATATATGTAAATGCCGACCGACCGACGACGACGAGTCTTGAAGGCCGGGTTCCGCCGGGCCTCGCCCGACTTGACTTGACTTGACTTGACTTGACTTGACGATCTCTATTCTTCTGGACATAACTGAGCTGAATCCTGCAAACAGTGCTAGAGCAGGCCAACCCTTTCGGCCCGGTCGGGATAAATCCCGGAACTCGGGCCTCTGTTCAAAAATTTGTTTAATATCGTTGACTCCACATGGGAGTCTATCAGATATTAAGCTGATAAGAACAGATACTACACTTCGATCTTAGCTGGGAGCCAGGAAGCGATGACAAACGCTTTTTTCAGATATTACGTGACCCCAGACGAAGCCATTTCGAAGCGTGGGAGTGAAAATTTCAAAATATTTCCCGCTCAAATGTTTCCAGACGCAACGAACTGGCTGGAAACATTTGATTCCCGGATCGGGTCAGCAGAAATTTTTGACGAAAAACGTTTCTCTCTCGATTTCCGTTGTCAATAACACACGTGGCCCGTACATCTCTTGATAAAACCTTTTATTCGTTCGAATAAAAGGACCGTTACAGCTCGAAACAAAACAAAGCAAAGCAATTTTTCCGAAAACACTCAATAACGGAAAATCAAATTGCAGACGCCAAAACATTTGAAGTCCAACGTACAGCAGCTTTTCTTGCAGACAATAGCGATGAGTCAATTCGACACGCACTCCTGTGATACATGAAATCTGCGATTTTAAATATTCCACTCAACTGTCCCCACCAGAAGTGAATGGTCAGTGAGAGAAAATGAAAGTTTAGGCATGTCGCGAGTACATATATGTAAATGCCGACCGACCGACGACGACGAGTCTTGAAGGCCGGGTTCCGCCGGGCCTCGCCCGACTTGACTTGACTTGACTTGACTTGACTTGACGATCTCTATTCTTCTGGACATAACTGAGCTGAATCCTGCAAACAGTGCTAGAGCAGGCCAACCCTTTCGGCCCGGTCGGGATAAATCCCGGAACTCGGGCCTCTGTTCAAAAATTTGTTTAATATCGTTGGCTCCACATGGGAGTCTATCAGATATTAAGCTGATAAGAACAGATACTACACTTCGATCTTAGCTGGGAGCCAGGAAGCGATGACAAACGCTTTTTTCAGATATTACGTGACCCCAGACGAAGCCATTTCGAAGCGTGGGAGTGAAAATTTCAAAATATTTCCCGCTCAAATGTTTCCAGACGCAACGAACTGGCTGGAAACATTTGATTCCCGGATCGGGTCAGCAGAAATTTTTGACGAAAAACGTTTCTCTCTCGATTTCCGTTGTCAATAACACACGTGGCCCGTACATCTCTTGATAAAACCTTTTATTCGTTCGAATAAAAGGACCGTTACAGCTCGAAACAAAACAAAGCAAAGCAATTTTTCCGAAAACACTCAATAACGGAAAATCAAATTGCAGACGCCAAAACATTTGAAGTCCAACGTACAGCAGCTTTTCTTGCAGACAATAGCGATGAGTCAATTCGACACGCACTCCTGTGATACATGAAATCTGCGATTTTAAATATTCCACTCAACTGTCCCCACCAGAAGTGAATGGTCAGTGAGAGAAAATGAAAGTTTAGGCATGTCGCGAGTACATATATGTAAATGCCGACCGACCGACGACGACGAGTCTTGAAGGCCGGGTTCCGCCGGGCCTCGCCCGACTTGACTTGACTTGACTTGACTTGACGATCTCTATTCTTCTGGACATAACTGAGCTGAATCCTGCAAACAGTGCTAGAGCAGGCCAACCCTTTCGGCCCGGTCGGGATAAATCCCGGAACTCGGGCCTCTGTTCAAAAATTTGTTTAATATCGTTGACTCCACATGGGAGTCTATCAGATATTAAGCTGATAAGAACAGATACTACACTTCGATCTTAGCTGGGAGCCAGGAAGCGATGACAAACGCTTTTTTCAGATATTACGTGACCCCAGACGAAGCCATTTCGAAGCGTGGGAGTGAAAATTTCAAAATATTTCCCGCTCAAATGTTTCCAGACGCAACGAACTGGCTGGAAACATTTGATTCCCGGATCGGGTCAGCAGAAATTTTTGACGAAAAACGTTTCTCTCTCGATTTCCGTTGTCAATAACACACGTGGCCCGTACATCTCTTGATAAAACCTTTTATTCGTTCGAATAAAAGGACCGTTACAGCTCGAAACAAAACAAAGCAAAGCAATTTTTCCGAAAACACTCAATAACGGAAAATCAAATTGCAGACGCCAAAACATTTGAAGTCCAACGTACAGCAGCTTTTCTTGCAGACAATAGCGATGAGTCAATTCGACACGCACTCCTGTGATACATGAAATCTGCGATTTTAAATATTCCACTCAACTGTCCCCACCAGAAGTGAATGGTCAGTGAGAGAAAATGAAAGTTTAGGCATGTCGCGAGTACATATATGTAAATGCCGACCGACCGACGACGACGAGTCTTGAAGGCCGGGTTCCGCCGGGCCTCGCCCGACTTGACTTGACTTGACTTGACTTGACGATCTCTATTCTTCTGGACATAACTGAGCTGAATCCTGCAAACAGTGCTAGAGCAGGCCAACCCTTTCGGCCCGGTCGGGATAAATCCCGGAACTCGGGCCTCTGTTCAAAAATTTGTTTAATATCGTTGACTCCACATGGGAGTCTATCAGATATTAAGCTGATAAGAACAGATACTACACTTCGATCTTAGCTGGGAGCCAGGAAGCGATGACAAACGCTTTTTTCAGATATTACGTGACCCCAGACGAAGCCATTTCGAAGCGTGGGAGTGAAAATTTCAAAATATTTCCCGCTCAAATGTTTCCAGACGCAACGAACTGGCTGGAAACATTTGATTCCCGGATCGGGTCAGCAGAAATTTTTGACGAAAAACGTTTCTCTCTCTCGATTTCCGTTGTCAATAACACACGTGGCCCGTACATCTCTTGATAAAACCTTTTATTCAGTTCGAATAAAGGACCGTTACAGCTCGAAACGGAACAAACAAAGCAAAGCAATTTTTCCGAAAACAAATCAAGAACGGAAAATTCAAATTGCAGACGCCAAAACATTTGAAGTCCAACGTACAGCAGCTTTTCTTGCAGACAATAGCGATGAGTCAATTCGACACGCCCTCCTGTCATGTATAATGTGATATATGAAATCTGCGATTTTAAATATTCCACTCAACTGTCCCCACCAGAAGTGAATGGTCAGTGAGAGAAAATGAAAGTTTAGGCATGTCGCGAGTACATATATGTAAATGCCGACCGACCGACGACGACGAGTCTTGAAGGCCGGGTTCCGCCGGGCCTCGCCCGACTTGACTTGACTTGACTTGACTTGACGATCTCTATTCTTCTGGACATAACTGAGCTGAATCCTGCAAACAGTGCTAGAGCAGGCCAACCCTTGCGGCCCGGTCGGGATAAATCCCGGAACTCGGGCCTCTGTTCAAAAATTCGTTTAATATCGTTGACTCCACATGGGAGTCTATCAGATATTAAGCTGATAAGAACAGATACTACACTTCGATCTTAGCTGGGAGCCAGGAAGCGATGACAAACGCTTTTTTCAGATATTACGTGACCCCAGACGAAGCCATTTCGAAGCGTGGGAGTGAAAATTTCAAAATATTTCCCGCTCAAATGTTTCCAGACGCAACGAACTGGCTGGAAACATTTGATTCCCGGATCGGGTCAGCAGAAATTTTTGACGAAAAACGTTTCTCTCTCGATTTCCGTTGTCAATAACACACGTGGCCCGTACATCTCTTGATAAAACCTTTTATTCGTTCGAATAAAAGGACCGTTACAGCTCGAAACAAAACAAAGCAAAGCAATTTTTCCGAAAACACTCAATAACGGAAAATCAAATTGCAGACGCCAAAACATTTGAAGTCCAACGTACAGCAGCTTTTCTTGCAGACAATAGCGATGAGTCAATTCGACACGCACTCCTGTGATACATGAAATCTGCGATTTTAAATATTCCACTCAACTGTCCCCACCAGAAGTGAATGGTCAGTGAGAGAAAATGAAAGTTTAGGCATGTCGCGAGTACATATATGTAAATGCCGACCGACCGACGACGACGAGTCTTGAAGGCCGGGTTCCGCCGGGCCTCGCCCGACTTGACTTGACTTGACTTGACTTGACGATCTCTATTCTTCTGGACATAACTGAGCTGAATCCTGCAAACAGTGCTAGAGCAGGCCAACCCTTTCGGCCCGGTCGGGATAAATCCCGGAACTCGGGCCTCTGTTCAAAAATTTGTTTAATATCGTTGACTCCACATGGGAGTCTATCAGATATTAAGCTGATAAGAATACTACACTTCGATCTTAGCTGGGAGCCAGGAAGCGATGACAAACGCTTTTTTCAGATATTACGTGACCCCAGACGAAGCCATTTCGAAGCGTGGGAGTGAAAATTTCAAAATATTTCCCGCTCAAATGTTTCCAGACGCAACGAACTGGCTGGAAACATTTGATTCCCGGATCGGGTCAGCAGAAATTTTTGACGAAAAACGTTTCTCTCTCGATTTCCGTTGTCAATAACACACGTGGCCCGTACATCTCTTGATAAAACCTTTTATTCGTTCGAATAAAAGGACCGTTACAGCTCGAAACAAAACAAAGCAAAGCAATTTTTCCGAAAACACTCAATAACGGAAAATCAAATTGCAGACGCCAAAACATTTGAAGTCCAACGTACAGCAGCTTTTCTTGCAGACAATAGCGATGAGTCAATTCGACACGCACTCCTGTGATACATGAAATCTGCGATTTTAAATATTCCACTCAACTGTCCCCACCAGAAGTGAATGGTCAGTGAGAGAAAATGAAAGTTTAGGCATGTCGCGAGTACATATATGTAAATGCCGACCGACCGACGACGACGAGTCTTGAAGGCCGGGTTCCGCCGGGCCTCGCCCGACTTGACTTGACTTGACTTGACTTGACTTGACGATCTCTATTCTTCTGGACATAACTGAGCTGAAGCCTGCAAACAGTGCTAGAGCAGGCCAACCCTTTCGGCCCGGTCGGGATAAATCCCGGAACTCGGGCCTCTGTTCAAAAATTTGTTTAATATCGTTGACTCCACATGGGAGTCTATCAGATATTAAGCTGATAAGAACAGATACTACACTTCGATCTTAGCTGGGAGCCAGGAAGCGATGACAAACGCTTTTTTCAGATATTACGTGACCCCAGACGAAGCCATTTCGAAGCGTGGGAGTGAAAATTTCAAAATATTTCCCGCTCAAATGTTTCCAGACGCAACGAACTGGCTGGAAACATTTGATTCCCGGATCGGGTCAGCAGAAATTTTTGACGAAAAACGTTTCTCTCTCGATTTCCGTTGTCAATAACACACGTGGCCCGTACATCTCTTGATAAAACCTTTTATTCGTTCGAATAAAAGGACCGTTACAGCTCGAAACAAAACAAAGCAAAGCAATTTTTCCGAAAACACTCAATAACGGAAAATCAAATTGCAGACGCCAAAACATTTGAAGTCCAACGTACAGCAGCTTTTCTTGCAGACAATAGCGATGAGTCAATTCGACACGCACTCCTGTGATACATGAAATCTGCGATTTTAAATATTCCACTCAACTGTCCCCACCAGAAGTGAATGGTCAGTGAGAGAAAATGAAAGTTTAGGCATGTCGCGAGTACATATATGTAAATGCCGACCGACCGACGACGACGAGTCTTGAAGGCCGGGTTCCGCCGGGCCTCGCCCGACTTGACTTGACTTGACTTGACTTGACTTGACGATCTCTATTCTTCTGGACATAACTGAGCTGAATCCTGCAAACAGTGCTAGAGCAGGCCAACCCTTTCGGCCCGGTCGGGATAAATCCCGGAACTCGGGCCTCTGTTCAAAAATTTGTTTAATATCGTTGACTCCACATGGGAGTCTATCAGATATTAAGCTGATAAGAACAGATACTACACTTCGATCTTAGCTGGGAGCCAGGAAGCGATGACAAACGCTTTTTTCAGATATTACGTGACCCCAGACGAAGCCATTTCGAAGCGTGGGAGTGAAAATTTCAAAATATTTCCCGCTCAAATGTTTCCAGACGCAACGAACTGGCTGGAAACATTTGATTCCCGGATCGGGTCAGCAGAAATTTTTGACGAAAAACGTTTCTCTCTCGATTTCCGTTGTCAATAACACACGTGGCCCGTACATCTCTTGATAAAACCTTTTATTCGTTCGAATAAAAGGACCGTTACAGCTCGAAACAAAACAAAGCAAAGCAATTTTTCCGAAAACACTCAATAACGGAAAATCAAATTGCAGACGCCAAAACATTTGAAGTCCAACGTACAGCAGCTTTTCTTGCAGACAATAGCGATGAGTCAATTCGACACGCACTCCTGTGATACATGAAATCTGCGATTTTAAATATTCCACTCAACTGTCCCCACCAGAAGTGAATGGTCAGTGAGAGAAAATGAAAGTTTAGGCATGTCGCGAGTACATATATGTAAATGCCGACCGACCGACGACGACGAGTCTTGAAGGCCGGGTTCCGCCGGGCCTCGCCCGACTTGACTTGACTTGACTTGACTTGACTTGACGATCTCTATTCTTCTGGACATAACTGAGCTGAATCCTGCAAACAGTGCTAGAGCAGGCCAACCCTTGCGGCCCGGTCGGGATAAATCCCGGAACTCGGGCCTCTGTTCAAAAATTCGTTTAATATCGTTGACTCCACATGGGAGTCTATCAGATATTAAGCTGATAAGAACAGATACTACACTTCGATCTTAGCTACCAGGAGCCGGGAAGCGATGACTAACGCTTTTCTCGGATATTACGTGACCCCAGACGAAGCCATTTCGAAGCGTGGGAGTGAAAATTTCAAAATATTTCCCGCTCAAATGCTTTCAGACGCAACGAAACATTTGATTCCCAGATCGGGTCACCAGAAACTTTTGACGTGAAACGTTTCTCTCTCTCGATTTCCGCTGTCAATAACACACGTACATCTTTTGAAAAAACCTTTTATTCATTCGAATAAGACCGTTACAGCTCGAAACGGAACAAAACAAAGCAAAGCAATTTTTCCGAAAACAAAATCAAGAACGGAAATTCAAATTGCAGACGCCAAAACATTTGAAGTCCAACGTACAGCAGCTTTTCTTGCAGACAATAGCGATGGGTCAATTCGACACGCCCTCCTGTCATGTATAAAATCTGTGATATATGAAATCTGCGATTTTAAATATTCCACTCAACTGTCCCCACCAGAAGTGAATGGTCAGTGAGAGAAAATGAAAGTTTAGGCATGTCGCGAGTACATATATGTAAATGCCGACCGACCGACGACGACGAGTCTTGAAGGCCGGGTTCCGCCGGGCCTCGCCCGACTTGACTTGACTTGACTTGACTTGACGATCTCTATTCTTCTGGACATAACTGAGCTGAATCCTGCAAACAGTGCTAGAGCAGGCCAACCCTTGCGGCCCGGTCGGGATAAATCCCGGAACTCGGGCCTCTGTTCAAAAATTCGTTTAATATCGTTGACTCCACATGGGAGTCTATCAGATATTAAGCTGATAAGAACAGATACTACACTTCGATCTTAGCTGGGAGCCAGGAAGCGATGACAAACGCTTTTTTCAGATATTACGTGACCCCAGACGAAGCCATTTCGAAGCGTGGGAGTGAAAATTTCAAAATATTTCCCGCTCAAATGTTTCCAGACGCAACGAACTGGCTGGAAACATTTGATTCCCGGATCGGGTCAGCAGAAATTTTTGACGAAAAACGTTTCTCTCTCGATTTCCGTTGTCAATAACACACGTGGCCCGTACATCTCTTGATAAAACCTTTTATTCGTTCGAATAAAAGGACCGTTACAGCTCGAAACAAAACAAAGCAAAGCAATTTTTCCGAAAACACTCAATAACGGAAAATCAAATTGCAGACGCCAAAACATTTGAAGTCCAACGTACAGCAGCTTTTCTTGCAGACAATAGCGATGAGTCAATTCGACACGCACTCCTGTGATACATGAAATCTGCGATTTTAAATATTCCACTCAACTGTCCCCACCAGAAGTGAATGGTCAGTGAGAGAAAATGAAAGTTTAGGCATGTCGCGAGTACATATATGTAAATGCCGACCGACCGACGACGACGAGTCTTGAAGGCCGGGTTCCGCCGGGCCTCGCCCGACTTGACTTGACTTGACTTGACTTGACTTGACGATCTCTATTCTTCTGGACATAACTGAGCTGAATCCTGCAAACAGTGCTAGAGCAGGCCAACCCTTTCGGCCCGGTCGGGATAAATCCCGGAACTCGGGCCTCTGTTCAAAAATTTGTTTAATATCGTTGACTCCACATGGGAGTCTATCAGATATTAAGCTGATAAGAACAGATACTACACTTCGATCTTAGCTGGGAGCCAGGAAGCGATGACAAACGCTTTTTTCAGATATTACGTGACCCCAGACGAAGCCATTTCGAAGCGTGGGAGTGAAAATTTCAAAATATTTCCCGCTCAAATGTTTCCAGACGCAACGAACTGGCTGGAAACATTTGATTCCCGGATCGGGTCAGCAGAAATTTTTGACGAAAAACGTTTCTCTCTCGATTTCCGTTGTCAATAACACACGTGGCCCGTACATCTCTTGATAAAACCTTTTATTCGTTCGAATAAAAGGACCGTTACAGCTCGAAACAAAACAAAGCAAAGCAATTTTTCCGAAAACACTCAATAACGGAAAATCAAATTGCAGACGCCAAAACATTTGAAGTCCAACGTACAGCAGCTTTTCTTGCAGACAATAGCGATGAGTCAATTCGACACGCACTCCTGTGATACATGAAATCTGCGATTTTAAATATTCCACTCAACTGTCCCCACCAGAAGTGAATGGTCAGTGAGAGAAAATGAAAGTTTAGGCATGTCGCGAGTACATATATGTAAATGCCGACCGACCGACGACGACGAGTCTTGAAGGCCGGGTTCCGCCGGGCCTCGCCCGACTTGACTTGACTTGACTTGACTTGACTTGACGATCTCTATTCTTCTGGACATAACTGAGCTGAATCCTGCAAACAGTGCTAGAGCAGGCCAACCCTTTCGGCCCGGTCGGGATAAATCCCGGAACTCGGGCCTCTGTTCAAAAATTTGTTTAATATCGTTGACTCCACATGGGAGTCTATCAGATATTAAGCTGATAAGAACAGATACTACACTTCGATCTTAGCTGGGAGCCAGGAAGCGATGACAAACGCTTTTTTCAGATATTACGTGACCCCAGACGAAGCCATTTCGAAGCGTGGGAGTGAAAATTTCAAAATATTTCCCGCTCAAATGTTTCCAGACGCAACGAACTGGCTGGAAACATTTGATTCCCGGATCGGGTCAGCAGAAATTTTTGACGAAAAACGTTTCTCTCTCGATTTCCGTTGTCAATAACACACGTGGCCCGTACATCTCTTGATAAAACCTTTTATTCGTTCGAATAAAAGGACCGTTACAGCTCGAAACAAAACAAAGCAAAGCAATTTTTCCGAAAACACTCAATAACGGAAAATCAAATTGCAGACGCCAAAACATTTGAAGTCCAACGTACAGCAGCTTTTCTTGCAGACAATAGCGATGAGTCAATTCGACACGCACTCCTGTGATACATGAAATCTGCGATTTTAAATATTCCACTCAACTGTCCCCACCAGAAGTGAATGGTCAGTGAGAGAAAATGAAAGTTTAGGCATGTCGCGAGTACATATATGTAAATGCCGACCGACCGACGACGACGAGTCTTGAAGGCCGGGTTCCGCCGGGCCTCGCCCGACTTGACTTGACTTGACTTGACTTGACTTGACGATCTCTATTCTTCTGGACATAACTGAGCTGAATCCTGCAAACAGTGCTAGAGCAGGCCAACCCTTTCGGCCCGGTCGGGATAAATCCCGGAACTCGGGCCTCTGTTCAAAAATTTGTTTAATATCGTTGACTCCACATGGGAGTCTATCAGATATTAAGCTGATAAGAACAGATACTACACTTCGATCTTAGCTGGGAGCCAGGAAGCGATGACAAACGCTTTTTTCAGATATTACGTGACCCCAGACGAAGCCATTTCGAAGCGTGGGAGTGAAAATTTCAAAATATTTCCCGCTCAAATGTTTCCAGACGCAACGAACTGGCTGGAAACATTTGATTCCCGGATCGGGTCAGCAGAAATTTTTGACGAAAAACGTTTCTCTCTCGATTTCCGTTGTCAATAACACACGTGGCCCGTACATCTCTTGATAAAACCTTTTATTCGTTCGAATAAAAGGACCGTTACAGCTCGAAACAAAACAAAGCAAAGCAATTTTTCCGAAAACACTCAATAACGGAAAATCAAATTGCAGACGCCAAAACATTTGAAGTCCAACGTACAGCAGCTTTTCTTGCAGACAATAGCGATGAGTCAATTCGACACGCACTCCTGTGATACATGAAATCTGCGATTTTAAATATTCCACTCAACTGTCCCCACCAGAAGTGAATGGTCAGTGAGAGAAAATGAAAGTTTAGGCATGTCGCGAGTACATATATGTAAATGCCGACCGACCGACGACGACGAGTCTTGAAGGCCGGGTTCCGCCGGGCCTCGCCCGACTTGACTTGACTTGACTTGACTTGACTTGACGATCTCTATTCTTCTGGACATAACTGAGCTGAATCCTGCAAACAGTGCTAGAGCAGGCCAACCCTTTCGGCCCGGTCGGGATAAATCCCGGAACTCGGGCCTCTGTTCAAAAATTTGTTTAATATCGTTGACTCCCCATGGGAGTCTATCAGATATTAAGCTGATAAGAACAGATACTACACTTCGATCTTAGCTGGGAGCCAGGAAGCGATGACAAACGCTTTTTTCAGATATTACGTGACCCCAGACGAAGCCATTTCGAAGCGTGGGAGTGAAAATTTCAAAATATTTCCCGCTCAAATGTTTCCAGACGCAACGAACTGGCTGGAAACATTTGATTCCCGGATCGGGTCAGCAGAAATTTTTGACGAAAAACGTTTCTCTCTCGATTTCCGTTGTCAATAACACACGTGGCCCGTACATCTCTTGATAAAACCTTTTATTCGTTCGAATAAAAGGACCGTTACAGCTCGAAACAAAACAAAGCAAAGCAATTTTTCCGAAAACACTCAATAACGGAAAATCAAATTGCAGACGCCAAAACATTTGAAGTCCAACGTACAGCAGCTTTTCTTGCAGACAATAGCGATGAGTCAATTCGACACGCACTCCTGTGATACATGAAATCTGCGATTTTAAATATTCCACTCAACTGTCCCCACCAGAAGTGAATGGTCAGTGAGAGAAAATGAAAGTTTAGGCATGTCGCGAGTACATATATGTAAATGCCGACCGACCGACGACGACGAGTCTTGAAGGCCGGGTTCCGCCGGGCCTCGCCCGACTTGACTTGACTTGACTTGACTTGACGATCTCTATTCTTCTGGACATAACTGAGCTGAATCCTGCAAACAGTGCTAGAGCAGGCCAACCCTTTCGGCCCGGTCGGGATAAATCCCGGAACTCGGGCCTCTGTT
>OU015500.1:2610193-2685193 GCA_907164885.2 Dolomedes plantarius
TGATGCTCCCACATTCACAGCGGTGCTTTCCCTTTGGTACGTTGGTGCCGGAGAAAGGTTGGGTAGGGACCTTGTCCGAGTGAGGGGCGACCTTATGGAAAGTTCACCTTCTCCTGCGGGGGTAGGTGAGTATGAGTCGCTATAAGCATATCCGGTCATAAGTGCCCTGTTCGCAGTGGGTGACCCGATAAGGTGAGGGCTATCAACCTGTTTGTCATTCGGTTATCCTCTAGAGGCAGGGTGGTCACACTGGGGTGGAGATGGTGACGGGGGACTTAGTGAGACAGTCCCAGGTGAACCGATTCCCGGGCTAAGTCCAGGGCCACCTAGCAACTCAAGTCGGACTAGCTCGCTGTCGCTAATCAAGCTACCTTCCACATCAGGGCAGTCTTCGCCTAGAAGTCTCCCATCCTCAGGCAGGGTCTGGCTCCGGTGTGGGTCATTCTTCCCAGTCAGGGGAGACGTTCGACATCCGTCCGTTGGTGGAGGAGATTCACCGGACCGAACGGCAGTTCCGTTGTCACGGGCAACTGGGCGAGACTGTACACTCCTTTCTGTACGGCAATAGTCCGCCTGTGTCGCAGGGACCGCCGGGTGAGCAGCTTCGTTGTGGAGTTGCAACGTCTTGGCGAGTGGCGCAGTGAAGAAGCAAATCTCACACTCAAAAGTACAGTTCCTGACTTCGTATTCAGAAACATGATAGAACTGGACTCCAGACAGGCAGGGTTCATGGGAGATACGCAGATTGCATGAAACCCCGCAGTACCTGCACCACCTTTGGAGCTTAAGTCCATCCAGCTTTTGGAAATTCTTCAGATGATTCATTAGATTATCTTTGGCCCTTTTGAATTTACGCTGCGGGAATACCTTTAAACACCCCTTCTCCGTGCATCTCATCATTGTCCACCGGGGGAAGAATAGGTGGACTTCCTTTCCCTTCCGAAAATTGACCTCCTTTCCAGAGGGGGACGGCCCTTTTCCAGGTGGGGACAGCTCATCCTCGGAGGAGTCCGTCTGTGTCCCAGCATCACACCGGGGCGGACTACCAGCAGGGCAGAGAGTCCTATCCACGGTGTCATTCTTCGGCGGTGCCGAGCGGGAAAGAGGCTCGTTCCCTTGGGACGCACAAATTTCCCGAGTAACTGATACCGGTTTACCTCCCAGAATTGGCTGCGAACAGGAGAAGGGGTGACGATATTCCCTCTGACCAATTTTCATTGGAGATGGTGGCCAGCTAGGGATGCTCTGCGGTATGGCCCGTGAACACGAAGGTGTGGCCTCTCCGGTGGCCCCTGTGGGGGCAGGAACAACCTGTTTCTTTTGAATGGCCCCCCCCTCGTCCGGCCAGCGACTGGAGCGATGAGCGTGAGGGTGCGCTGGGGCCTCGGCTTGAAGCCAGCAGTCTTCCCTTTGATTTCCAGGTTGGGACGGGGCGTGGTGACTGCATCCGCATAGGATGAGGGCCGTTTAAAGCAAGAGTCCGCGGGCTTGGACCCCGCCTCCCCAGAGGGCGTGGCACCGTTGGATGGTGATTTCTTGGAATCTTTCACGGGTGGAGACATAGCAAAAACCAGGAAAGGTATGTGAACCACAGGTGGGTACCCAATAAAAATTAAAACAATTAATTGGTGAAGCACTGACTAAATAGGCCAACTTTTCTTTCTTCCTTTATTTTTTAACTTCGAAGTTGCAAAGTTCAGCACAGTGAGCTTCCTCAAAAAAGTCTGATAGAGGATCCGTATCAAAAGTCCGAAAAGGGTAATCCGCCAGACCAGAGCTGAGTCTTTAGCAAATAAACCACCGGCAAGTACACGTAAGTAATTCCCAAATTATAAAGAAGCTGTTGAAGTTTACCACTGCGGGTAACTTTCCAGACTTGCAAAGAGAATACACACGGCACGGCGTATAGAATAATAAGATGCAGGTAGAAATCAGGCTCCACCTACGAGTAGTGGGCGGGGCTAACAGGGGTGTATTCTTCGAGCACTCCACAGCAAGATGAAAGATTTTCACTAGGGCAGTAGATGCCGGTGGAATAGCTTAGAAAAATCCAACTACTAGCTGGTTGGGGGGTATGAATGGAAGTACCTTGGTTCACTTGGACTTTATCTTCAGTAAGCAAGTTAATTGTCATCAAGGTATGTGTGCTCAGTAAATAAATTTTAAGTTAAGTAAGTGTTAAGATAAGAATCAGAACAGGTAAGGTGATTAATCCTTAAAGGAGGAGGAATATTTAAGTATTTAAGTAAAATTAGATAAATGGCTCGAATAAAGTTAAAATAATTATTAAGAAAGTAATTAATTAAGTAATGCCTAGGGAAACGAAAATAAAAAAGGCCCTCTTCAGGGTCGTACAACTACGTAATGAGAGGATTGCGAAGCTTCGAAAATGAGGCTAAAGTAGCAGGAGGGAAAATTTGCAAAATAACGGGAAGCACAGACGGGGGTCGAACCCCCGACCTGCGTGTCCCGAAACGCGAGCGATAGCAGTGTGCTACGAGAGCACGTAGAGAGGGTAACAAGCTAGAGAGTGTATCGCGGTGGGAGTACTATTGTTAGCTCCTGAGAAGACACGCCCGTGGGCGTTTACGGTTAGCGGGAAGGGTGTGATCGTAGGTTGGAATCTCAGCAATCGTCTCATTACGTAGATTGGGGACATTGTCAAAGAATCTCATGGAGATCTTATAAGCTTGTTGGTAATATGACAAAATGCCGAAGTCTCTCCGGATAGTTTTATTTGAGAGATACTGGAAAGCACGGCGGATCCGCCTGAGAGTTTTGTTCTGTAAGCGCTCGAGCTTATCAATATGGGTTTTGGCCGCAGAAAACCAAACCGGAATGGCGTAAAGGGCAATAGGTCTAACGACTTGTTTATATAGTAGAACTTTATTGTGCATGGAGAGATGGGAGCTGATTAGCAGGGTGCGGAGTTGCGCTGTGGCGGCATTGCATTTCCTAATGGTATCCATTACGTGGGTATTCCAGGTAAGCCTACGGTCAAGAGTCACACCTAGGTATTTTGCTGTGTTTTCCCAGGCAAGCGGGGAGCCGTAGAGATAGAGACGAGGAGGATTGTGAAAGCTATTAGAGAAGAAGATCGCGTGGCACTTGGAGGGGTTGATTTTAATTTTCCAGCGTGAAAACCAATCAAGGGTGCCAATATGACGCTGCATTTGAATAGCAAGGTAGTCAATGTTATGTGAAGTAGAAAGGATAGCAGTGTCGTCTGCGTATAAAGCCAGAATGGTATTATTGCCTCTCGGCACGTCGTTCACGTACAAGTTGAACAACGTGGGACCCAAAATAGATCCCTGTAAAATACCAACAGTAATGCTATTATGCCGGGACATTTCGTTATTGACGCGGACGACAAAATTTCGACTAAGTAGATAATTATTGATCAGATGCATGAGACAATCTGGCAAGCGAATTTGGATTAATTTAAAGATAAGTCCCGGATGCCAGACTTTGTCGAAAGCGCACTTTCGACAGAGTCTGGCATCCGGGACAATATCAAGGAACAGAGCAGCGGTCGGTCTCTTTTCCTGCATCCCATCACGGGCAAATTCGACTACCCTATAAAGCTGTTGCGTCGTAGAGTGTTGAGATCGAAATCCAAACTGCTCTGGAATAATGATGTTATGCTGGTCAAGGTGCTGGGAGATTCTGTTAAGAAAAACTCGCTCAGAAATCTTAATCAGGGAACACAGCAAGCTTATAGGCCTGTAGCTCTGGAGGTCATTACGATCCCCCCCAGCCTTGGGGATTGGGCTAATAACCGAGGTTTTCCAACACTTGGGGAAGTAGCAGAGTTTAAGGATTGAGTTTACAATAACAGAGAAGTAAATTAGTATATTAATGGGGAGGTTTTTTTGGATTAAGTTATTAATTCGGTCGATGCCAGGGGATTTCTTGACTTGCAGGTTCCTAATTATATTAATTATCTCACCAACCGTGGTGGGGAGAGCAGAATCAGTAGGGGGTGTATTAATAAAGCTGTGAAAGGTTCCGAGGACCAACCGATAATTATCCTCGTCAACCAGGTCATAATTTGGAGAAAATTGCTTATTATACGTGTCGGCAATGGTATTGGCTTTGTCCAAGTCAGTCAGAGCAACTCCGTTAGGGCCTTGAATGGGCGGAAATTGAAAGTTAGTGGATTTTATACATTTAGCGAATTTCCAGATTGAATTATCTTCGGCGGAAAGGTTATTAATGAACTCAGTCCAGTTGCGTTGGCGGAAGACTCTAATATCACGTCGCACGCGAGCGCGCAGGAAATAATAATTTTTCCTGTGTAGAGGGAGACGGGTATATTGATAAATCTTACGGGCCGCGTTACGCTCCCTGATTAAGTTAACAATATTGGCCGGTAAATTATGGTAACGCGGCTTTTTCAAAGCTCTAGTAGATCTAGCCTTGGCGTCGAGGATGGCCTGCGTGAGTTTGGTAGTGGCGCCATCTATATCTTCAGAACGGCGGATAAAAGGGAAATAAAGAGAGGGGGAATAAGTTAGGATATCCTGGAATTGCTTCCAATTCGTGCGGGTGGGGTGGGGGGTTGGGATTATGAATATTGACCTGTTGGTCGAAGGTAATTAAAACGGGTAAGTGGTCCGAGTCGAATAAGTCTATAGTTTCAATCGTGTGGGGGTAGGGGATATTTTTAGTAAGCGCCAAGTCTATGGTGCTTGAGCCGGTATTGTAGAAGTGGGTAGGGGAAGGGGGGTTAAGAAGTTTTACGTTTAAGTTATCAGTGACGAATTTAAGAAGGGCACGGCCGGCAGCATTATTGGCCCTGCAGTTCCAGGCTGTATTGTGAGCGTTCAGGTCACCCGCCACAATACAGTAGTTACAAGAATTAAGGATTTTAGACATGTCAGAGTTTAAGAAGCGCTTGGTAGGGGATAAATAAACTGAAGAAATTAAAATTTTAGTTGACCTGTCCGGGAGAAAAACTATTGAGGTGTTCTCGATATTAGTAGTGGGGATATTATTAATTTTATAGTGGTCTAAGCCCCTTCGGATATAGATTGCAGTACCACCACCAGGATGAAAATTAGAATTGGGGAGGGGGGGACGATCGTTACGATAACGATTATAATTAGAGATGTTATAACGCCAAGGTGCGCAAAATTTCGTTTCTTGTATTAAAGCAACGTCAATATTAGAGGCTTCCATGAACTGCCTGAATTCATTAATTTTATTGGAAAACCCGTTCGCATTCCAGAACAGAACTCGCAGTGACGGAAAGGAAGAAGAACTAGCCATGAGTGGGTTGGGGATCGAAATAGTTCGAAATTTCCTGGAAGATTGTGATTAGTTGTTGCACTGGATGTTCAGGAGATCGAATTATTTCAGTTATTCTTTTAAATAGATTTAGTATGTCCGCGATATTAAATGCGGACATAAATTCCTTAACAGTTTTAAATATCTCGAAGATGTCGCCGAAACCAGAATCTGGCTTGGGACTGCTATTATCATTGGAGTGGGGAATAGAAGCAGCGGCGACCGGGGCAGCACTTGGGGTGGTCGCCGAGCTCGCATTGCTATTGGCTCGCTGGGTATCGTTCCTGTTCGCTGGATTTCGATCCGCGCTGGGAATGACTTCGGCACTTTGTCGTGATGCCAAAGCAGTGCTCACGGGTACGATAGAGGTGTTCAAAGCACGAGTTGGAGTCGCCCATGCCGATGTTTTTGGAGCAGGGGCAGGGATAAATTGAGCGGGTTGCTTAGTGCTAGTTGTTACTGGGGTTTTGGCATTATTACTATTGCTTTTGCCCTTAATTTTAAGTTTATCCTTATTTTTGGGGTGCATAGGGCAGCCACGGTAATTGGCCGTGTGGTTGCCCTTGCAGTTGGCGCAGCACGTGTTACCGTCTGTCGAATGTAAGGTGCATTCAGCGGCAAGATGGCCGCCTCCACACTTGACACAGCATGGAGACAGTTTGCACGTTAGAGAAGAATGACCGTACATTTGGCATCGGTAGGATTGACTGACGCCAGTGTTGGTATACTGTTCGAAGGTGACACGGAGGTAATTAATTTTAGTGATATTGTTTAGGTTATCTAGGTTAGGGGAAGGCCTGACCGAGACCAAAAACAGTGGCATGGGTTTCTTCGTTTTCCTATTAGTCAAATAGGCAGTCTTAATAGGTTCAAGATTAATAGCTCTGAGGGCATTTTCAATGTCCTCGACCGGTGTGTTCACCGGTAGCCCGCGTACAATGAATTTTTTGGGTCGCTCGGATCTGGGATCCAGCGTGCGAAAGGGGATGTTATTAGAGTCCAGAAATTTCTGGATCGCGCGATAGGAGTCTACGTTTTGTATGTTGATTTTAATAAGGGTACCCGTGAGAGCAGCTTCAACATCGGGGGCAATTTCATTGATGGTCTTCAGCATATTACGCCAATTGCTGCCAACTTCAAAGAAGACTTGACATCTTCTAGAAGCAGCAGTGGCAGTAGGGCGAGCGTTATCACCAGCATTGCTGGTATCCATTTCATTGGTGTCAAATGGCTGAGTGCCAGAAATGTCACCTTCATTATCGCTCAGTATCTCAAACCTGTTGGCAGTGGATACACTAGTAGAGCTGGACAGACTGTCCGTTTTCCGCCGTTTAACTTTTTTATTAGGCTTACAAGTTTCATGGGATAGGGTAAGTTTATCATTTATCCTAATTATCCTACATTGCATGAGAGCTAAATGGTCATTAATGGCCATGTTACAGTTGGTATAAAATAGTTCAAAAGAGTCTAGAGCCATATAGGGTTCAATTTCAATAGTTTGGGTTAGGAGCACATCATACACAGATAACAAAACTTTACTCACGTACTGATGATCTGACGATGCTGACACGTGTCGTCCGACGTAGACCAGGTATTCTTTCACTAAGGAGAAGAACTTCCAATCCCTGTGGTAAGCGCCTTCAAATAAGTTGAGTACTTCATCAAAAGTTTTCGGTGGAGAGGCAACATCAGTAGTCAAGTTGGCAGGAACCACGACACTTGGCACAACATCGTTAGGCGTACCACCGCCAACGCCGATCGGGAGCAGAGCATCCAAATTCATTACTGCACGTAAAAACACAGTGAGGGGGCGCAGAAAGAAGGCCGCTATTAGTGGCTCGTCACTCGTACGCAAGATCGTAAGATCCCCGTACGGCCACAAACCAAAAATACCGGCAGAGAGAGAGGATCACGTGTAGGACACGTGGGAAGCTAGGAGGTCACGCACGTCCGTACTCAATGGAGTCCGGAGGCTGAGTGAGTGTGAGAAAAATCCAACACCTTGATAAGATAAATCTTGGTCCAGTAGAGCTGCAACAGAATAGTGGTAGTTTAGAAAGACTTCCAAATACTACCACTATAAGTTTCGAGCTGACGGAATTTCGTCAAAAAATAGTGATAGAGCAGGTGAAATAAAATATTGAGAAATAAAATAAAATAAATTAATTTAATTTAATTTAAATTAAATCCTGATACCACTGTTGCAAAATAAGGAAATAGTTCTCGTGAGAGACACTTGGAGCACAGTATGTTAGCACCGCTAGGTTTCAGCCTGTGTCCAGAAGGTGGCGCTGCACGAGAAAAAGGAAAAAAGGCAGGAACGGTGTACAAAAGGCGAAAATTGCCGAAATTTCAGCAAAAGCTGAGTAATATGATACCTAGTAGAGATGACTAGGGTACCGAACGCACTCCCGACCAAGTGGCTGCGACGTGAGAGGCCTAACAGTGTTGTTTCCAGCGGGGGGTATGCCCTGGATTTCCGAGAAGCGCCAGCCCCGACAGATCCCGAAAATTAGCTCTCACGCCAAAGTTGGGTAAAGACAGAATCTACCCTCTCACTGGCACCGAAGACAGCAAGAAAAAGCCGATCACTACACTTCGATCTTAGCTACCAAGAGCCGGGAAACGATGACTAACGCTTTTCTCAGATATTACGTGACCCCAGACGAAGCCATTTCGAAGCGTGGGAGTGAAAATTTCAAAATATTTCCCTCTCAAATGCTTTCAGACGCAACGAAACATTTGATTCCCAGATCGGGTCACCAGAAACTTTTGACGTGAAACGTTTCTCTCTCTCGATTTCCGCTGTCAATAACACACGTACATCTTTTGAAAAAACCTTTTATTCATTCGAATAAGACCGTTACAGCTCGAAACGGAACAAAACAAAGCAAAGCAATTTTTCCGAAAACAAAATCAAGAACGGAAATTCAAATTGCAGACGCCAAAACATTTGAAGTCCAACGTACATCAACTTTTCTTGCAGACAATAGCGATGGGTCAATTCGACACGCCCTCCTGTCATGTATAAAATCTGTGATATATGAAATCTGCGATTTTAAATATTCCACTCAACCGAGGGCTGATTTTTGATCTGCCTATGTATTAATGCACTGGAGTAATGAAGATAAATATATATCAATAATTTCAAACTTTTTTACGAATGCGAAGACACTTGTCAAACACTCACCTATACTACGCTGCAGTTTTACTGTCCATTTTATTATGGGGGCACAATAGAAACGACAGCATTTACCCCCAATGAAGGGACGACAGAAACGGAGGCATTTTTCGTGGTGCGACGCAGGGATTCGACCCGAGCACCCTCAGCACCGAAAACCAGTTCTCTTTACCGTCACAAGTCCATAATTTCAAACTATTTATATTAAGAACATTCGAGTTTCCCTTTTTTTTCTCATTTACAAATGATGAAATATGAGGATTCTTTCAGGATCTTCTGATTTAAAAATTAAAATAAATATTGAGTCCCGCGCGCTTCAGTTGGATGTGTACAACAATTGTAAGATTTTGAACTGAAACTTCGAAGATGAAACTTGAGGAACTGAGTTAATGAAGTACTCGCTTCACGTATTTTGAAACGAAGGAATATATTATTAAAGGTACATTACCCCTTCCCTAAGATTTTCTTTTAAGAAAACGCCCTTTCGACAATATCTAGTGTTTTAGCGACTCAATGTGCGCAGTTATTACCATATACTCAATTTCAATTTTTATTAAATTTATTTATAAATATCTGAACATTACTGGTAAGGCAGATTTATATGTTATGGTTTAATATTTCAAAGTTTAATATTTCAAGGTTTAATAGTTCAAGATTTATAAGTTATGGTTTAAATAAAACATAAATACAGAAACACGCTGAAATGACTGAAGTTAATAACAATGGAATTAAATTGAAAGGTATGGTTTTGATTTATACGTATATACGTTTACGTATGGTTTTTGATGTAATGGAAATAGTGCGATACAGTTAACGGAATATTTACTATATTCCTTGTTGTGTTCCCTTTACTCACTTATAATGATTGCTATTGTCTATCATTTCCGAAGTGTATAATAATTTACACTTCCAGGTTATTTCACTTCTTACATTGTAATGTTCGCCAATATCACTAGTCTGACGACACACAGATTTTCTTTTGAACATGATTCATGCCCTCAAGAGTCTTTAATCGTAGTGGTGACATTTTGAAGTGAATCCGCAGTTGTAATTAGGTAATGATATTTTTCACAATAATGGTTCTACAATATAAAGGAGAAAATTTAGTATCGCTTTCTGCTGTGAACTGTGGAATTCAAAACAATGATTGAAGACTTTTGTATTCGGTTATGAACTTTCGCATGAATGCTGATTGTTAATCGGGATTATTCACGCCTCCAGTGTGCTTTATGTTATTTCTGGTATGTCGTTCTTATCCCAAACCATTCACACAGTAGACTGATTTTTTCCCCAGAAGGAGGCACGTACATATGTGGCAGCAATTATGTCTTTTACACATTTTTAGGATCATTGCTCATTTCAAAAAAATTAAACTGCACTAAGCTTGTAATAATTATTAATGATTATAATTGAATAATGATTATAATTGCTAATGATTATAATTGATTATCACTAGAATTACGGCGGCGGTCATTTTGACCGTAAATCCAATTTCCAGTAGCATAACTTTTTTATTTTCTTATGTATAACTAGTGGTTAGCCCGTCAGAAATGACGTGTTAATTTTTATCAATTTACATCTACAAAGACAACATTATTTGTATACTTTAGAGCTACTGTAATTTCTTTTATTTAAATATACACATTTTAATTATTTAAAATTATGCAATATCAGCACTATTATGATCCATTTAAGACGGAATTTTTTAAATTTAAATAAAATCTGAACTCCACATAATAGCATCACTTTTACTTAATTCTATTACATGTATGAATTATAAAATATTAAATTCTGTCTGTTAACAGTATCAAACGTAACTATTGTAAAAATTGAAACATTATGAAATAAGAATGAAATATTGGATTTAAGTGTTTATAAAAACAAAAAATCTTTATTTTTTTTAATTGTTTTTCCCCATAAGATTTTAATTTTTTTGAAAATATTTCGCGGTGAATGACATTTCTTGTGACATATCTATTGTCATTAAACAATTTTACTTGTATTTCTGTTGGTTTTATGTATACTTTCACTTTATCTGGATTTTTTGGATCTCGAAAATGCCCATGTGAGAAAAATGGCTCTTCCAAATAAATTCCAACTTGCTCGAATGTTTGTCCCTGAGATTTGTTTATGATCATGGCGTATGCTGGAATTATGGGAAATTGTCTTCTCTTCAGTACGAATGGTAGTTGAAAATCACTTGGAGATAAGTTAATTCTTGGTAAGAAAACAGTATCACCACTAGGGTGGATCGAAAAACGCGTTTTTTCTGCAATACAATTCTAATAGCGTGGAAAACTTGCGCATAGGCGTCATTATAAATAAAAAAATATTTAAAAATTTTTTTTTCAAAATTTGAAATCGCGCAGAAGGCCTAAAGTTACCAAAAAAAAAGTCAAAATACCGGTAAATTTTAAAAAAAATGCAAAAATTACAAAAAAAATTTATTTTTTGTTCTAATAGTGAAAAAAGTGTTTTTAAGAGTGTCCTTAATGCATACAAAAAATAATTAGACCCATTTTTGTTTAACTGAATTCGCGCAAAAGGCCTAAAGTTGCGGGTTGTATCGTAAAAAAAACGATATTTCATGATTTTCGACTATTTTTAAACATGTGCTAAAACCCTATAAATTGTATTTTTTTATTCTAATAGTGTGAAAACTATGTAATATAGTTTTACTAATCCATAAAAAATACTTTTATACCCCTTATTCCTTAACTGTATTCGCGCAAAAGTACAGCCTGTCCTTTGACTGTAGCTTGTCAATGTGAAAAAGTAAAAAAGATTCCAGACATAGAGTTGAAATTTATGTACGATCAAAGAACAGCCAGGAAAATGGTTATTGGTAGTTTAGATGCGCAGGAAACTAATAAATTACAAAAGAGAGAAGAAAGAAGAGAACAGTTGTTGTCTCATGATACACTTACTACGTTTGATCCTAGTATTCCCAGCACAAGCAAAAGTGTAATGAGTGGTTGCAGTGATGAAAAAAATAGAAGACAGAAAACTTCGGCAGACGCTGACTGTGATGTAGGTTTTTTGTTGCCTTCTTCTGCGCAAATGCGTTCGAAGCTGACAACAACATACTTGCTGAGTGACAGGTTCGGGGTGTCGGACAGAGCCACCGCTGCAATAGCTACCGGTGTTTTACACGATTTGGGACTGATATCTGACGCAAACATAGCAAAAGTCATAGACAGAAACAAAATAAGAAGAGATAAAGTGAAGACTCGGAAAGCAATAACGGAAGAAGACCACCAGATGAAAGAAGTCAACGCAATTTATTTCGACGGAAGAAAAGATAATACAATAACTCAAGAAAAGATTGGAGCTAAAATGTACCGCAGAACTATAAAAGAAGAACATATTAGCGTGATAAGTGAGCCAGGTGGTAAATACATTGGCCATGTCACATCAAAGAAAGGTACCGCAAATGAAATTGCTGACAGTATTTACGAACACTTGGAAAAGAAGGAATTTGATATGAGTGCAGTGGAGGCCATCGGATGTGATGGAACAGTCACAAACACTGGATGGAAAAGCGGTGTTGTACATAACATTGAAGTTAAGTGTCGCCGTCCTTTGCAATGGCTTATCTGCTTGCTACATTTTAACGAGTTACCTTATAGGCATTTGTTTGATCACTTGGATGGAAAGACAACAGGACCAGTATCATTTAGCGGTCCAGTTGGAAAACAACTCCCTGGATGTGAGAAACTCCCTGTTGTAGATTTTGAGCCGATACAATCAGAAGAAGTCATTGATATCACTAAAAACGATCTGAGTAAAGATCAGAAGTATCTCCTAGACATTGTAAAAGCGGTCAACACAGGAATCTGTAATCCAGAATTGGCTGCTAGGGATCCTGGACGCATCAGCCACTCTCGTTGGCTAACCTGTGCTAACCGGGTTTTAAGATTGTATGTATCCCAAACTAGTCCAACAATTGAGTTACATACTCTTGCAAATTACATAGTGAAGTCATATGCACCTGTTTGGTTTGATATAAAGAAAAACTACACTGTGAAAGATGGACCGAAGCATATTTTGAAGTTAGTTAAAACAACCAGACATCTACCGGACAATATCAAGCAAATCATTGATCCAGTAATTCAAAGGAACGCATTCTTCTGCCACCCTGAAAATATGATGTTGGCTATGATAATGGATGAGAGACCACACATTAGAGAACTTGGCTACAGAAGGATCCTTAAATCCAGAAATGAGCCATCAGCTGAAGGTTATGTAAGAGACTTCAAAATACCTTCAATAAATTTTAGTGCAAACAATTATACCGAACTAATTGATTGGTCAATCTGCAAGTTAACACCGCCGCCACTACTGTCCAAGATGCCAACTGAACACATTGCTTCTTTATTGAAAGACAAAGCGCTACCAGAGTTTAACTACCTCAAATTCCCATGCCACACCCAGTCAGTTGAGAGGTGTGTAAAACTGGTTACAGAAGCAGCAGAAAAAGTGTGCGGGCATGAAAATCGAGATGGCTATATTAGAGCTACTTTAAAATCAAGACAGCTGATGCCCACATTTAATTCAAAGTCAGAATTCATAGGGGCTTCTATGTAAATAACCTTTTGCCTACAACGAACATATATGCATTGTACAAAGTAAATAGTTACTGTAAATATTGTAAATAAAATTCACCCTGGTTGGTTGGTTGGGTAGGGTGGAGGTGGGACTCACCTTGCAGCCACGTCCTCGCCGTGAGTCCTGGGTCATTTCAGCACAGATTAAATGTTGAAATGAGCTGAGAGCTGCAATATGATATGTTTGGCTAATACATTTTTTGTAAATCACTCGTTAGAGTCTTATTGCAAACCTTAATGTGTTAAATAAACACTCATCAGATATGGAAAACGTCGTTTTTACGGAACTCTATAACTTAACTTATACTATAATTTAGACATTTTGCGCGAATACAGTTAAGGAATAACAGGTCTGAAAGTATTATTTCTGGATTGGGAAAACTATTTTGAATGGTTTTTACACTATTACAAATTAAAAATAAAACTTTTATGGGTTTTGGCACATGTTTAAAAATCGTCGAAAATCATGAAATATCGTTTTTTTACGATACAACCCGCAACTTTAGTCCTTTTGAGCGAATTCAGTAAAACAAGAATGGGTCTAATTATATTTTGTATGCATTAAGGACACTCTTAAAAACACTTTTTTCACTATTAGAACAAAAATGTATTTTTTTGTAATTTTTGCATTTTTTTAAAATTTACCGGTATTTTGACTTTTTTGGTAACTTTAGGCCTTCTGCGCGATTTCAAATTTTGAAAAAACATTTTTTTAATATTTTTTCATTTATAATGACGCCTATGCGCAAGTTTTCCGCGCTATTAGAATTGTATTGCAGAAAAAACGCGTTTTGCGATCCACCCTCACCACGACTGCAATCTGAAATTATTTCTGCAGTTAAATTTTTCTTTCAGTTCAGTGAATGATAGTCGAGTGCCATTGCAAAGTCCTATTTTCAGGTTTAAATTTCTTAGCAACATGATAATTACACCTTTTTTTAGATATAACTTATGTGGGCGCATTCCTCATGGAGTTAAGGTATCCGACCTACGTTTAAAACATCGATTTTGACGAAAATTCCGAAATTGGTTTTATTTCTTTTTTATAAAGATTGTAAATTTATGTTTCTAAATCTGCTTTTATTTTTTCGATACGATCATTAGAAATGACATTAGAGCTATTTAAAGATCAGCAGTAGCTATGAATTTCAATGCAAGTTGAAAACTTTAACCGTGTTTTCTGAAGAACTTATTTTTCAAAAATGTAAACGACTCTTGCGATAACTCAAAATCTAACCGTTGTATGTCTATGAAATTTTTCACGTATGTTTTTCATAATACTAAGAATGTAATGGACTACAGATTTGGTTATAGGTATATTATTTGTTGATTTATAACTACATTTATAAAAAATCTCATGGAAAATTACTAAAATTTTACATTTAATTGCATATAATTGCATATAATACCTGTATTTTTTTAGATTTTGAGATACCGATTAGATTGTAGGTCATTACACTTAGAAGGTACTTATTATATCAATTTATTTACTTATTTGTATACTTTTTTATCACTTTTTTGTATCTTTTTTATCATTTCGTACATATGACAAAAAAAAGTTAATGTTATATGGATAATTTTTTTTTGTTAGCGCTAGAGCCGCTTTTGAATATAGATAAGTTTTTCCTGAACCTCCTGGACCATCCAAATAAAAAAAATCTGTTTTGATCACTTGTGTTGTCAATACATAATGTAATTTTATTGAAAGCGTCAAGTTGTTCTGCATTAAGTGATCTGAAGAGTTTTTCTGCTTCTTTTTTTCATCACATTGGTTGTAAAGTAAAACTTCAATAAAAATTTGCTAAATTTCGACCCAATTTCCTCAATTTTGTAAAAATTTGCATAGTTAATGTCTATTTTTTTCACCATTTTCGAGTTTTGGTGTTATATTCCTTCGAAAAATAAGATAGAAATTTTCACAAGTACAATTTTTCAAAAAAAAGGGGCTCCGAACGTAGTCGGATACCTTAATTTATGCAGAAATTCAGGAGTGCATCCTTTGGATCTTCAGATTCCAATGAATCTGAGCTGTAATATATCGCTCACTCCTTTCAACAACGTCATATCTCAAAAATCGGCGATTTTCCGGTATGCTTGTTTTCAGAATGTCCTGAAAGAGTAGTATATTCCTGCAAAATTGTCATATCTCACCGCTCAATATTTAGCCGCCAGAGAGCAGAATTAAAATTTATTTTCAATACATTTCAATCACTCTCCTGAAAAATCTTATTTTTTGAGATATGACGTTGTTGAAAGGAGTGAGAGATATGTAATATTCTCCATTTAGTTTAAAAATTATAAAATTATTCATTTCAAGAGTTTTCTTGTTGGTCAGAGCTAAAATGACACTCCTTTCAAGTTCTTTTATTTGCACGTTTTCAATGTTTTCGCTGTAAATTTCTTCAATCTTTTTTTTTTAGTTATCATTTCCTGTGGAATTTCTATTGAATGCGACGATAATCCTTGTATTTGTGACAGACATCCTGATCCCATATTTAACAGCCTCATGTTGTGTTGAATTTGTCCTTCGCATCGCATATTTGTTGTGAGTGTTAGGTGAGTGAATATTTTCCAAATGGGGCTATATTTTATACAGATTTCAATAACATCCGCTGGAGTACCTCTTTGGACTACTGGAAGTTTTTTCCTGAAATCACATCCGATCACAATAACTTTTCCACCGAAATGCCTGTTGATATTCATAATTTCTCGTAAAACTAAGTCAATACAGCGTAGACCATATTTTGTTAGCATTGTAATTTCATCAATGATGATGAGCTTTGCTTGACGCAGATTGTCAGCCTCTGGAGATGATGTTGTTTCGATAAGAGGAACTGGTAGCTTGAATCCACTATGAACAGTTCGTCCACCATTTAGAAGTGTTGCGGCAATACCAGTTGTTGCGAATGGTAGTGCAATTTGTCCTCTGCCTCGAATGAAAGAGAGTAGAGTTGAATATAGATAAGTTTTTCCTGAACCTCCTGGACCATCCAAATAAAAAAAATCTGTTTTGATCACTTGTGTTGTCAATACATAATGTAATTTTATTGAAAGCGTCAAGTTGTTCTGCATTAAGTGATCTGAAGAGTTTTTCTGCTTCTTTTTTATCACATTGGTTGTAAAGTAAAACTTCAATTGCGTTTCCTGTTGGAATTGTAAGACCAAATGAAGCGCAAGACAATCCATGTTGTATAAGTGTAAAGTTGATATCATGTAGTGCTAAGTTTAATGCATCTGCTTCTATGTTGCTACTTAAATATTCGCTAGACATGTCATTAGAGTATTTATTCCACAGCTGGAATGCATTTGTGGGATTGCAGAAACAAAGGATAAATGCGAATGTTTGACGCAGTTGTTTCGGCATTTGATATGCGGAAATTTCTTGTAAGCAAAAATCCCATTCCTCATCTGAATCCAATAAATGTCCGTGGAAAGTTGCTTGCTTGAAAGTATCATAAACTAGGTTGTCCACAGTTCTGATAAATTGAAACCTTGGAGCTCTAGGTACATGTAGCAGTAGCATTCTCAAGTAGAACCTTTCTGCTTCTTTAACACTAATAATAAACATTCTTACGACTATCTTGTTTCCTCCTCTTTGTATTTTTTGCCAGCTATTACGAACGTAAACATAGTTGTAAGGAATGTCAGTGTACAACATTTTATGTGCTTCTGGATCTCTTTGGTTTAATTGGTACCATGATTAAACTTTAGTTTTTCTGCAATGTGCAGCTTCTAAGGCTTCCTCTTCGTGTCCTGCTTCAAAAATAATGCTTTGTTGATTAGGAAGGGGAACTGGCAGTCTAATCACTGCATGAGAACGGTCATGCATTTTAATTCAAGCAATCGGCACATTGCTTCTGGTGTACTGACATACCGAGCATCAATATAGTTTGTTATTTCATTCTTTAAGTTTTCTCCAGCAGTCAAAACCATGTTTGTACAGTCAAATCCTTTGTAAATATATTTGTAAATATATTTTACTGCACGGACAGAAGTGCAAACTTCCACATTAATATGTGACACATTTATATGTGTGTTCAACATTTATATGTGTAAAACGTATTTATATGTGCATTGTATTTCAGCAACAGATATGGATTGTAGGGCACAACGTATCTGTTGTCCATTATGGTTCCTCGTACCTCATCTGTTATTCTTGAAGACCGTCTGCGATATAAAGGATAGCCACTAACATTTTCTGTTTTTTCATCTTGACATTGTTTGGGAAACATTTTCTTGCACTTCATGCCTTCCATGCAAGGAGCTCGATAATTGTTTATTCCACATTGTCCATGAATCCAGCATTTTTTTAACAATTTCATGCAAGCGTAGATTCAGAAAACAATCCGGAATTTCTGCACACAAAAATCGATCAACATGTTCAGTCGATAAAAACTTGTCTTCGGCTCTTAAAACAATTAAAATATGTGCATGTGGAAGTCCACGTTTTTGAAATTCTATTTCATAGACATGAGCTATTGATTTTCCAAGTACACCATGAACTGTTAGATCTTCCAAGAGTGATTTTAACTTCAATTTGAAAACTCGAGCCACCAAATCAGGGCGGTCATATATCTGTTCTTCTGGTCCTAAGTTTTCGATGATTTCTTGCCACTTAGGATTTGCTGTGAATGTGATGAATAGATCTGGTGTACCATGTTTGGCGAAGATGGACATAGCATCAGCGCACCGCTCTCATATTTCTGGGTGATCCTTCAAAAGATGAAGGCAAAATAACCGGAATTCCAGCTCGCATAGAATCAATTTCAACAGCATTTTCATAATGGTCTGAAAATCCTTACTTGTTTCTGATGTGTTCGGATGAAATTTAGATTATTTGCTTCTACCTGAAGATAAGAATCAACAATCCATTGTTGCGTTAGTTTACCCGTACTGATAATGGGATTGAATTCATCTCTAATGGCTGTCAATGCAACTTTCTATTGAAGCTTAGTCACGTTTACTCTAGTTTGATATCCTTGTGCTCCATCGTACGTCTCACAACTCCAGTTAGGTTGCCAACCACTCTATCCGTATGGAAATATAATTGGATAAGACATTGGATCCAAGTTTGGGCCGATGATGTTAATATTGATGAATGGTAGCAATGGATTTTCAGGATTTAATGGATAAACGCGTATGCCACGTTTGAAAGGCGGCTCTCCATCACTGTTGGCAAAGACCATTGTAATTTCATTTGAAGTAGGAGCGTTCTACCTGCGCGGTTCTGAACGACGGTCTTGTCGAAAGACCATATTTACAACAGGAATATATTCACTTGCCTCATAGGTTCTTCATTTGCTCTAGCTTGAACCTCACGAAGCATGCGGTATGTGTGAGATCGGTGATTGTGCCCTCTAAAGAAACTATCGATCTGATCAAGAACATGTGTTTTGCATTTATCATTGGCTGGATGAGTTACTCGGATTTCTGTAGTCTGGGTACTATCTATAACATACAGTTGAGCATACTGCGGATCTTGGCCATTCAGTGGTTGAATGTGACTTTTACGGTGACAAATTTGACCGCGAACTTTAAAAACATAAAGTCCTCTTGAGTTTAAATCAACTATTTGGGAACCCATAGATGCAAATGAAACAGCACTGTTGGAATTTCGAATGTTTTGACGAAAATTTTTATAGTCCTGATGATCTGGATTATTCATTAATTCACGAAGAAAATTTGGATAATTCAATACATTTCTGTCGGCATCTATGGGTCTCTGTAATCTTACTCTTCCTTTACGGCAAAAACTTGAAAATTTTCCATCAGAAGGACGTTCAGTAGAAAGATTTCTTAAATTGCAGAACTGGCAAATAACATTCATAGCTCCACAGTTGTGTGTTTCTACTTGAAACTCGTTGAAATTCAGTGCTTCAAAACGAATAGATTGGCTTTGACGCTCTTGGACTCAGCGATGACCAGCAGCATCTGCATACCGTCGTGCTTCTGATTGTTCAGGAGTTTCTCTAACAATGCGAATGCGATGAATTGCAGCTTCTGCTTCATGGCGTAATTGAGATTCTTCCGGAGTCTCTCGTTCAGTACGAAGACGATGAGCTGCAGCATCTGCATACCGCCGTGATTCAGATTGTTGAGGAGTCTCTCTAACAATGCGAATGCGATGAGCTGCAGCGTCTGCATCCCTCCATGACCGAGAGTGTTCTGGATACTCTTCAGAAATGAAGGCAATGAGCTGAAGTATCTGCTGCACGTATTCGGTTTAGCGATTCCTGATCTTTGTCTTGAAAGCCATCTAGATTTCCGTTCGTTAGCCTTTCTATCAATGGGACTTTCGTCAACATTTATTTTAAATGTAATACATTGCGCCTTTTAACATCCGTTTACACCTTTTTAACATCTACTATCAATAGCAACAAAATTTATAGAACAGCAAAAGATACCATCAGCTTTTTTTTAAAATTAAAATTCGATGCCATTCTTCTAGAAAACGATAGTCAAAATTGATGCGCGTTATAAAATAAAATTATTTAACACAAATATAATAACAAAAAATAGTTATTTAGTGTGCTAACAGCCAAGCCACTACAAGTTGTTTCATAATTTTAATTCATATATGAACCCGCGCCGAATATAAACCATTGAGGTGTACGGTATTTTTTATTTAAAGATGTTACAAGTTGAAAAGTTATTTTTTGTTTACCAATGCGGAGGCACTTGTAATCAAACATTCGCCCTTACTACGCCTCAGTTTTACTGTCTATTTTATTATGGGGGCACCTTATAGGCGGATAGCATTACCCCCTATGAAGGGACGACAAGAACGGAGGCATTTTTCGTGGCGCAACGCCGGGATTCGATCTGAGCACCCTCAGCACCGAAAACCAGCGTGCTGTACCACTGGGCCGCCACAAGCCAACAAGTTGAAAAATATTCTTATATATTTTGATCCAGAGAAAAGTATAATCTATATATATAAAACAGTTCCGTGACTGACTGACATACAACGCACAGACCAAACCGCTGGACCTAAAGGGCTGAAATTTTGCATGGCCATTCTTCTTATAGTGTAGAGTTGCACTAAGAGAGATTTTTGAAAAAAATTCTTAGAATTTTTTTAAATTAAATTTTAAAACTGTCTTTGAAACATTCTTTAAAGTTTGCATTTAAAATAATAATCGGAGGGTGATAAAATTTATATCACGAGAAAGATCATAAAAATGCCTTTAAAACGAAATCTTTTTCGAATCTTTACGTCTATTTTCTGGTTTTTGGTGAATTTTTAAAGATTAATTTTTAGAATTTAATTTTTTCAAAGTACATTTGAATATGGCAACAAAAAGGAAAAAAAGCGTTCCAGACAGAGAAATAGATCTGTGCTATTATTAATTAAAAGTAATATTAAAAATAAGAAATCGAACACAAATCGTTATAAAGTACTATTAAAAGTAATATTAAAAATACAATAATAAGCAGAAATTACAAACATTATCATCGTAATATAATGCTTTACGAAAAAGCACATGAAAGTCACGTGTGTTAGGAATTTAGAATTATTCAATTAAACACTTAAAAATTTAAGAAAATGTTGCGGTTATGTTAGGTATTCGCTTTGAAAAGCACGCTACTGTACAGACAGTTTTGAACATATCACTACGCATGCGTCGAGTTTGCAACTTTCCAAAAATACTAAATTTGACATTATTGTAATATCTGGTTACAATATATATGTATATTATATGGTTAAAATATAAATATAGATATTAAAAAAATAATATAATAAAAACTGTTTTACTGTGAAAAAGATTCTCTGATTCAATTTTCTTTAAGTTAAAGACGATGAATGAATCACGGTGAATGAATGACTCACTCATGTTTACATTTTCAAGTTCTGAGTATATAAAATGAATACTTGTTATTAATTTAAATGAAACACTATGATAACGCGAAAGGTGGCGGAAAAGAGATAATTCTCTAATGAATATGAATATCACAACGAAAATGCGTTACAATGAAAGGATATTTTATGCTGAGAACAATTTTAAACGGTGGCGAGCTGTTTTGAAAAAAATCGAAATAAATTTGATTTGTGTCTATATTACGTTGTTTCTAATAAATTATCTGGGTTTGGATAGCAAATATTCTTTTTTAACTTTACTTTTAACTTGTTAAGCCTAACTCATAAAACAAAATGGATGCCATAGGCTGATATATTTATGAAGCAGTCGCTCCGGAAGTGTTCCAAATAGAGTGACAGATCTGTGCTAATATTAGGATAGAGATATTGATAATATTTGACTTTTCCTAAAACCTTACGAATATTACGTAGTTGTATTTTGTTTATTTTAAGTAATTATTTTTGCCAATATTACTGAGTATACTTAGAATTACGGCTAGCGGTCATTTTGACCGTGTATAGAAAATTCTATTTTTTGTTATTTGAAAATGCTTTCTTGGCTATTTCCGGTATACTGATAGATAAACAGATGCACTTCTGGCGAGGATGGTCATGTATTTCTTGGAAGGGGTAATAAAGGGGTGGATGGGAGAGGGGAGGGGTGTAAAAACACCTGTTTGGTATCTGAGAAGCAAAAGCAATCCCAAAATCCAAATTGGTGTTTGTCACTCGATGAATTAGATGCCTTCATTTCACTATTGTATGCTCGTGGGGCTTTGGCTGCAAAAGGTCTTTCTGTTTTGAGTTTATGGTCAAATTCCTGGGGACCGACATTCTTTGCTGAGACAATGGCTAGGTACAGATTCCTGGACATTATGAAAAACTTGCGTTTCGATATGAAGTCAACCAGATCTCAAAGACTGCAAACTGATCCATTTGCCCTAGTTTCAGATGTTTGGAATTCCTTTATAGAAAACTGCATTATGTGTTTCAAACCAGGAGTAAATATTACAGTGGATGAAGAATTGTTTCCCATGAAGACTCGATGCCGATTTATTCAGTATATGCCTAAAAAGCCCGATAAATTCGGCATTAAATTTTGGTTTTGGCTTGCTACTGATGCGCAGTCAAAATATTTACTGAATGGATATCCGTATTTAGGAAAGGATGAAACAAGGCCAGCTGGAGAAACAGTAAGTGAACATGCAGCTTTTCGCCTTCTTGAACCGTACTATACCACTGGAAGGAATCTGACAACGGACAATTTCTTTACTTCACTGAAATTAGTTAAAGAAATGAGAAGCGTAGGAATAAGCTGTGTTGGCACAATCAATCGTTCAAACAGAGAAGTTCCTCATTCTTAAAAAAAAAAACCGAGAGATGAGCTATATTCTAGTAAGATTGCTGAGCATGACAATATAACGCTTACGTCTTAACAGGTGTTTGGACTTAAAAGACATTTTTTATTGTTAATTTTTATATGTTTTATTTGTGTTCACCAACAGATGGCAGTGTTTCACATGATTGGGTTTTTCTTTTTCTGAAGTGGCAACGATGTAATCTTTAGAATTCTGTTTTCAATAACTTTTACAACTAGCATGTTTCTTTTTGTGTAATTTAAAGCCAAATTTTAAGAAGTGGCTTGTTATGGTTTTCTACAAGAAATATTTTAGCGAGGGCTTTGCACAAGGCAGGTACTCCCATTGTGAATTCAAGTAATTACTCCCAAACGTATTTGTTATTATTTGGGACCAGTTCTCCCTTCTTCGATGCCGCTGAGTGAATCGCTGCCATTTTGCAACGTTTGTTCTTATCCACATTTACTGGTCGTAAAATTTTGAATAAAATTCTAATGATGAATGAAGTGAAATATGTTTTGCTTCTAATTAGCGTATGCTTTGGAATACCTCGCACTGCGGTGACATCATACTACAAGAAGACTGGAAGTAAAAATGTTTTAGTTCATGTTAGGCTTAATTTATTTACTTTCCCACATTGGTTGTATGGCAGTCAGTGCTGGGTTGGTTTGAATAACTCTTTTAGTTTATCGTTTTACATACATTTGGCGCCTCCACCATTGTCGGTTGCTTTTTTATTACATTACTAGGGGCTTCGCCCCTAGGCTCGCTACGCTCGCTTTTCGTACGGGGCTTTCGGCCCCTAATAAGGCTTACTCGTAAAAAGTCTTAATAGGGAATATTTTACTCGTAAAAGGCCCCTAATAAGGCTTACTCGCAAAAAAATATTTGTTATTGCAATGTGATATTAACGTGACTGACTACGTTAAAAACATCGATTTTCGACAATTGGTCGAGTTTTTTTTTTAAATTTGTGTTTCTTATACTTTTGACCTTCCTTTTTCCAAAACTGTTTTTCCTTTTTCTCTACGTGATTTAGAAGAAATTTTATAGCCATTATAATACACATGTCGTGCTTAAGCCCTTCACTTAGATGTGAAAAATTCGTGAGTATAAAATCCAAGAGGAGAAAAACCAAGAAATGACGCGATTCTTCATTCCGATTTCTGTTGAAGTATCGTTCTTTAAAATTCAATTAAAAATCGAAATTTTAAGATAGAGACTTGAAATGAAGTTTATATGAATGAGAAAGCTTTCATCTTCCAGTTGATATAAATATTTTCTTTGTAACATAATAAGTCTGAGAGCATCGAATTTATATATCTGGAAACGCATAAATTTTTCCATAAAGTGGGTTTTCAATTTTAATAAAAATAGCAGTCTGTTTTAAATTATTTTTAAACAAAAGATGTCTTGTTTGAAGAAGGAATGTCTGTAGTCTTAGATTGTAAAAAAAAAAAATTCTACGATCCTTTTTTGGCGAGTTATCGTAATCTGAACATGAAAAAGTCAATATTTTCCCACAAAACATAAAATAAAAAAAAAGTCCGACGAATATGAGACATGTCTTACTTTCTTCCCCACACTGTTCTGCATCGATTGGTATCGGTCTCGACCCCATACCCCCAGCGGTTTCGGAGGAGATAGCGTGACAAGCTTTTGACAGCGGCGGCGGCAGCGACAGTTACTTTTTTTTAGAATAGAGAGATACACTATTAATAAACAACTAACAGGGATAAAAGAATAAAAACGTCCTTCTCCTGGGTACGCTACACCCAACATTGGAAATCACATCCAATGAAACGAAAAAACCCGAAGTTGTAAATTTTTACTATTCAACCAAATATGGAGTTGATGTTTTGGACCAGATGGCCAGAAAATACTCAGTGTGAAGTCCTCATCGAGACGTTGGCCTGTTCAAGTTTTTTTTTTAATATCCTCGATTTGGCCGCGATAAATACATGGATAATTTACAAGGAGACACTTAATAAAGCCATCAGCAGCCGAGATTTCATTTTGAATACGTCTGAGGAGCTTCGAAAGATATACACGGGCTTCCAAAAGTGTTCGTACACTTACGATTTTCAGTGAAATAGGGGTCTATCCATTAATTAAAATGAATATTTCAGAATGGGTATTTAATAAGATCTATAATCTATTCTTAACAAAACTACATGAAATATTTTGAAAACATAGTAAAACTTCATTTTTAAGAAACCAGTAATCAAAAAGTAACAAAAACTTTATCTCACAAAAGTCATCGTACACAGAAATATTTTCGGATAAATTCATAATTAAAATTATTGTCTGGCGCTTTATTTTTATTTTTGAATTGTGGTGGCATTTAAAATATCGTTTGAATTTAATTTTTCCTTGCCTACTCCGTAATATTCTTTTTATTATTTAAAAATGGCTCTTAGTCGTAACGAAATAACAAACAGCATTCGAAAATTGATTATTTTTCATCATAGTAGTGGTAAATCAGTTCGGAATATTGCCAAATTACTTAATTTATCCCATTCTACTGTGCAGTATGTGATAAAACGCTCTAAAGAAGAAAATCGGATCGAAAACAAGGTGAGAAAAGGTCGTCCGACAAAGTTTACAAAACGTGATCAGAGATTTATAATTAGAAAATTTGTGAAAAATCCACGTTTGAGTGCTGTAAAAGTTTCGGCAGAATTTAATGAAACATTTTCTACTTCAATTTCACCTGAAACTGTTCGACGAGTTTTCAGAGCAGCTGGAATACATGGGCGTTCTGCCCGTAGAAAATTTTTTGTCAGTGAGAAAAACAGACTATCAATGATAAATGCCCCAAACGTACTGGAATAATGTCATATTTGCCGATGAAAGCAAGTTTAACATTTTTGGTTCCGATGGGCGTATAATTGTATGTAGAAGAAAAAATGAGTAAGGGTCTGTTTCACATAGGAGTCCGTTGCGTCGCGTTAAGGCAAAGATGACGTTGAGACGAAAATAAACCAATCATAGGCGTTAAAAATTTCATTGCTAATCGTTTGGAGGTTTGTCATTGGTTAAATATATTTCAATACTTTAACGCTCCGCAACAGACTCCTATGTGAACAGGCCCGAACTTAATCCCAAGAACTTAGTAGGAACAGTTAAGCATGGCGGTGGAGGTGTCCTTGTGTGGGGGTGCATGTCAGCATCAGGACTAGGTAATTTGATATTTATTGATGGCACAATGGATCATGCTGTTTATATAAACATTTTAAGAGACAATTTAAAATTAACAGCCCAAAATTTGGGTATTGGAAAAAACTTTGTTTTTTATCAAGATAACGATCCTAAGCACACGGCTCTCAACGTTCGCCTCTGGTGTCTCTATAATTGTCCACAAGTTTTGAAAACACCACCTCAATCGTCAGATTTAAACCCAATAGTACATATTTGGAGAGAACTGGAGGTTCGAGTACGAAAACGCGACATTCACATGAAAAGCGACCTAAAAACAATTATGATGGAAGAATGGATGAACATTGATGCAGAAATTACAAAAGAACGAGTGCAATCTATTCCCAGACGTTTAAAAGCTGTTGTGGATGCTAAAAGATATACTACTAAATATCAATTTAACGAAAAAATTGCAATACTTACGAATATGTAGATTTTTTACAAGTGTACAATGACTTTTGTGAGATAAAGTTTTTGTTACTTTTTGATTACTGGTTTCTTAAAAATAAAGTTTTACTATGTTATTAAAATATTTCATGTAGTTTTGTTAAGAATAGATTATAGATCTTATTATTATATACTCATTCTAAAATATTCATTTTAATTAATGGATAGACCCCTATTTCATTGAAAATCGTGAGTGTACGAACACTTTTGGGAGCCACTGTACATTTCATCAAAAAACCCCAAACCTTCAATTTCTAACCAAAAGAGAATTTATGCTTGTGATACCATTTCTAGTAAACGTAAACAATGTCAAATAAATGCATGCAAACGCAACAAAACATTGCACATTTGTGAAAACTGTAAAAAGTATGTTTGTGGAACCTGTACAGGTAAAATTAAGAAATCCTTAATCTGTGTTCACTGTCAAACCGAGTAATGTAAGTGACAAATTTATTTAATTTTAAATAAATTTATTTCGTAATGAAACTATTGTGATGCAATTTATTAAATGTTAACAAATTTGAAAACATCTACACTAATTTTGATTGTCTTAGATCTTTGTTATGTTGTATTATACTTTGGTTACTTGATTTTTTTTTTTGTAATTTATTTAAAAATCAATGAAATTTTATATTTATAAGCTTTAATAATGCTTAATATTATATTTATTTTATATTTATAAGCTTTAATAAAATTATATTTATTTTATATAAGCTTTAATAATGCTTTATATCTGCAAAACGCGCTCCTTTTCTTTTATTTGGGACAAGCGGCCAAAATGACTGCTGATCGTAGTTTGAGGTATACGGAAAACGCCGTAATGCTAGTGTTAAAGGCTTGATATCATAATATTGTTCGTAGTAAGATTGGTTTGTGTGTGTGTGTGCAGGCACTGATTTCCCCCTAGGCCCGGGCCTAGGGGCCCCCCTCAAAATTTTAATTTTAAAAGGAAAAAAAGAAAGAAATTCCCAATACAATTTTTTTACCTTTTTTATAGCAAGTTTTTTATATATCCTTTCAAATTTGATTGATTGATTGGTTCGCCATATGTAAAGTTCATCATATGTATGTTATAGTGCAGGGGTTCCAAAACTTATCCAAGTCGTGGCACCCTAAAGAGAATTAGAATTTTTTCACGGCACCCTCGTCATATAATATCTATCTGTGATATACTATTATTATATACAGTATGCATAATCTATATATATAAAACGCGTAGGTATGCGGCACAAAAATCGACGATATTTCTACAATCCGAATGGCAACGGCTGCAACTACCGAATGTAAACATTAGCGGCCGTCCGCGTGTGGCTCGACGATAGCACGTAATTTGGTACAATTAAATTGCTGCATTTTACTCATGAATAATTTTATTTTATACACGAAATAATTTTAATTTATTCATTTAATATGATTAAGTGGAGATATCTGAATTGCGAACAATAATACATACAGAGAGAAATGTAATCTATACTATATTTTAGTATTTGCTGAATTTTCACTCCATTTTATAAGTGAAAATTTTCCCCAACAATTTCTTATTTGATGTAATGATAAAGTGTAGTTTTCTTAGTTTTGAAAAATAGTACATACAGTGAGAGATATAATTTTTAAAATCATTGGTGTTGAGTTTCTCAGACTTTAACTGTGTTCTGAAGTAATGGAAATTCACATTTTTTAATCATGATGTTTTAGAATCAGCCTTATAGTAAATTTATCAATGATTATAAATTTTTTGTCTGAATTTTCACTACCCCTTAACAACGTATATTTATGATGACAGGTAATGGTAACATTCCTTACATATGTTACTTTCAATTGAGTTGTTTTGCAAAAGAAAATATAAATCTAAAAGCGACCATGCTGGTCGCGCAGCGGCTAGTATATATTTCATATTTGTACGACTGTGAAGAAGAAATTTGAGAATTTAGTGGTAAGAACATTAATAAGACTTGTGTTTAAAATTCCCGCAAGTACTTTATTTGTAATTAATAGGAAAACATATTAATAAAATTAATAGTAAAATTTCCTTCTAAATGCTCTTGGTATATGTGTGTTTAGTTTTTAGTGTGACGGGTGAGCCTGCTGCTCATTGCACAATTGTGCTTCATACAGCTGAATAAAGCTTCATCCAGCTACTCTCATTTCTTTTTTGACATTAATTTTCTAACAATATATGTTCTTTATAACAGCAACTGCTGAAAACCCAACTTCGCACAGATATGAAGTGCAAAAGGAATGAGAACCCTTATAGCTTTTGCACTTAGACTGAGATATTCATTTTTTATAGATATCCAAAACTCCGTCAAACCCAAACAAGCGAATTTCGCTTTCAGGCTTTTGTCACTCGATAGCTAAATTAGATTTCCTTCCTCTTGTGAAGTGAATTCAACATGGAATGGATCTTGGATCCATGTAAACTTATCGGTTTGGTCTTCTGCGAAGTACTTTGAAAACCAGTCAATTCGTTGTGATAGGTGCTCTGCGAAAACTGTCAGCATGCTATGTGAAACCTTTTCTCCACTACAGACCATGTACTTCTGCAATACAGAGGTCTTTTGGAGTTATATCGGAATAGTCCTTAGCAATAGATTAGATTGGAGATCATGGGCACTTCGCGGCACCCCTGAACACTTTGCGCGGCACACACTTTGGGAACCCCTGTTATAGTGTATGTCGTGTCTGCCGCGTCATCCCTTTTTGTCTTGTCCCTGCTACTCCCTTCTCAAGGAGGCAGGGGTGTAGGGCAATGACCCCGGCTCGATAAGGGATTTGAGATTGTTGACGGTGCGAGATTGTTGACGTCAGATACTGGGGTGACCCACGTGAGAGAAGGCGTGTGTTTTTTTAGTCTGCGATTGTTGGCTCTTGAGAGAATCGGGCAGATCAGAGTAAAGTGCGTGGGTGTATTGAGACCTAGAAGACGCACTAAGCCTTGTTAGATAGCAGTCAGAATCTAGATGATTGACCTAGTTAGATTTTTGTATATAATACTGTAAAATAAGTTTGTTGATAAATTAGTGTTGTGTTCGTGCTTGCAAAAAAAAAATAAATAAACTTTGAATATTCACTGGTGTGGTACTGAACTCTGTGACGTCACTAGTGTGAAAATTTACTTGTGTACCATTGCAAACGTCGAATTACGAAACGAACCAAAAGCGAACCCGTAGAAGTGAAGAGGGTTCGACATTGTCGCAGCCGACAGCACCCGCATACCTGGATTGGTGGATAAGTGAGTGAGTCGTCAGTGCAGGTGAGAAGCCTTTAATATTTATATTTTGAGGGATCCGTTAAATAATTCCAAATAAGATGTGGACTATAAAGACTTAAAAAAGAAGATATAAAAGTAGTTGCCGGAGAATGTGGAGCAGAAGTAACTCCGAATTTAACGATTACCGAACTGAAAAACTTAATTTTAGACTCTGAAGAATATAAGAATGATCCAGAATTTGTTAAACAGAGCCAAATTACCGCGGTAGATGATAGAAAAAAACACGAGGAACGACAACATGAATTAGAAATGATAAGGGCCCAGAACGGGAACATAAATACAGCGAATACGCAAGACGATAACGAGGATAGATGTCTAGTAAATATTATTAAAAGTGTAAAAGCATTGACCATTCCGTCCTAATAAGCCTGAGTTGTGGAATCTATTTTTCGCCTCACTAGAACGTGCTTTTTCAACAAAAAAAGTAGCTAAAGAACATAAAGCAGAAGTTCTAATAAATCTATTGGGTGAGAAAGCAGCAAACAACTTAATTTACATTGATGACAAAGAAATTAAAGATTATGAAGCGTTAAAGGCAATAGTCTTACGAGAGTTCGAACCAACTGCACAAGTTTGTTTGGAAAATTTTAGACGGGCGAAACGGTCTTCAATGGAGACCCATGTACAATTTGCGTCGCGACTCAGTACGACCTTTCAGTACTATTTAAGTCTACAAAACTGCAAAGATTACGAAAGCGTATGCGATTTGATGGTTACGGATAAATTGTTTTCCACACTGATCTAGAAACACAAACTCACATAGGTGTGCGACAAGGTAACGAGTTGTTTCCGCCGATTGATCTCGGAAGGGAATGTGATACGTTTTACGTAGATCGAGGAAAAAGTTACATAAACAAGCCTACCCAGATTCAAATTACACGCGAAATAATACAGAACATGTCGGTACAACACCTGAGAAGGGGAAATACATACCACCTCATATGAGAAATGAAAATGTTAGAAAGGCTGAAACCTTTTCGAAATATAGAAGCAAAGATTGTTATGTGTGTGGCTCGAATACACATCTCGCACGTGATTGTGGGAAGAAACAACAAGATTCAGGAAGTTCGCATGAGGCCAATACTGTACCAGATAAACATCGAAATAATAGCGACGAACCATTAGCAGCAAAGGTGGAAGTGAAATATTTCCAAACAAAAATCCCGATTCAATCTTTGGAGTATGTAGACCTTCTGATCAATGAACACCAAATTAAAGCGATTTTGGATAGCGGATCACAAATTTCTCTCTTGCATGCATCATACGTGTCGAATACTGAGACGAATGGAAGAATAGTTCTCGCCTCAGTTTTTAGAGAGGAAATAGAGGCAAAAATCTGCAAGGTGCCAATTAGTCTACACGCGAACAAGCATGGGAATAGGATCTTCCACCCCATAGAAATTTTAGTTGCCGTTACCGATAAATTCAACGTCGCATGTCTCCTACCCCCCAGCATTTATCAGTTGCTTGTGAACGTCGGAGAACACAGCTGGGGCGAAGATTATGAAACAAGAACTCCTCTTGCTGAGGAACGGGCAATGCCCTGCGAGGGGGAAAATAGCGACCCTTCACCCAGGGGGGAGAGGAGTCAACGAAATACGGAGGAGGAACCTCGCACTGTATATTTTGAGGTAGAGTCAGGCGATAATGACCAAGAAATTCCAAACTGCCTACTAGCGAGATACGATAGAGAAAGTAAAATGCCCGCCACAGAATCGACAAAACTTAGAGAAGAACACGAAAAATGCGGCTCTTTAGAATCCGTGAGAGGAAATTTGAAACGACAGAAAAGGAATTTTCCGTCGATTGACGGACTCAATTTCCATCGAGATAGAATATTAGGAGAAACAGAGATGCAGCTGGTATTGCCTTACGATAGAAGAAGTAAAGTGTTACATTTAGCACATAAATAAAGCATTGATGCTGAAAATACTCAGCAGGCAATTTGCCAAGATGTGAAAGATAGCAAATCGGTGTTTGCAGAAACGCTTTCTATTAAGCGTAAAGTAGAACCCAAAAGCAGGTCTTTTAAAAAGCACAGAAATACCCGGGAAAAGCATGGTTGTCTGGAAGAAAGAAGCACAAAGAAGGCTGGTGAAATTAGTTATTGTACTGAATATCCCAAAACGAAAACATAGTTACGAAGTCTTTTAGGTTGGTGTAATTATTATAGGGATCGGCCAGGAGCGAAACTGGCAAATGCAGATGTTGTGTCGTGTCTTCCAGTCGAGGACTAACTGTCGGAAGTCACGAACTTTTATGATGGACTTATTTTGGAACTTTTTAAATACTTTTCTTTATATGTAGTGTCTTAACAATATTTTTTTTCTTTCTTAGTTGCAGTATCTTAACGAGTAACGATATTATGTAGTTTATGTGGTAAATCTATTTTATGTGGTGTCCAGTATGGTAAGAAGCGCATTTCCTTTATTTCTAATTGATGTCATTCTGTTATCTTTAGTTATTTCAGGGTTATGAAGATAGGCATTTTGATTATTCATATTTCATTTTATGTTACCTGCGTAATTTTAGTTATTTCATGGTTATGAAGATGTGCATTTTGCTATCAGTATTTCATTTTGTTTTTACCTGTGTATCATTAGCGATTAATAGTTTTGGAAATGTAGCTCCAAATAGTGGTAATTATGATTATGTTTAATGCTAGGAGTGTTTATTTTGTTTATTATTATTATTGGGATTTATGTCATTTGTAGTTATTGTTATTATTGTGAAATTTTGGTAAATCGAATATTGTGTGTAAAGGCCGGCAGACAGGTTATTGTCAGATGTGTGTTTGCAGATGCATCTGCAACCACCATCTTGGGGGGAAGGTGTCGTGTTTGCCACGTCATCCCTTTTTGTCTTGTCCCTGCTACTCTCTTCTCAAGGAGACAGGGTGGTAGGGCAATGACCCCGGCTCGATAAGGGATTCGAGATTGTTGACGGTGCCCCGTGCAGAAGGCAGAGGGTCATCAGTTACTGGGGTGACCCACGCAAGAGAAGGCGTGTGGTTTTTTTTGGTCTGCGATTGTTGGCTCTTGAGAGAGTCGGGCAGATCAGAGTAAAATGCGTGGTTGTATTGAGACCTAGAAGACGCACTAGGCCTTGTTAGATAGCAGTCAGAATCTGGATGATTGACCTAGTTAGATTTTTGTATATAATACTGTAAAATAAGTTTGTAGATAAATTAGTGTTGTGTTCGTGCTTGCAAAAAAAAAAATAATAATAAAACTTTGAATATTCACTGGTGTGGTACTGAACTCTGTGACGTTACTTGTGTGAAAATTTACTTGTGTACCATTGCAAACTTCGAATTACGAAACTAACCAACGCGAACCCGTAGAAGTGAAGAGGGTTCGACAGTGTATATAAGGGATTAATAAGTTTTTCTGGTTGCATTGTATTGGTGTTTTAATGATGAAGTTAATATTTTGTATTGCTTTTTGTTATTTGATAATGTTCTAGGCTTCTACGCTTCAAATAGCCATGTATTACGTCGACATCAGTGTTAGGGTTACCGCCATCCCGAGTTGTGCCTATAGTCAAGAATTTTCTAAATCGGGCCCTATGTGTGTGTGTGTGTTTGTTTGTTTGTTAGTATGACGCCATATCCAAAATACGACATAAGCGCTAAACAAAGGTCTAAAGCCGAAAGTAAGCACATATTAAAGCGCCAGGAGCGAAACCAACAGCGGAATTCAGACTTAAGAGCAATAGTTTTCGATACTGTGCTCCGCAACCGTCGTGCCGCGACCCACTAGTGCATAGACCAATTCATAGCGAATTCCAACGACTAGCTGAACCACAAACGATTCCGAGAGAACGAACGCCCGCGCGCAGGCTCACAGAAGCAAAACCTTATATACAGTTCTCGGTTAAAGTGAAGTTCGCAGTGGCGTGAACAGTATCGAATTTTTGTTATGGATCATATCTTCATATAGTTTGTTATGGATCATAAAAACTATATGAAGGCTGAAGACATAATCGGAATCTTCAGCTTCACAGTTTGAAAAAGCGGAAAAAACCCAACTTTCTTAAAAGTTTTCTACAATTTTTCGATTTTAACTGAACTTTATTGAAGTTTTAATTTATTTCAAGTTCAGTTGTGGGGGGGGGGCGGCTAGAGGAGTTAATGAAATGAAAAAAGTACCGTTGTCACCTGATACTGTTAAAAAACGTATCAACGTTCTGTCGAACGATATTTTAGGAATACAAATTGGAAAACTGAAAGCGGCTCAGAAGATTGCACTTTAGATTGATGAGTCAACAGACATTAAAAACCGAGCAAGCCATTGTACGCTTCGTTGAAGAGAGCACCATAAAAGCACACCATTTATTTTGCAACGAACTTCCAGAGCGGACTATCGGCGAGGAAATTTTCCGAGTAACTGATGATTTTTTCTAAACCTATGACAGTGGTCGACAAACTCATTGTCAACAGAGCCAAATGTCAAAAGTACAACGACTGAAATATCTTTTGAGAGTCAAATTTTTTAAACTTAAATTATATAGGTAGGTGCATTGTTATTAATTTAATTAGGATACTCCAAAGCTGGCCTTTGCCAAAAACGTCCTTAATCTGAATAAGGTACGTTCGTTGAACTCGACCCCTTCCAACTCTTCCATCCACACTCGTCTTGTATACTTATTTCGTCTATCTCCTTTCGTTCATCCTCTCTGTATGTCCAAACCATCTCAACATACCTTTCTCAATCCCCGACACTACATCTTTCACTCCACAGCGCTACATAACATTAACTTAATAAACTGTACTTAAACTTTGTTTAAGGCTAAGTTAAACTATAGGTACTTTGAATGAAACTTGATATCATACTTAATATCGATATTATTTATTGATAAAATTAAATTGTAAAGTATCCATAAAATTAAATCATGACAATGACAGACAAACACTAATATGAACAATGGCTTCGCATCTCCTTGGAAAGTTGGGGTAAGTCAAGTTTGTATGTTGTTTTATATTTTAAGCACGATTCGAGGTTCTCATCAATAAGGTGACTTCTCAATTTACTCTTGATAAGTTTCATTCTTGAAAATGATTGTTCGTATGAATATGTAGACCCGAATAAGAAAGAACAGAAAACACTAGTTTTTCCAGCTGATTATATGAGTCAGTAATACTATTCTAAAGTGCAGTTTACATGTGCCAAAAACCCGGGTAAAAGCAGGGTCGTTTCTTACTTTTTCCCTACGATAGGGAAAAATGCAGGGTTGATTTTCGACCCTGCTTCGACCCAGGATAAAACCCGCTAATTACCCATGATGCATTTCGAAGCTGGGAGTAAATAACATGGCGGGTTTGAACTTGTGTGAATCCATGAAAATGCAGCTAAATGATCGATGGAAGAATCTGGAACCCCTTAACGATCGCATAATTTTCAAGAAAACAGTAGAAAAGTGCCTATTTTTTTTCCGGAGGATTTCATTTATTTCTTGATCTGACCATCTAGTTTTAAAAAAAAACCCATCTCCAATTGCATTATAAATAGAATGGTACTGCCATCTGGTATGTAAAATAAGAAATAAAATTTCATTTCAATAAAATTTCAGTAACATTTTCATTTAAAGTGTTATGGTAAAATTAATAAATTTAATAAGTATTATCAATAATTAAACGTAACATTAAAATTTATTTATAAATTAATTATTTTAGAAGTCACAGATAAAAATTTATTTATATCTATTTATGATTTTTTTATTTATACATGACTAAAAATTACTAAAACAAAATTGAAATCAAAATTACATTTTGATTTTATAAAAGGATTTATTAAAACAATAAGTATCTTACAATTAATCTTATAATTTAAAAAAATGCACCTATCGATTGGAAAATTTTCTTTCCAGTCTTTATTACTTCAGGAATTTAAAACAATTTCTTCCCACCAAACAGAGCTTCGTAATTTTGCCCAAATTTTAAGTAATGAATTAAAATATTAAGGTAAGAATAACGCGTGTAAAAGAAAAAATTAATTTTAAAGTTAAATTAAAACAAAAAAGTTAATTTTAACAGAAAAAAATATAGAGTTACAAGTTAAGAAAATTTAGAAGAAAAATTAGATAAGACTAATGATCCACGGAAAACAAAAAAGTAATAATATTAAGAGGCCCAGAAAAGCAGATATCATAAGAATACAAAAAATATTTTTGTAAGTTTTTCAATCTTTTTGGATTTTTAAAGTTTTATGATTTTTTTTGTTGTTATTTTTAAAATTTAAGAATACGAGGTCAAAAGAACAGCAATTGGAAAAAAAAAAGGCCTTCCCTAGGACCATGCACTTCGTAACGAGATAAATGCGGAGTTCGAAGTTGGAAAGCTAAAAAGAGCAATACAGTGAATTTGGAAAAGTATGACACTGGCTGGGATCGAACCCATAACGTGATTTACAAGGAATGATGGTGTATGAGGATCATTTCCGCCGAATCATGTGACGGCCTTTACTTCCGGTAAGACGGGTAAAAGCAGGGTGAAAATGTGGTCCCATGTAAACGGGCTTCGAAGGTTTTCCCTATTAGCGGGTAAATCCCGGGTATTATTGTTGTCCATGTAAACGCAGCTTAAGTGTTAAAAATCATATCTTCCTTCTCCAGATCTTTCAAAGCAGACCACTTGTGCTGTGAACTAAGTTCACATTTGTTTATCTCCAATATTTCTATATCAACACAAAGACGTTCAAATTTCGATCTCCACATTTCTTTGTTTTTTAAATCCAGTAACTGCATTTCTAAGGTCCATATTAAAGGGTTTGGTTTGGTCTTGGAGCGCTACGTCATTTTTTGCTACACGAGGGATAATTAGACCGGGACCTACTGCTTAAAGCCGATTCCGAAAGGCTACAAACATCCATGCCGATTGTGGGACTCGAACCCACAGACTCTGGTACCGAAGGCCAACGCATTAGCCATTCGGCCATCGCCCGGTTCAATATCAAAGGGAGAAAAATTTAATTCTGTTACAGAAGCATTAAGAGGTTTTTTTAACAGAAGCTAACGTTGCTTTGCTGTTTCTGACTTCCTGAAACCTGTCGTTTGTTGTTTTGAAATAGAAAATGTCAATATCAGAATTATCTTCTTGGCGATGTTTCAACAGGCTTGGAAAGTGAATCTAAGTTTCTCTATCAAAATATTGAGTAAAGAGAGATAATTTGTTTTTGAATGAAATAACTTGTAACATCGAAAACATTGTGCATCCTTTCTCCACTGGTTTACGATTAAGCTGATTTAGATGAGACGTAACGTCTCCCATGAAATAAAATTTCTGGATCCACTGATCGTTCGTTAGTTCTGGATAGTAAACACCCTTCTCAAGGAAAAATGCTTTAATTTCTGTTTTTTAAGAAAGCGAAACGTTTCAAAACGTTTCCTCTTGAAAACTAACGTACTTTGTTATGCAGCAGAAGATTTGCGTACTCACTCTCCATTTCAACTAAAAAGTCTATAAATTGGCAATGATTAAGAGCTTCAGCTATAACGGAGTTGATAATCTTAATCACCAATTTCATAACTTTGCAAATTTCTTCTGAAAATGTCTGCGCACAAAGCGCATCTAGATGAATGATGCAATGATAATGGACTCATTGTAAGTACCTCGTGATTTTTCTCTCAAAATAGCAACAAACCCGTTTCTTACGCCGGTCATACTTTTCGCCCCATCTGTTGAAATTGAGACAATTTTATCGAGTAGAATATGAATTTTTTCAATGCACTCAATTACAGCATTTGCTATATCCTCTCCACGTGTTTGACCTTTGAGTGACAATAATTTTAAATGTTCTTCTTTAGAACCTGTAGATGAAATAAATCGTACAAAAAGTGAAACTAGCGCTGTATCATTTATGTCACAAGACTCGTCAACTGCTATTGATAAAGCTAAAACCAATTTAAGATCTTCGACCTGCTGGTTGGTTATATTCGAAGACCATTTTGACTAGTCTAGTGTTTTCTACTGGGAGACGCTCTCGGAAGTAATACATTGTAAAACACGATGCAAAGATACAACTTGACGATACGCGTTGACATTTAATCTTTCTGGAAATGTTTTCTCATTAAGTCGCTTCAGAGCACTCGCCTAAAGATAAAGACACATAAACACCAAGTATGTAAAAATATAAATAACAAAACTAGTCATCACGAAGTTTCAATCGCACTGTACGTGCGCGCACGCACGTGGTATTTTGTGGAAGAGCCACACTTAAGGGTCCAAAGAGCCACATGTGGCTCGCGAGCCACGGTTTGCCGACCACTGACCTATGATATTTCATGGAGTAATTGTACCAGTATTTGCATGGATGGTGCTGCGGTAATGATGGGTAGTAAAAAAGGTTTTATTTCGTGCGTTAAATGGCATTATCCTAATATAGAAATTGCACACTGTTGCATACATCGCGAAGCACCGATTATAAAAAACTTGCCTACGGAGCTATTGCAATCGAGGAATCAATGTATTACTATAATAAACATTATTAAATCAAGAGCCCTAAATTCGCACAAATTTTTAAACTAATGTGGGAAGAAATGGGAGCGGATTATGAATCCCTATTGTTATATACTGAGGTACGTTGACTATCCCGGGGCAAAGTTTTGGCTAGATTGTTTAAGCTTCGCAACGAGATTCGTGAGTTTTTGTTAAAACAAAATATGACCGAACTACACCAACTTTTTGAAGATAATCACTGAATGGCCAAACTTGCGTATATGGCTGATATCTTTCAGCACCTGAATGAACTGAATAAAAAAATGCAAGGTCAAAGCGAAAATTATCTGACGTGTTCAGACAAGTTAATGGTGTTTAAAAATAAGCTCGAACTTTGGCAGAAAGACTTACAAAAAGGATCTCTAGAAATGTTCCACAGGACTTACAAGTCCATGATTAAAACAAACAATTAATTCTGGATCTGACTAAACATTTAAGTTTACTGCTAGAGAAATTTAATCACTATTTGTTTACAATTAATGCGGAGCAATACAATTAGGTAAGAAATCCTTTCCTAGCTGGGGCCGAAAATTCAATAGAAGCACTTTCTCTTCAAATTCGAGAGGAATTGAGAAACAACGGGACGCTGAAACTCAATTTCATTGAAATGTCATTGGCTGATTTCTGGATTTCAGTTAAGAAAGAATAAAATTTCTGACAAGGCCATTGCAATTTTGCTCCCTTTTTTCTACGACATACTTATGCAAAGAAAGTTTTTCGACACTGGTTCGAATTAAAAATAACAAATGATCGTGTTTAAAGGGCATTGACTATGAACTTCGGGTAGCACTTTCTAATATAGAGCCAAATATAAAACGTATATGTTCATCAAAACAAGCTCAAATATCTCATAAATAAATAAGTTATCGTGTTTAAATTAACTTTGATTAATTAGGCTTTAGTAAAGACCAAAAATAAACAAATTTTAATATTAAAATTTAAAGAATTTTTTTAAAGCTTTTAATCTATAACATTATATTGTTGTATCTAATCTTTTTTATTACTTATTTAATTACTTTATTTATTATTTAAATCAAGCAAAGAGTATTAATTAATTAAAACTTATTCCTTATATTTAAAACGTATAGTGGTTAGTATTGAGTTGTGTTATCAATCTCATAACTAAAACAATAACCTAGATTCTGTGGCTGACAGAAATTCACAAATGATTACTCACAAAACATGACAGACACAATTTTAACTGAGGGAAACAAACCAAAATTTTTATTCATTACTATTAACACAAACTAATAAAATCTAATCACCTTAAGTTAAACAATAGAATTTAGAGAAATCTTATCTCATTGCCATAACTCCTTTATACATCAATATACACATACATATTAGTAATATCCCTCGTTCTACTTGTAAACATAAAACATTAAATTATATCTCTCATAATAAAAATTAATAATTATCACTTTGAACAACATAATGAAATAAAATATGGCCACAATAAAAAAAGAAGAAAATTTTAGATTGACTGACCAAAAAAAAACTTAAAAAAATTATTAAATTAAATTAAGCCATGGCTAAAAAAAGAAAAAAACTTATCTAATCGGATATCTTAAAAGCCTCGTGATCACTTCTATGCTCCATCGTACATCGGGAGAGTCAAACCTCCAGGTCCAGGGTCTTTGTTCAATCTTCTTCATAATGGCGTTTTTCAAAAATTGTCGTCAACTCCGAGCAAACGGCAGCATTGATCAGTGCAGAGACATCCAGCTAGAGCTTCCGTCAGCCAGACCACCAGGAAAAAGGAAAAGTCTTCGTATTTTTTGTGTGCTGCCCTTTTATAATCTTTTTTAGTCCATCCCACGTGGTACTTTTAATTATATCATCTGTGCTGTTACTCGCCTCAAGCATGTCCAAAAACTTCTCTGACCCTCTCACATCCGGGTACAACCATATGAGGAAACCCCATGTGGTCCTCTTATCAGCATATTTCATTGCAAAAAGTGGGCAAAATTGTCTCTTTTTTTTAATGCAACTGAATAAACTGTATCGCCATTTTTTTTAAAGATTCTCGAGAAGCACTTCTGTGTTTCAAACCAATACGTGATAATTTAATATATATATATATATATATATATATATATATATATATATATATATATATATATAAGAGAAAAATTAAGTGTATAAAACTTAAAAATAAAAGGGGGAAAATAAATAAAAATACTAAACAAAGCTTAATTTAAAAAAAAAAAAATTACCTTGCGTCAGTCAATCCACATGAAAAAAAAAATTAACATAAATTGAAATTGTCAGTCAATCAAACACTAAAATACATTAAATTCTTGCATGTTACATTTAGTACATAAAAAATGATTTATCATTTGCTCAACTTCCATGAGTGTCACTACAATTAATTCGCGCGAAAATTAATCGAATGACACTCAAAGTTAAACTGAGGGAATAGGTGGAGAAAATTATTAAGGTATTTAATTCACTGTATATTTAATTTAAATTATTTAATTTATAAAGCGATACACAACAATATTTTTGTTCTTCTGTTGGTGTACAATTCAAAATGATTTATATAGAACTTAATTGTAATTATCTAGATACATAGAGCTATTTTATTGCGTTTTTATCTAATAAAAACATATACGTATTATAGTAATTTATGTATTTGCTAGCTTTTACTTGTGGTGTGCTGCGGAATTATCCCAAAAGCGCTGTTGTGCCGTGGAAGATAAAAGGTTGCGGAGCTCTGCTTTAAAGGACCTGCAGCGGTGATAAAAAATTGATCAAAAAGGTGATAAAAACTATGAAGTGTAAAGATTATAAAAAAGAAATAATAATAAATAGTAGAGAGTGTAATATATAAAGAGTAATGATATGTAAAAGTGATAAGTATTCATAAATTACAGCGACCACAGCTTTCGCTTATACTCCTTGTTCAAACTGACGACCGGAAGCTACGGTGTAATACCTGTACTCGCAGCCGAGGGTTAATTTCCCAGGTTCGGGGCCATTTTGCATTCATGTAGGGCCCGAGGATGCCGGACAAACGGTACAGGTCCGTCATCAACACAAGGCACCCCGAGCCCCCAATATAAAAGTGATAAAAACGATGATATATAAAACAGGTAAAAAGAGTCGGCTCGTTAAGTTAGGTTTCATGACGCAAGGTCCACCAAGGGACAGGCTGCGCAAACCCTATAGTGTACTAACACGAACACGAATAGTTACATAAACCATACTGCGAAATAAATTACTAAATTTAATAAAATGTATGAAAATCCAAAAATGGAAACAATTTAAAAGCAATGAGCATGTATGAACGGTGAAGATATTTAAAACGAAAATAATAAAAACCTTGAGAGGAAAGATTAAAGAGGCTAAAGTTCAGAGTAAAAACCAGTAGTACGTAAGACTTAAAGAAGTTCGAGATTTGTGGGTATTCCGCGAGTAAGATCCAAGACTAGGAGAATAACAGTTATAAAAGTTAAATAAAAAGTTTTAGAAGCTAAAATATGTGACATGCTGTAATTTTGGTTTTTTCCCCGATTAAAAAAAAAAACATACTGCACCTCTGACGTGTTTTTTACATATTCCTTCACATCTCAAAGAAAATTGATATCCATAAGATTCTTGCTTTAAAATGTAAGAAACATGAATACCTAAAATCAATTTCAGGATTTTTCAAAATTCGCCCCCAAGGGAGGGAGAGGGGCTAAACGTGTTTTTACGTGTTTTATCACACCTTCCTTCATATCTCGAAGAAGAAAACAGATATCCATAAGATTCTTGCTTTAAAATGAAAGGAACACGAATATCTAAAAATAGATTTCAGGAATTTTCAAAATTCGGCCCCTATGGGGGGGGGAGGGGGCAAAACGTGTTTTTCCAATATTCCCTCATATCTCAGAGATAAAACAGATATCCATAAGATTCTTGCTTTAAAATGTAAGGAACATGAATACCTAAAAATTAATTCAGGATTTTTCAAAATTCGGCCCCCAAGGGGGTTAGGGGGGCTAAATGTGTTTTTACGTGTTTTTTACATATTCCGTCATATCTCAAAGAAGGAAACAGATATCCATAAGATTCTTGATATAAAATGTAAGAAACACGATTAAATGTAACAAAGATGATCAATGTCACGATTTTTCGACATTCGCTTTAGATTTTGTAAAAATTGCTAGAAACAATCCAATAATTTATATTTCCTATATATCACTATTTTGAACACGAAATTGGTGGTAGGGGAAAAGAGAGAGATCAACCTTAATTAAATGAAGTGTGGAAAGGTGTGTGTGTGTGTGTGTGTGTGTGTGAATTGTATATATTTCGGTTGTCAGTACGTATACATCTAGAGCTCAGGTTAACTCCATTCATTTTTTTATCCTGGGCAACGCCAGGTAATTCTTTGTTTATGAAACCGGCGATTTTCACAAGGGTTTACGGGGAAGCCCTCAAACTCCTCGAAGGGCCGGTATCAAGTGGGATATCAAAATTGAAAGAAACATTTTAATGCTTACAACAGCATGGGGGGGGGGGTATTATAATATGCTGATGGGATGCTGACCAGTGGAGAGGGGTATCGATTAGCATAAAATACAAATATACATATACAAGTAAGCTTTATTAAGGGTACACCCATTCAACGTCGGGTATATAAAGCTAGGGCTTATATAAATTACTTAAATAAACTTAACAGAAAACAACGGTATAAAAGATGATAACAATAGGGGTAAAAACAGTCATAAAAGTGTCACAAAAACTGTAATATGCATAAAATGACGAAAAGAGTAAAGATGATAAAAACAGGGATGTAAAACCAGTGATTTTAAAAGGGATTAAAAGGTCATACGCTTAAGGGGATACATCACTTGTCGAAAGAACTTGTTGCAGTGAAAACATACTCCAGTTTTCTCATGATAGGGGCGGTTACCCTCCACGAGCATTCTTCCAATCAGAAGACATCCCTGACCACGGGCGAACGTGATGGATGTTTAGCATGTCAACACATGCTAAAGTGGGAAAGAACTGTTTTGAGAATTTGAGAATAGGGGGAGGTTGGAACACTACAGGGGGTAGAGATAATTAGAACGAGACATAGACGAGTCGTGGATTGCAGTCGTATGAGTTCTTTCAACTTTCAAAGCAAGATTACTACTGTTAGTTTTGAAAAAGAGCTAAGTAAGGCAGCTCTCATCTCAAAATAGGTAGTAAAATTTCTGGGATTATTCACACAGATTTTTTTTTTTCTCCCAAGAACTTTTCTTTCGATATTTAAAGGTTAAGTGATTGCTATGTTTTCACAACACAAATTTAAAATGTTTACGGATAATTGCCCAATAATAACGAAAATATTATACCACTAAGCTTATTTTAATGTATTTGAATTCTACAGATAAACAAAATATATTTTAAGGAAAATTACATTTAAAAACACATGAAGAAGATAGCTGAAAATCTTTAGGTTTTTAAATTAACTAAACACACACACACATGCATGCATACATACATATAGCTGTGACACAATAGGTCAACGGTCTGTAGCAAATCTTGAAGGAATTTTGTTCTGAAGTAGGCAAGAGTCTCAAAGAGTGTTTGAGACAGACAGACAGGCACGCACGCGTGCATGCACGCACGCACACACACACACGCACGAACGAACGAGCTGTTATTTTTTAAAGAGGTATAAGTCCACTTTTTTTAAAAAAAAGTGAGTTAACGGTAATTTTAGTAAGATATACACCTTCTCTTCATATTTATAATCATACATTCAATGGAATACGATATTTTCATAAAGTAAACAAAAGAATTTTGGCTATAAAATGTTATCGTAAAAATATTTTTTTTGAAAATGGAATAAGTCCATTCCTAAGAATTATAATTAAAACAACCTACTTACTGCAATTATTATTGATTATTATGACTTCAGTGTACACTATGCTTTAGCACATAGGTTCTTAAACTGTCGTCCGGGGACCCCTGGGGGTCCGCGAAACAATTTTGACATTAACTTTACATCCCCCAACTTTTCACTTTTAATCAAATATCTCATTTAATAAAAATCCTACATGGTCGAGACTTTTTGTATTTGTTGTTACTTAACTAGTTTTTAACATAAGTAAACAATAATTAGTAAAAAAATTATTATTTTTATTCAACTGCAAATACGTAAAAATAAATAAAATAAGGCAATTTTTTGCATTGTTGTGACTATTGCGCGGCGCGGGAACAAGTAGCTATAAATAGACTGGCGACTCAGGTGGATCGTTGGCTAAAAATTGAATTTACACTGAAACAAAATATAAATGAAAGCGACTCAGATGATGGAACATCAACCTTGAAATCCACCAAGAAACGTAAAATTAAAAAATATCGTGATGAGTATTTATCATTTGGATTATCTTATATATGCAATAAAGATGTGGAAAGACCTGTCTACGTTGCGAAAGTATATCAAACGAAAGTATGAAACCCGCCAAACTCCAACAATCAACTTGTGGTCAAAACGCATTCACAACTGTGTGTATCAGTCTTTTCCAACACTCACGATTTTATAGAAACTTCCAATAAAAAGCTGCCTAATGAAACACGGCATATTTTTGTTGAACATTTAATGTCTCTAAAAAACAGCTTTAGGAATTATTTTTCCAGTCCTGATTCTGACAATAACTGGATTAGAGAACTATTCAACATGGAAGTTACTAATGCCAAATATTTATCTATACTTGAACAAGATATTCTCGTGGAATTATCATGCGATAAGTCTTTGAAACTACAATTCAACAAAACTTAACTCACAAACCTTTAGTTACTTCTCAGATCTGATTACCCTGCACTTGCATATAAAGCACTCCAACATCTGATTCCGTTCTGCACAACGTATTTATGTATACAGGCATTTTAGGTACTGTTATATATATGAAATCAAAGCATAGAAACAAACTCAATGTAGAAGCGGACCTCGGAATAAAACTTTCCAACATAGAGCCCGACATTGTGAATCTGGTTTCAAGAAAACAATTGTACCCATCTCATTAAGTACAAATTATTTACAGAAAACATATAATAAGATCTATTTAGATCAATATTTGACCAAGAAATGTTTGTATGAGTTTAATGTTTGTAACTTTTTAAATTCTTTTTACTACTATTTTTATTAATTTTATGTTTTTTATTTTATATCCTAATAAAAATGTTCATCTCTATAAATGCTCAAGACCATTTATTAAAATAACCAGCGATATATTTTTACCAATATTTATTATAACGTAGTGCCAATGAGATTATTAAGCCAGAAATTGTCTCAAGAACGACGTAAAATGCCTAGGGTTGGGAGGGGGTCCGTAAAAAAAAAAGTTGTTCAAAAGGGGTCCTCGGACTACATAAGTTTAAGAACCCCTGCTTTAAAAGATATTACTTAGCTAGTGCAAGTGTCTTAAAAACAACATCGTTAACAAGATAACGGTATTATTGTTCTGATGAAGTGGTGAGAAGTAATTTCACTGATTTTGTTTGGTTTTCTTTCACAAGTCCTACTGCTTGGTTTGTGTTTCTTATACTAATAGATTGCAGCGTGAGTATTATTTAAATAAAATTGTAATTAAAGCAGAAAATCAAAGTTTTAGTTGATGCTAAGATTTAGATAAATAATATTTCATACAGTTGTTACAATGAGTTCACATACCTATAAAAAGACGATAATATGTCGATTTGGTCTGATAGTGATGTTGGTAAGAGTAATTAATTTTTTTGCGGGAATATTGAGTTTTTTTTTTTGAACCCATGAATGAAACCCATGAATATTAGAAAAAGAAGAATTTATGAATCGAATGAGGAAAGCAGTTTGAGCAATATTAATTCAAGATTGCTACAAACTAAGAAGAGAATTAGAATTTTGGAATTTACTGATTGAACGACTGACGAAGGCGACGTTACTAATTTTCATCACATTATTAAATTAATGATCAGAAGATTAGGAAATGCAAAAGAAATAAAGGCCATAAAATATTATACAAAAACGGGAAATATTATTCCCGCAAATAAATTCCAAAATAAGGATTGCAAATGTGTGAAAGTGTGCAAGAATCGTATTACAGAGACAGATCAAATATCCCTTTTTAATTTTGGGCTGGAAATGGGGGATTTTAACAAACAAAATACAACTGTACTATTCCTTCAGCGTGAAGCCTGGAGTGTTATTCACAGAACTTGGGGTATCTCGAAACTCATTCGCAAGCAAAAGATAAAAATGAATGCACAACCGCAAATAACTCCTTATCTCCTTCAGATCTAGAATTTCAGCCCAGCTGGACCGAGAGGGGGAACGTTGAAGGGGAAAGTAGGCATCTTCCCCCCCCCCCCAAAACTCTTGGAGGCGGAGTTTAAGGCCAAAAACTCCCGTTTTACAGATGGAAATGCAAAATAACTGCTTAGGCCCGTATGCAGAACAAACGCTGGAGCTTTGTGTCTCTCGTTTCGCAAACGGGGGGTTGTTGCGAGAGTAGGGGGTGAGCACTCTTTTTAGCTATGCTGATCAAACAATTTGCGCTTCCGCAAATGATGACGTCAAGATGTGTAAGGAAACCTTATATGGTCAAGCCACGCCCTTTTTCTCCTCCCTTTTGCGGGAGCTGGGGTCCCTCGTGAACCCTAACCTGCGGGGGGGGATTCGACGGTCAATTTAGCGAAACCGTCCGACTGAACTGCCTCAAACACGGCATTTTAATTGCTTCCTTGCGTTGGGGTTCAAGAAAAAGTATACAGTATAGGAAAAAAACCCGCGCTTTGACTTCGATCAACGTGGCTGTTTATTTTACATTTTGTAGATAAAATTGTCTCAAAGGACATCAAATTTTTCAGTAGAGGAGATCGAGAAAAAAGTGCAGTGAAGGCATCACTGATGAGTCATTCTATTCATCTGCATTGGTAAGTAATTTCAGTTGTATTTGAAAAGAAAAAAATGTAATTTGACTTTAGCAATATCCTAATATTTTATTATTATTTTTTTACTTGTAGGCTGTTTTAAAACAGAAAAAAATGGATGGTAAGTAAACTATTAATTTTGTATTTAATTACCTGTTTATTAGAATTTCTTTTAATCATTTTCAATGCTATTTATAATATATCATATTTTTACATTGCAAGATATTTATCATAAATAAATTTAATTAAAGCAAAATTTTAAAATGTCGTAATGCTTATTTAAGGGACAATTAAGTACTAAAAATGTTCTGTTAGACTTTTCTGGCATTTGTGTACAAGAATATCATATTTCTATTTTTGTTTATAAATCTTATTATAAATTTTTAAAAATGCTGTTAGTTAATCATTAAACAAAGATCAAAATATTTTGTTGCAGGAGGCTTTGTTACCAGGTAAAGATCACCGCATTATTAATATTTGAGGGTGGGGATTGAGACCATGACATTGTACACTTAAATAGCAAATATAAATTTAATAATTGTGCTTCAAAAGATTACTGCCAATGCTCAGTCATATATCAGAATTATGTTTAGCTTTGTGATTGTTAAATGCAACTATGTATTTAATAATCATAAAGCTAAGAAAAATCCCAGAGAAAAAAATAGCTATTGTAACTAACAAAATGAATGTTTGTTTCATAATGCTTTTGGAAAATTTGAATATTTTAAATAAATTTAAAGTAAAATTATTTGCTATTTATACTAATTAATTCCCCCCCTCCCCCAGAAAGTTGTTGTTATTCAAAGTGAATTACAATACCGAAGATTGTAACTACCACTAAAACAGCAGAAACAAAGTCTTGACATATTGCTCAATCATCAAGTATTTGGATTTTGATAAATTTAAATCAAATTTTTGTAACAAGTTTTAAAATATAAATTTCAGACTGAAATTGTTGGAGATAATTAAAATTTTTTTAGTACCATATTTTATAGAAATTAAACAATTGTATGTTTTACGTAACATACATAGTTTTATGTAAATGCCTGCATAGAACTATTCTTCATAATTATTTGCAGTTTTACTATATAATCTGTGACAATAACTTCTATGAAATAACATATGTTGATTTTTATGTATGACATAATAGCTCTGTTCCATGTGCTATCTCTTTTACTATGTATTTTTTATTATTTTCTAGACAGTTCAACAGTACGTGGCAGGAAGCATCTAGCATTAAAAAGAAAAAGAGAAGCAGCAAATTTGAAGCTGAGGCTCTTCAAACCCAAAAAACTATGGTGCAAGAAATCGAAACAACATCCCGGCAAGGAATTCTGCTAAAAATTAATCAAAATTTAGAAACATTAATTAAAATAATGGAAGACAAAAATAGTTGTTAGTCAGAAATAAAAAGCTTTTAGAGCTCATAAATGCTGAAGATGTTGTAGAAAAAATGTAATAAACACATAAATTCATGTTTGCACAGTCTAAATTTTTGTAATAAAAACTTCATCTTCCATCTCAAGTGGATTATCCGTATCTTGTAATATCCATTCCCTGCTTAAAGAAAGGGATAACATCCTTCTCCTTCGCAAAGCGAATGACTATTCCGGCTTTGCGAGAGAAAAGACGAGTCTTACGAGAGCTCCCTACTAGCCGCAAGTTTTGATCACGTGACGTTCGTATTTACGAGAGAAAAAGGTCTCGCTGTTTGATCTGCATCGCGTTTGCGACCCCTCTGCGGAAGGGAGGGGCTTTGCGAGAGCTTTGCTCTCGTAAGTGTTTGATCGGCATACGGGCCTTAGAATGCTAATTACCTATTAACACAAAAAATGCAAAAAAAAAATCTTTAAAAAAAGCCTGAAGTTTCAAGATTTGTTTTCCAAATTTTCAAATTATTATTAGTTATTTTGTTACAGAGCTTTTTAGCAAGCGATGCCTCTCGTTTTGGAATTTTGAAACTTTAACTTAATTTAAAAAATATTTTGAATAATAAAAAAAAATTAGCAAAGCCCCGCATTTATTTTGGATGTCTACTTTCAGATTCCGAAAACAGAATTCAAAAATATTCATTAGGGAACCCGGTATGCAAGGTTTTATTTCGCAATTCATTAACATTGAAACGTACGATCTGCGAGGTCTACTGATGCACCCCCTTAATGCTGATGAAAGTAATTATTACTAACAGCAATTCCACATACAATAAACTTTACGATCAGCCCAGTTTAGAAGTCAGATAGCACTTAGTGTATCCATATTAAAACAGACAAATATTTTACAAGTAGTGGGGTTATGAGACTAATTACTTAAGGGAATTTAACTATTGATAGATAACTAGATATGCAAACTCAAATCATACAGATTTAAAAATAAATTGTACATCATACATTAGAGTGATAAGGCAAGAGATAAATTTTAAACTTCAAAAAAGAAAATTAAGGAATACTCAAATAGGGAAATATTTAACTTACGTAGTTTTTAAAATGACATTTAATTAAGAGACTAATTTGGAAAATAAACACGAAAGAGTTTTGAGTTAAAATAATCCTTGGTGAGTTGAAAAAATTCTTTTAGGCAGAAAATATTTGGATGTTAGTAGATAAAATTCAATATAAAAAAAATGATAGATGCTCATCTAAAATTAGTTACAAAAATAGTCTTAAAATGTAAACTTATAGTTACATGGATGCGTTTATATATATAAATCTATATGAAAAAATTATAAATCATCAATTAGTAATTACAGTCAATTAGTAATAACAAACGAAGATCATTTAGTTCCCCGTTAATTGAGATAATTAAATCAACATAATACACATAAATCAATCTGCCCTCAGCAACTGAGAAGTATGTAAATTATAGTAATTTAAATAGTTGGAGACATTTATAGTAATCATTACTTTATATTGTACACACTTAATTAAAAAAAGATCATATAAACTGAAAATAATAGGAAGCTGTATGTTTACAATAAAATTTGAATACAACGAATGAAATTAATTAACTATCAATAAAACTTCTTATTCCAGGCTAAGGGAGCTAATGGGGCTGTTTAGTTACAAATGAAAAACGGAAAAATAAAAACTGCAAATGAGAACAAAAATATTTTATACAGAAGAAAAGTTGTACTTAAAAATTTCTGATGTTGATAGATAAATGAGGAAGAACTAGCTGATGCTTGTTTTGAGTTGATTAGTCTAGTTAGGGCTGATTAGTCTAGTTAGGGGCTATAAAAAATAAAAAACACTATGTCTAAACATGAGGCTACATTAGTCTACAGCAGGGATTTCCAACTTACAAGTGTCCAAGGGCCGCAATCGAAAACACCTGTCTAGTGGCGGGCCGCAATTTAATAATGACCATACCCAGGACTTTTTTTCTTGAGGGAGGGGGATTTGTAGGATTTGTTTATAGTATATACTATGAAATTTTTAAAAATTTGAGGATGAACCTCCAACAACGACCTTGATTATGACTGGCCAACTTTCGTTAAATTACACAGACACACGCAAAAAAAGTCAAATAATAAGTAGGTATTTAAATAAGAAGTGGGTCAAATGAGAAGTGGGGGGGGGGGGGGGAGGTATGAAATAGAACATGAGTGGACACCCTACTTTTCATGGAAATCGAGGAAAATCAATCTTTTTTGTAAATGAACAGCATTTGAAAACAATAAAGATTTATACAAAAACATTTTTCGTTAACTAAGAATATCTAAATTGATGCTGCAAATTATTTTCCTAGAAGTCTTCGCGGGCCGCATGCCGCCAGTTGGAAACCCCTGGTCTACAGATAAGTTCGTGGATTGGTTGGTTGGTTGGTTGGTGGGGGTTTCATGGAGCAAGGTTCAAAGTAGGACATAAAGCGCCAAACGCCGAAAAAGAATATCTGTAAAAGCGGCAGAATCGAATTAACAGCGGGAATTACAGATTTAAAAAACCAGAAAGAATAAAATTAAAAGTTAAATAGAAAAGGGGGGGGGGGAAAGGCGATCAGAAACATTAGGTGAACTGCAAGCGAAAGTCTACAGATACATACGCGGCGAGATCTAGATAAGTGACAATTGTATCTAGTGACAATTACATCTACTGACAATAACAAATGAGGTCCTGCAGTTTAAGGATCATTACGTTTCTTCGGCAGGAATTAGTAAATTCAACGAAAAATGTATATACCAGTCAATGTGTCATTAGGGACCGAACATGTAGATTTTGGAACAAGTCTAAGGGATAAGAAATCAAAATATTTTAAAATCTTACCGTACAGTACAATTACTACAGATACTTTTATACAGAGACTTAGATGAAATGATTATTTAACGCCAACTATCTATGAGCAATCACAGGAGTATGCATTGTTATGTTGATTAAGTTAATAAATCTGAAATCAGTAAACATGGTTCATATCAACCAACAAGTCCCCATGCAACCGGTACATCGATGTTCTTTTCTATATGAACATATGAAATGGAAAGGATGTATGAGACTTAATTCATATATAAAATTTACTATTGATAACAAGTTAATGAGCGATCAAATCAACTTCAGACCACGCATGAAATAATTACTAATAAATCAAGGGCAATAGGGGATTAATTTTATTTGTGAATCATCAATAAGGTAAACTTTAGTAAGTAAATAAATTAATCAAATCAAATGACTTAGCTCATCTACTAGTTATCTGATAACTATCGAAAAACGCGGAAACTGAGAATTTGAATTCTAAATAAATGTAACTTAGAAATAGGTACAGATTACACTTTCAGGAAGGGAAATGAAGTTACAAAAAAATTTATAAAGTAATAATACAATAAAGTTATATTTCAATAATAATTAAATAACTGGTAGATGAGATAGTAAGAAAGAATTTCCTTCTTACATGAAAATGGAGACCATGTGGTTTAACATCAGGGCCCGATTTAGAAAATTCTTGACTATACGCACAACTCGGGATGGGGGCCCCCTAACACTGACGTGGGCGAAAAATTTCCAAAATTGACACACTAAAAAAATAATCATGAATCATTGTGAAAGTACGATTTTACCCAGAATTGGCTGTTTGAAGCGTAGAAGCCTAGAACATTATCATATAACACAAAGCTATACAATATATTAACTTCATCATTAAAACACCAATACAATGCAACCAGAAAAACTTATTAATCTCTTATATACACTATAACACACATATGATGAACTATACATAATATAACTATACATATGATGAACCAATCAATCAAATTTGAAAGAATACATAAAAATATTGCTATTAAAAGGGGTAAAATTTAAAAATTGAATTGGGATTTTTTTCTTTTTTTTTCCTTTTAAAATAAAATTTCTTTTGGGAGAGGGCCCAAACTTCGGGGGCCCCTAGGCCCGGGACCACCGGGCGTAATGGAAAATCAGGGTCTGTTTAACATAAATTAGCTGATTAAAGCTAAAATTCCGAAAACATACGATATTTACATATAAAACATACATGAATCGAAAAGTGATTCATAAAGATCGATTGACATACAGCGAGAGAGGATCAAAATAACAAGTAGTAAGAAAAATATAACCAAAATTGCACGAAAACGTATAAATATGAATTGGATAATCATACCATGACTGATGAATGCTTCCGATATACTCTGGAACTTTCTTTTGAGTATTTACATCCAATATTTGAAGAACGTTTCTGTTTAGCAGCTCAACTGAAAAGAATAGCTCACGCAAGCACATGGCAGGCAAAAATTAGGCATGTAAAGCTGAAATGACTAGGACTGACTGCTTCATGAATCCTACCCTATCACAATCTTAGACAGCACTGTTTCAAAAATTAATCCTTAACTTTCGATATATCACACATTAGATAGTCTTTGATCATTTCTTACAACCCAGTATAAAAATGCTGGAAATCCGTTTACTTCAGCTTCGCTAAACGAGATGCACAATTCGAGTAATGCTCTTGTGTACTCATACTGTACGCCTTTTCTCACTGACTAGATGTCGGTGTTTGGACCATTCATTCATTCATGGCTGGGACAAATAGGCGGTGTTTGTCCAGAACGTCATTCATCACAGTAGTTAAGAAACTTCCCAGCTTTGTTACCACGATTCGGAGGAACCTGTTTACTTACAAAAAGAAAAAATAACGCTGCATCATTCACGAGTCTGACAAGCTTTACTAAAAACGAAAGACACTTAAATTTGTATGTTTTATATGTTTGAATTAAAGTTTATCTTTGGATACGTGTTTATGGGGGAGGCATTCTCTCTTTTAATATAACTTGAAAGTAGCTTTTCTTATTGATGCAAAGCCTTAAGGTATCCGGCTACGTTCGGAGAACGTTTTTTCAAGAACTGTACATTTGAAAATTTGTCTTATTTTTCGAAGGAATATGATACCAAAACACGGAAATGAAGAAAATAAAAGACAATTACTATGCAACTTTTTACAAAATTGAGGAGTTTTGGTCAAAATTTAGCAAAAGTTTTACAAAAACGGCTCTAGCCTTAAAAAAAAAGCATATAACATTAATTTATTTTTGTTATATCTACGTAACCTCCTGAGTGTAATGACCTAATAGATATTTGGAAATCTAAAAAATATACAGGCCATTATATGCAATTCCATGTAAAATTTAAGTAACTTCTCATGAGATTTATTTATAAATGCAGCTATAAATCGTCAAATAATATACCTAGAACCAAATCTGTAATTCATTACATTATTATTAAAAAGATGCGTGGAAAATTTCATAGACATATCATGGTTAGATTTTTAGTTATCACAATAGTAGTTTACATTTTTTCTGAAAAATAAGTTCTTCAGAAAACACGAAGTTCATTTGTTGGTAAACACTAATAAACATATAAAAAATTAACATACAAGAAACAAAAAATTAACAATTTAAATTTTTTTTCCAAACAAACACACACACATATATATATACACATATATATACACACACACACATTATATATATATATATATATATATATATATTGTAAGAGCGCGGTGATCCGGTTGGTACAGGCAGCGAAACAGCTATCTGAAGGTCTCTGGTTTGGTGCCCGTCGCTGACAAATCCACCGCCGTGTGCACTAAGAATGGCTGGTGCACGGAAAGATATGTCGTGGCTGCAATGTCGTCCAATTTCTCAAATTTATCTCTGGAGGTGCTGGTTCAAGTGACTCGGTTCTAAATTACGAGACCGGCTTATAGGGGGTAATTCTAGCCACCTGTACGGTGCCCCATTAAATGAATGGCCAGCAGTCTTGCGGTGTTCATACAGGCGAATGTCTAGCGAAAAGTGCCTCCGCGTTCGAAAAAAAAATAAACCAAAAGGGTAGTTTGTCAATTAAGATTCTTTCTACGATTCTTTTCAAAAAATCGAAACACTTTTTTTTTTATGAGTTGAATTATAGAAACCGCAAAAATGAGGGATTTAAAAAAAAAAAAAAAAAAACCCGTAACATTTTGATAAGTGTTGCGATGAGGAATAAAAATGGCTGCCCTAAATTTTTTGCCACCCCCTAAGCACGGCCCTGTTCATATGCTCAACTGTATCAACATTATTGATAAAGCCTGGAGGGAGTTCTTATCGTACCTTGCAGTCTGCCTGGCAGAAAATTCGACCAACTTGTGTGCCAGAGAGAAACTTCAAGGGATTTGATAATGAAGAGGCGGAAGTCGAAGATGTGGATGAGATAGTGTCCTGATAAAAAATAGGTGTTAATGATATCAATGATACAAAATTGGTGTCAATGATATAATTGATACATAATTGGTGAATGATAGGGAAATTTATCGGCACGAATAATTAGAAAATTATAGTTGGAGTAAAGTATAGTGGTTGAAATACTATTGCGTTGTGTAATTTTAAGTTCGTAAGATATAGTCAAAGTGAAAAACTGATCTGTACTCGAGAATTTTAACATCTGAAAAAAAAAAACACAGTGTCCTTTCCGTGATGTCGGTAGCACGTGGAGACGATGTATATTAGCTAAAAAAACACGATGATCCGGCTACGAGGGAAAGGTGGAGTTAGGCCTATTCGTTGAAACTGTAGAACGAGTCGATGCATAGAAGATGGATGATGAAGCTTTTAGCTGGACACACCTAGATGCAGTTCGGCGATGAAGTTGGAGGACCCAAAAGTCTGGTCAGATCAGGAACATTAGAAGATCTTGCTGGATGATGCAATTTTTGACATAAAGGATCGACACAAAGGAATACTGGCACAAATTTAAATTTAATTATATTTTATTCATCGATGATATGGTGATGATGACAGAATAATTTATACAGACTTATGCCAGACAGTGTCGTAAAAGTAGTCCGGAGACCATAATAACTGAAGGAACTCGCCCTGCTCACATCTCACCACACATGGTAAAAAATGCCAGCCTAACAAAATGCTCTTATAAAAAATGCACTCATTAAAAGCATTCGTAAAAATGCACACATAAAAACACTCGTAAAATGCCCACACGTCACTGCAAGCGCGTTCTCTTATATAGAAGCATAGCCTGCTCACAGACTGGAGCTCGTAAGCGCTAGTATGCTTCCGCTCTGATAAATAGATCGCATCTCCTTTCGCACATTTTAATCAAATCAAACTTGTAGGAAGGGATAATTAAATAATTTACAAATGCTAGCTGTAGCAAAAGACTATATTAAAAACTAAATACTAAAAACTGCGATTACATTGTTATTATTATTAAGGAAAACTCTGCGTATGAATACATTCTCTATCCTGCACGTGTTTATCAGTCAAGTTACAGTTAAGTGAAGGATTCGAATCGCCATGCGATTTCGAATTTGAGAATCGATTCTGTTATTGATATATTTGATTATTGTAGATAAAAACAATGTAATTGCTTTAAGAATTCAAACTGTACCTGGAAAATTATCAGTTATATTTTAATCATTAAGTTAACCGAGCAAAGTTAATATTAATACAGCTAGCGAATAATTAATTTAAGAGATGATATAAATTAATGAAGTTAAATATAGTAGTTAATTAAAGTTGATATTGATAATTATATTTTATATTTAACAACTGAAAAGATAATTAATTTTCTACATAGTGACATTATGTCACATGTCCACTGGCAAAGGTATAGGCTTGGAGGTCGACTGCAAAGATGTGGAGGAGCTGGAGGAAGAACACAGCGAAGAACTCACCACAGAAGGACTTGTTGAGCTGCAGAGTCAACAGGTGAACGCTATCCAGGAAGAGTATTTATCAAAGAAAGACAGTGATAAGGATAAAGTTTCCATTGCCATGATAAAAGAAATTTGCAGCAAGTAGAGTGAAGTGCAGGCATTTATTGAAAAGCATCACCCTAATAAATATGTGACCAAAAGAACAGTCAATATTCTAAATGACAATGTGATGTCCCACTTCTGTGAAATTCTTCGGAAAAGCAAAAGACCAATTTCTTTGGGTTGGTTTCTTGTGCCAAAATCAGCTAGTGATATTCAAAGTAGACGAAGAGAAAAGACACTAAAATCAGAATTGCCTAAAGATTTTAAGGAAGATGACTTACCTTCCAAGTAGTAATATCCATAGGCCTACCTTCCTTTTCAACAATCAACCATCTGCACTAGCCATTATCCACTACAAAGTTAAAATGCTGTACTGAACAATTATCATGTGTTAATTCTTCGTAACATGAAGCTACAGAAGGAGGAGTATCTCCGTATTAAAAAAGTGTATCCCATTTTGTCGCCACCACTAAGTGGTGCGCGCGACTTTATTTGCTTTATTTGCCGACTTTATTTGCCGCTATAACACGGAAACCATACGCTTTAATATAGATTTTTCATATTTTTCAAAAGAAATAAGATTTTCATATGAATTTATTTATTCAACTTAACAATTGTTTATCTTCATTCAAAATGTTTATTTGAACTGCTTTTTCTGCTAAACTTCATTAAAATTCTTAAGGGGGAGATCACCTTTGCATGAGCAAAAATACACTGATTTTACTACCAAGCTTAATGTGTTGTCAAACAGTCAATTTGTAATTAATTTAAACCAATTTTTTAGGGTGAATTGTACAAAGTTTTATCTATCTGCAAAAAAATCTCTATCTGTTTTATCTATCTAAAAAAATCTGCAAAAAAATTAGTAATATGTACTTACCTATATTTAGGTAGAAATTGTATAAACATCCAAGATATACATGTATACAAAACATTTTAGCAATTTGTGACAGTTAGTTTTGAAGAAATAGTGCTCGCAAGTTTCAAAATAACAGTTTTTAGAAAAAGCAATTTAAAGTTTAAATTTTCGATAAATTACTATACTATTTGCTTTATACATTTGGCCATAAAATCGGTTCTAATTGTAGTATCGACTTATATTTTTTATAAGATTCCTTATTGTTGAGTTTGTAACTGTGCGCTGAATACCCATTGTTTTTGTATCCTCCTTGCTCACTTGCGAGCGACCATATTTTGTAGACCGTACAGTGGTTTTTTTGTCTCGCGTGGCGAGTCGAGCGGTCTTTTGTATTGAAAACACTCACGCACTTTACTCTGATCTGCACCGCTCCCTCGAGCAAACAACAGCAGACCAAACACCGCATGCCATCTCTCGCGTGGGCCACCAGTAGTATCTGACGACCCCCTGACTTCTGCACGGGGCACCGTCTACAATCTGGCCATTGCTATCCCCACTGATTGTGGGGATGGACTAGGGGCTATTGGCACCAGGACATGCGCAATGGGTGCAAACTGATATCACATCGGGGTGAAAATCAAAATTGCTTGTAGCTGCTTCTTCCATCTATACTTTGAAATTTGAATTATTTGTATAAGAAAAACTTAGCAACTGCTAAATTTTGATTTTTTTTTTCGTCAATCTTTTCATTTACACGTATTTGCATTTAAAATTTAAAAAAGATAATATGTATATATATATATATATATATATATATATATATATATATATATATATATATATATATGTATATATATATGTGTGTGTGTGTATGTATACATATATATATATATATATATATATATATATATATATATATATATATATATATGTATATATGTATATATATATATATATATATATATATGTATGTATGTATATATATATGTGTGTATATATATATATATATATATATATATATATATATATATATATATATATATATATATATATATATATATATATATGTATATATATATGTGTGTGTGTGTATGTATACATATATATAAATGTGTATACATATATATATATATATATATATATATATATATATATATGTATATATGTATATATATATATATATATATATATATATGTATGTATGTATATATATATGTGTGTATATATATATATATATATATATATATATATATATATATATATATATATATATGTTGGAACCAAACTCCGAAATCGGACAATGTCCGAAAAAAATGCTCACATCGCGAATGGATCACTGAGAAATTTGCCAAGTCCGAAGTGTTACATTATTTCAGAGATTGTGCACTTCAATTTGACCAATTCATGATCGGGCAAATTAGTAGTGAGCCAAGTCCGATTTCACACTTGGAGGACGGGCGAAAATGGAGGTAGATATAAGTGGTAGATGTTCACGATGTCCTCTGTTGATGACGGTGTTAAATCGGCCACAACTACGTGTGCAAATGAAATGAGAGGTAAATTTCTCGAATCTTTGGGTTGTTTTTTAGAAAGTTCGGGCGACAACAGTTGTGTTTTCAAGCTCGAAAAACATGAAAAGTTGATTGCGGAAGTGAAATGCAGTGTGGAGAAAAGAAAAAACAAGCAGCCCCTCACCTCTAAGGACTACAGAAGACTAAAACGGTATGAGGTAGTACCTACTTGTAGTATCGAAAAATTCATTAAAAAAATGACGGATGATGACCAAACCATACAATATTTTTGTCATACTTACGGAATTTTTGAAGTTATTCATAAAGCTCATATGGCTTTGGGTAACAAAAAATAAAATGCATGGAAAAGGAACTACAACATAAATACTGTAATGTGCCTTGAAAAGTGATCAAACTGTAACTTTCTCTCTGTGAACAGTGTCACTTGAGAAAAAAGGTTAAAAACAAGGGAGTCGTTGTTAAACCAATACTTACTAACGCATTCCGAAAGCGAGGACAGGTCGACCTTATTGACATGCAATCAGAGCCTGATCGCGATTATAAATTCATTTTGAACTATCAAGATCATCTTACCAAATTCCTTTTTTTTCGCCCACTGAAAACGAAAATAGCTGAAGAAGTTTCTTATAATTTAATGGATATTTTTTGTATCATAGAAGCTCCCTCTATTTTGCAGTCCGATAACAGACGAAAGTTCTCGAATAAAATCATAAAAGAGCTAGCATATATGTTTGAAGCAAAAATTGTTCATGGAAAACCCAGACACTCTCAAAGAAAAGGCTCCATCAAACGTGCAAACCAAGATGTTCGTGATATGTTAGTGACGTGGATGGCAGACAATCATACAAGTCAGTAGGCAGAAGGCTTACGAATCGTTCAAATGAAAAAAAAATCGTACCTACCGTCGTGGAATCACCAGAAGCCCATACGAAGCTCTGTTTGGTGTTTTACTTACTAGCGGACTTCTCCAGGAATTGTGTTGTTTAACGGACCTTGAGACTGAAGAACAACTTGAAGAGGTTTTGGCCAACATTCCTGAAAGTAAACATGAAACTGATTCATCAGATTCTGAAAACTCTGATGTGTCCATCTTACAAAAAAGGAAGATGTTAATTAAAGAGAAACAAGCTGATTGTGCCAAAAAACGAAAAATTAAGCGGACGAAATGCTAAGAGGCAGTGATGCTAAATTTCCTCCCATGAGCGTCGGTCAGACCGTTGTGTTATGGATTCCAGAACTCGACAGAGGAAGAGCTGCACCCAGAAATGTGATAGCTGTGATAATGGAAGTGAACGATGATGGGCTATACAAATTCGGTACGAAATCTGGAATATTAGAGAAGTTATATTCCAGAAATAAATTCCAACTGACTGAAGACAACTTCAAATCTGAAAAAGACGTTCCAAGCTTCGTACACTCCCTTCGAACCACAGTTACCCTGGAATCATGAAGCTCACAAGGTTTCATCCAATGCAGTTGTAGAAAGCAGTGTGAAAGCAAAAGATACAAGTGCCTATCAACTGGCATCAAATGTGCCATAAGAGTTCTGCCTGCAAGAATAAATAACAGTGCATTTTTCATAATTTTTTCCATCATTTATTATTTTACTATGTTTTTATTTTTTTTTTTCACTATGGACATAATTTTTTAACTGTGAGGTTTTTAAAATAGTCAATACATATCGTTAAAATTATCTTTTAACTCATTTAATTCATTTTATTTAAGTCAAATAATTAGAGTAAAAAATTATTGCTTTCTGACTTTGATCATTCTTCAACTGCCTATTCGCAAAGTGAGCAATTTAGAATGCTCAAAGTGGGAACTGAAATTAAGTTTCGTACTCTGCGCACTACTGATTTGCCCATATGCGAAATGATCATTTGTAAATGACCCAAGTCCGAAATAATGTAACATTTCGGACTTGACCCATTTGTATTAGATCCATTGGCGTTGTGATAATTTTTTTCGGACATTGTCCGATTTCGGAGTTGGGGTCGAACATATATATATGAATATTTATATATATAAAATATAAACAATAGAAATAAACAAAAATTAAAAATCAAGCATAGACTGCTAAATCACTTCAACATAAAACATATCCTGCAAAGAAAACATTTTCAATAGAGGATAGCGCAGAAGCTTCATATCCCCATAATGAAAACAAATACATAATCCAACAGAGATAGATAAAAATAATACAAATATAGACAAGAAACAAACAGAAATCAAGCACTCTGGGCATCCACGCACCAACGGCAAGATTCTGTATAAGTGCCGGAACTGAACCATAAAACAATAGAGGTAACCGACAGGTCTCTTCATCAGAGAGCCTAACCATGTCAGTTACCTCAAGGGGAACTTTCTGAATAGGATGCAGGTAAACCCAAAAAACACCCCAAGGCCCCGAGTCCCCCAAAGAAGCAATAAGTCAAAAAGAAAATGAAAAGACAAACACAACTTACAGTATGGGCTCAACGCACCTTACATGCAAGCACACAAAATCCTAATGCAAAATAAAAGATGCGTACACACCCCAATTCCGTAAGTGACGGTTATGGCGAAACAGCAGCCAATTCTATCCTAAAAAATACGTCATTGTAACATTACTATAGCGCCACCCCCCATTACAGCCTAACCAAATGAAAACACAAATACTATTCTAAACATCTTTAAAAATTCCTGAGTCTAAATGCCATTTTTTTTAAACTTTTAAATTGCCGAAATTTTTAGTGAAATCGTTTTTTCTTAAGTTTTCCTCGAAAATGCTACATGCCTCCAAAAAATCCCCAGCGTTGTTACATATGTTTTTTATTCTGTAAAGCTGTGAGTAAAAAATATTATAATAAATTTTATAGTTTAAGTTGCTATGGAAATTGGTAAACGTAATAACCTCGAAGTTAAAATCTAACCTTTTATCATATATTCCTATTTTTATTTTTCTATTTTGAATTTTAATTTTTAAATCCAGATAAGTCGCACAAAGATTATTATCGTTAGTCCGGTTTAAAGTTAGTTCCTTTGGGTAGATTTGGTCCTTTGGGTAGATTTATCTGGATTTAAAAATTAAAATTCAAAATAGAGAAATAAAAATAGGGATATATGATAAAAGGTTAGATTTTAACTTCGAGGTTATTACGTTTACCAATTTCCATAGCAACTTAAACTATAAAATTTATTATAATATTTTTTACTCACAACTTTACAGAATAAAAAACATATGTAACAACGCTGGGGATTTTTTGGAGGCATGTAGCATTTTCGAGGAAAACTTAAGAAAAAACGATTTCACTAAAAATTTCGGCAATTTAAAAGTTTTAAAAAAATGGCATTTAGACTCAGGAATTTTTAAAGATGTTTAGAATAGTATTTGTGTTTTCATTTGGTTAGGCTGTAATGGGGGGTGGCGCTATAGTAATGTTACAATGACGTATTTTTTAGGATAGAATTGGCTGCTGTTTCGCCATAACCGTCACTTACGGAATTGGGGTGTGTACGCATCTTTTATTTTGCATTAGGATTTTGTGTGCTTGCATGTAAGGTGCGTTGAGCCCATACTGTAAGTTGTGTTTGTCTTTTCATTTTCTTTTTGACTTATTGCTTCTTTGGGGGACTCGGGGCCTTGGGATGTTTTTTGGGTTTACCTGCATCCTATTCAGAAAGTTCCCCTTGAGGTAACTGACATGGTTAGGCTCTCTGATGAAGAGACCTGTCGGTTACCTCTATTGTTTTATGGTTCAGTTCCGGCACTTATACAGAATCTTGCCGTTGGTGCGTGGATGCCCAGAGTGCTTGATTTCTGTTTGTTTCTTGTCTATATTTGTATTATTTTTATCTATCTCTGTTGGATTATGTATATTTATATATATATGTATATATATATATATATATATATATATATATATATATATATATATATATATATATATATATATACATACATATATATATATATATATGTATATATATATATATACATACATATATATGTATATATATGTATGTATATATGTATATATATATATATATATATATATATATATATATATATATATATATATATATATATACTATATATGTATATATATGTATATTTATATATATGACAGGGATGGTGTTTTCACCCGTGTTTAAATATTCTTCTTGCAGTCATCGTGTCCTTCAATTAGTTTGGCGAGTGGCAGGCAATGATTCACAAGACAGTCAATAATATTTAATCCTTATTTATTGCGTTTCTTGAAATAACCACGCTCCAGGGTAATTTTTCCCTCTTAGCCATTTTGATAACTTTTTCGGCACGCAGCCGCGTTTTTGAAAGAATTTTTTGAAAGAATCTTTTCAAATCATATAATACTTTTTTGGCATAACACACACATGGACACATATACAGTCAAACCTCCATATATCGAAGTAGCAAATTGCTGGAAATAAATTTGATATATAGAAATTTCGATATATAGAATTGATCTTAGTTTTATCGTAATTCTCCTAAAACATTAAAATTAAAGCTTATTTCCGTATACGAAACTTCATTTCTAATTTAAATGGGAATCAAATTAAATGAAAGTTAATAACTAAAAAAAAGAATAAATATGAAAGATTTATTGAGTACTACGTACCTTTTAAAAAACAATAATCCAGACAGTGGTTAAAATGATCACAGTTACATTCTTTTGAAAAAACTACGAATAACTTGCAGAACAGCCAGTTTTGCGGAAAGTTCATCAAAGAAATGTTCGCATTTATTCAGTCCACTAAAAACTTCATCAGGGACATTTTCCGCGAATCGGAAGTCCACGACGTTTTGTTTCAAAAGCCAAAAATTGGGAGATTTTATTCTAAAGTGGAATAAAATTCCCAAAATTAAAATAAATTTTTTTCTCTTTAAATTTCTATATATAGAGATTTTTTCGATATATAGAAACAGTTTTTCTATGTAATGAACATGGAGATTCGCTAAGAGTTCGATATATAGAAAATTTTTGATATGAGGAAGTTCGATATATGGAGGTTCGACTGTATATGTATTTGTATACACTCTTAGACAAAAAAAAGACGCACCAAGAAGGGGTAATGCAAATTGGACACAAATTGATATGCATACAGGTTTCCACGGAAAATGGAAAATTTTAAAGTTTGGCGGCCAATGAATGAACATGAGACGCTGCTTCGCATCTTAACTGCGCAACTGGCAGGATATTAAAGAGGAGAAATTTCGATTCTAGGTCATAAATTCTTTGCGAATTTAAATCTGTGTTCTCAGGTAGACAGTAACCATGCCTCGCATACAGGTGCGCGAACAATATGCGCAGATGTCATGATTTGAGAGAGGACGTGTAGTTGGGCTCAAAGAAGTCGGTTGATATAATCGGCGAATCGCTCGACATTTGGATAGGAGTGATGCCACTATTAGATGATGTTGGCAGGAATGGGTGAGCCATTATCGAACACAGCGTCAAGATGGAAGCGGTCGAAATAGAGAAACCACAGAACGTGAGGACCGAGCAATCGTCAGAGCGGAACTCACAGCCCCAGATTCATCATTATCATCGATCGTACGTGCAATTGGTGCTTTAGTAACTGCAAGGACCATTCATAGGTGGCTCAAAGGGGGCAGAGCTCAAGGCACCCCTTGCGCCGACTACCATTGACCTCTGTACACTGACAAGCCCGTTTGCAGTGGTGTCGGGCCCATTCGACCTGGAATGTCACTGAATGGGGTAGAATTGTCTTCAGTGATGATTCCCGCTTCGAATACGTGTCTGGAGGCGCCCCGGACAGCGGTGGGATACCTACCTGACTGTCTTCCATCATACGGGCCGATAACCAGGAGTGATGGTCTGGGGTGTTATTTCATTTCATAGCAGGACCACTTTGGTTGTCATCCGCGGCACCCTTACAGCACAGCGGTACGTCGACGATATTCTACGTTGTGTTTCCCTTCATATCACGTCATCCTGGGCTTACATTTCAGCAAGATAATACCCGCCAACACACGACGAGAGTTTTTACTGTTTGTCTTCGTGCTTTCCCTACACTACCTTGGCCAGCAAGGTCGCCGGATCTGTCCCCCATTGAACACGTTTGGAGCATTATGAGAAGGGCCTTCTAACCAGCTCGAGATTACACGATCTAACGCGCTAATTGGATAGAATTTAGCACGATATCCCTCAGGAGGATATCCACCTGTATCAACCAATACCAAGACGAATAACTGCTTTGCACAAGGGCCAGAGATTGACCAACGCGTTATTGACTTTTCTTACTTTGGTAAGCTCTTTCTCTTGAATAAATTAACCAATTTTTCTAAAATTGTAATCATTTGTTTTTCTGTACATGTGCATCACATATACCAATTTTCGTCACATTCGGAAAAATCCTTCCTGGTGCGTCGTTTTTTATTTGTCTAAGAGTGATATATATATACATAATACATAGGTGGCTCAGACTTATGTATATATCAGTTTTATGTATATACATATATATATGTATATATATATATATATATATATATATATATATATATATATATATATATATACATATATATAGATATATATATACATATATATATGAATATATATATATATATATATATATATATATATATATATATATATATATACATATATATAGATATATATATACATATATATAGATATATATATACATATATATATATATATATATATATATATATATATATATATATATATATATATATATATATATATATATATATATATATATATATATATATATATACATATATATATATATATATATATATATATACATATATATATATATATATATACATATATATATGTATGTATATATATATATATATATATATATACATATGTATGTACATATATATATATATATATATATATATATATATATATATATATATATATATATATATATACTAGGGTGGGTCGATTTTTACTTTTTTTAAAAATCGAAATCGCCTGTGGTGGGAAAAGCTGTGTATTGCTATCAAATGTTTGTAAAAAACTTTTTTTTTTTAAATTAAAATATATTTAGGCCCCCCGCCCGGCCCGTGAAGTTTCTCCAAAACCGTAAAAAAAGCCTTTTTTATTTATTTTTTAATTTTTTACGTACCAAAAATTTTAACCGCCTGTAGTGGAAATTGTTACATAGCAAGTCCCTTTGTTTGTGAAAAATATTATTTTGATATTGTATCATATTTAGGCCAGAGAAATTTGTTTTGAATTTCACCGATAGATGGTGTGATTGTACTGCGTGGTTTCATAAAAAGTTTCATAAAAAAGTTTCATAAAAAATTCATGAATATAAGGAAGTCTACTGGAAAAACAAGTGAAGCTGGGAAAATTAAATTAAGAAGGTTTCAAAATGATGGAAAATCTACACTGTTTGATATCTCAACATGTAAGTGTCATGAATTTTCATTGTGCACATGTGGGAAGTCATGAAATGTGACGGTTTTGGAAAAAGAATCTTTGAAGGACCAGAGATCTTGGATGAAAATGTATATGTGGAATTTGGATGCTAAAATCACTAGGGTGCTAAAACTTAGAGTGGCAAGGAAAGCAATGGATGCTGAACGTGTGAATAAGCAAAAATCTGTAACTGAGATAAATAGCCAACCTCAACAATGAGAAACTATTATGGATGGTAGGTCTACTTATGAAAGTGAAGATGATTTTTATTTTGATGAGGATTTTAAGCAAATTGCTGCATCTTCAAAAGAAGTAGGCAGCTCCAAAAGTGTATGCAAAAGTTTGGTTTCTCACTAAAAGTGAGCTTTCATGCACAGCTGGTACACAGAATCTTTGGGAAGTTATACACTACTCACGATATCTGAGCGATGAGCTGAAATTAGTAGTGGATCCTGTGATGCAAATGAATGATTTTATGGTCACCCAGAAAACCTGCTGATTGCCATGATCAACGACAAACGATCCTGTGTGAGGAAATTAGGCTTCAGAAGAATCATGAAGGCCCGAGCACTTCTCAATGAAACAACTTGTGATTTTGTCATTCTGCCTCTCAAATTTCACGCAAACGACTGTGCAGAACTGATCAATTGGAAGAAATGTTCACTTACAGAACTTCCACTGACTAAACATATACCCAGTGCAGAAATTGAGAAAATGGCTGAAATAGGTGGCTTTATTAAAAGTAGGCTGTGGACTCTCCCATGCCGTACACAAGATGTCGAAAGGGCAGTCAAGATAGTGTCAGAGGTATCCTCATATGTCCATAGAACAAAAAGTCTCGATGGCTTTATACGTACAACACTGGCGTCTCGAAAGCTGATGCCAAACTTCGGAAATAAGGCAAAATAAAAAGTGTAAGATTGCTATATCACTAAACAGGAAAAAAAAAACTGCCATATTTGGTTGGGAGGGTGGATGGGTGAGAGAGGAATTCGATTGCACCCCCCTCTTTGTGGTGATTTCTGGGTTATTCTGCCATAATTTTGGCAAAATAAGCAAAGAGCTGTTTTAACTCTTTGACACAGATGGAACATTGAGTTTAATAATGACTTTAATTTTTAAAATACGTTTATTAAAAATTCTGCTTCAAAGGGTTAAAATATCAAAATTTCGCCGGCCTAGAGACGGCTTTAAATATGAAACGATATCAAAATAATATTTTTCACAAACAAAGGGTCTTGCTATGCAACAATTTCCACTACAGGCGGTTAAAATTTTTGATACGTAAAAATATTTAAAAATAAATAAAAAATGCTTTTTTTTACGTTTTTGGAGAAACTTCAAGGGCCTGGTGGGGGACCTAAATATATTTTAATTTTAAAAAAAATTCACAAACATAGGGTCTTGCTGTGCAACAATTTCCACTACCGGCGGTTAAAATTTTTGACACGTAAAAAATTAAAAAAAAAATAAATAAATGCATTTTTTTACATTTTTGGAGAAACTTAAAGGGCCGGGTGGGGGGGGGGGCTAAATGCATTTTAATTTCAAAAAAAATTTTTACAAACATTTGATAGCAATACACAGCTTTTCCCACCACAGGCGATTTCGATTTTTAAAAAAAGTGAAACGACCCACCCTAATATATACATAAAACAGTTCCGTAACTGACTGACTGACTGACATACAACGCACGGAACAAACCGCTGGACCTACAGAGTTAAAATTTTGCATGGCGATTCTTCTTATAGTGTAGGGGTACACTAAGAGAGATTTTTGAAAAGTTCTTCTTATATTTTTTAAAAATAAATTTTTAAGCTGTTTTAGTAACTTTTTTTAAGTTTGCATTTAAAATAATAATTTGAGGGTTATAAAATTTATATCACGAGAAAGACCATAAAAATTCCTTGAAACTGAAATCTTTTTCGAATCTTTACCTCTATTTTCTGATTTTTGGTGAATTTTTAAAGATTAATTTTTAGAATTTAATTGATTAAATGCTGATCACGTGATTTCTTTTTCTGGTACTTTAAATAAATTTATCGTCACTTGCATAACAACTAAATAGACAAAAAAATATTTTTTTTCTTGCTAATGCAGCAGACGATTGGATATTATCCAAGAAAAATAAATATCTCTTAACGATTTTTTTATAAATATATCTATATAGAGCTTGTCTGTTTGTTTGTCTGCTATAGAATCATAGACTGTTTCACCCACCGGGACCAAATTCGGCACAATTAATGTTTAGGAAACGAGAAACTTAAATCAGGAAAAACGAAATTTGGGGCTCAATTAGTTTTTTTAAATTAATTTTTTAATGATTTTTGTGCCCCTAAGCGCATCTCTTAAATGTGGAGACAGCCCCTTCATCACAATAAGTCAAATTCGATACGCGGGGGAAAAGACGCTTGTTCTGAGCGGTGATTTGGGATGGTTTGAGAGTTGGTCTGGGGGTGACGGGGGGGGGGGGGGGCGAAGTGTTTATTTTATTTTTCTTACGTTTAGTGGAGTCGTGAGTTTAAAAAGGTTGGATACCGCTGCTTTAGACAATATTAGACAATGGCGTTCAAACTAATAGAACTTAATAAAATTTGAAAAAAATGGAAGAAAAAAAAAGAAAAATTAATTTGTCCCATGGTCAGTTTTTGGAAGCCTTCTGTTGATCTAAATATATTAATTGTTTGAGGATCATAAAATGGGAAGAACTTTAAGAGTTCTACAGGTTTTTTCCCCTAAGTTCGCGAAACAGAGTTAACATACGATATGTATTTGAATTACTTATTCCGTGAAACCATATAAGATAAATCTTTTAGAGTTTTGGGGTTTTTTTAAGCGGTGGGAGGAAAAGCTCTTTAAAAAGAGAAACATAACGACACATAACTTTCATTCTGAACTATTAGTCCATTAGTTATATTAAGGCATAAGAAAATTAATGAAATTATTTTTAAAGAATGATTGCCCGGCTAGATATATAGATATAAAATTTTTCATGCTTTCCATCAAACAAATACTGGGTATATCATTACAGCAGAAACGCGCTAAGTGCATTCTGTCTGGTCAGATGAACATGAAGAGCGGGGGGGCAGCCCAGTATTTTTTTGAGGGAATGCATGAAAAATTTTATATCTATAAACCTACCCGAGCAACGCCGGGCATTAATCCTAGTATATATATATATATATATACACAGTGCGTCAAATAAGTTTTAAGACTCGTCCCAGAGCGCAGGCTGTAAAGGTGCTGTGAGTGTAAATCCGCATGTGTCATAACGTCCATTGTCTGCTGGCACACTGCTAACAAGTTGTGCGCATTTCGTTAAGTAGTTGAGAGAAGGCGAGCGTTTATTGCAGAAGTGAATATTTTTCATGTTGATTTTTTAAGATGGAGCAAAGAGCTGTAATTAAATTTAACCCAAAACTTGGTAAAAGTACTTCGGAAACATACCAACTCATGAAACAAGTTTACGGTGACTGTTGTTTAAGCATATGAAATGTTTTTGTGTGGCACAAACGTTTTTTGGACGGAAGAGATACGGAAGAAGATGATCAGCGTAGTGGAAGACCAATTTCATCTAGGAGACCTGAAGTTATTGATAAAGTACGAAATTTCGTAACAAACAATCGCTGTGCATCACTGAGAATGATGGAAGACTCTTTAAACATCAACAAAGATAGAATTCGAACCATCCTGCATAAAGATTTGGCAAAACAAAAGTGTGTGCTAAATTTGTTCCCCACACTTTAACCCCTGAACAAAAGGCAATGAGAAGTGCACATTGGGGAGACATTATTTCAGCCGCTGAAAACGATCCAAACTTCTTGAAGTCCATTGTTACAGGGGATGAAACCTGGTGTTTCCAATATGATCCTGAAACAAAGCGAAAATGTGCGGAATGGAAGTCACCAAATTCACCGCAAGCCAAAAAGACAAGAAAAGTTCCATCCAAAATCAAAACAATGCTCATTACATTCTTCGATAGTAAAGGTATTATCCACAAAGAATTTATTCCAAATGGACAAACAATTACAGGTCAATACTACTTAGCTGTTTTAAAGCGTTTAATGGCCAGAAATCGTCGCATTCGTCAAGACTATAGGACTGAAAGCAGTTGGTGTTTGTTACACGACAATGCACCCAGTCACACCTGCCTTATTGTTAGTCGATTTTGGGCAAAAAATAATGTCTGTGTGTTGAACCATCCACCGTATTCACCTGATTTAGCAACCTGTGACTGCTCCTTATTCCCAAAACTTAAAATGAAGTTAAAAGGGTGGTATTTTGAGGATATTTCGACAATACAAGAAGCTTGGACGCGTGCTTTGCAGGCCATTCCACAAAGTGATTTACAACAGGCTTTCGATTCATTATTAAATCGCTGTAAAAAGTGCATTGAAGCCGGAGGGTCCTATTTTGAATAAAAAACCAAAACAAGTATTGATTTCTTGTTTCCATTTCTTTTTACAGACCCAGTCTTAAAACTTATTTGACGCACTGTATATATATATATATATATATATATATATATATATATATATATATATATATATATATATATATATATATATATATATATATATATATATATATATATATATATATATTTCATCAATTGTATACATTGATCGCCGCATTTTTTATAAATATATATATTCATTTTATTTGGCATTAATTGCATACATTCACCGTTGTATTTAATTTGAATGTACTCCGTAGCGAAGCGCGGGTTTTCAGCTAATATATATATATATATATGTATGTATGCATATATATATATATATATATATATATATATATATATATATATATATATATATATATATATATATATATATATATATATATATATATATACACACACTGAAGTGCCACTGAATTAGGGATTGCAAAGCCTATGCAAATTGTGTAGCGCTGCGCATCATGTATGCGCAAGTGAGGGCGCTGTGGTAACTGCATATATAGCGCGTATTGTGGTTGTTCTGAATTAGTTGTTGGAATTGCCAGTATGGGTAAACTGCCTGATTTAGACGCCTTCGATCGCGGACAAATCGTAGGTGCGCGACGCATGGGCCATTCAATTTCCGAAATCGTCACACAGCTAGGATTTTCAAGGTCGACAGTGTCAAGAGTATACCATGAATACATGGATGGTGGAAAAAAACTAGCGATCGGGCAAATTGCAAAGGACAATTAGCCTTGACAGTGCGTGGTGAGAGACGGCTCAGGCGTATTGTACGTAGCCAGCGAAGCCAAACATTAGCTCAAATTACCACCCAGTTTAATGACGGTGCCAGTCGTACAGTTAGTAAACGGACTGTGCAACGCTCGCTTCACCGTATGGGTTTCGGGAGCCGTCGACCTACGAGAGTACCATTGCTCTATACTCGTCATCGGGCTGCACGTCTTGCCTGGGCAAGAGAGCATAGAGACTGGAGTGTATAGGACTGGAATCGAGTAGCATGGAGTGATGAGTCTCGATTCCGACTACTTAACGCCGACGGGAGGCTGAGAATATGGCGTCAGGCTCATGAAGCCATGGATCTGCATGCCTGGCTGGAACTGTACAACGGCATGGTGGCTCAATCATGGTCTGGGGTGTTTTTTCGTGGCACAGTTTGGGATCTTTGGTGCGTGTACCAACCTCCCTCAATGCAATTCGGTACGTAGAGTTGCTGGGTGATCACCTCCATCCGTTTATGCTGTTCTGTTATCCGCACGGTAATGGAGTTTTCCAGCGAGACAACTGTACCTCTCACAAGTCCCGGTTGGCTACTGGCTGGTTGGATGAGCATTCCTCTGACTTCTCTGTCATGAATTGGCCACCTAGAAGCCCAGACTTAAATCCTATTGAGCATCTTTGGGATGTTTTGGAACAAGGCGTGAAAGACCATCACACAGCACCAAAGAACCTTACTGAATTATGGACAGCTTTAGCCAATATTTGGCAAGCCATTCCCGTGGAACGTTTCCAGAAACTTGTTGAATCTATGCCTCGTCGTGTGGCAGCCGTTATCAAGGCCATAGGAGGCCCAACTCTTTACTAGGTATGTATCCCTAATTCAGTGGCACTTCAGTGTATATATATATATATATATATATATATATATATATATATATATATATATATATATATGTATACATATACATATACATATCCAGGCACACATATGTACTAGAAATATGTATATAGATATATTAGTACATTAGAAATAAACTAATTAGATTACAGAATGCTGACGACAGCAGCATATGATACGTTTTAAAAGTTGACCACTATGTTGTTGTTGTTTCTAATCTCCATGTGTAGCTTCTGCTAGACGAGATACACGATATTGTTCACTTGCAAGAAATCAAAAATAAGGGAATGGAAGATCAAACAGGTGGTCTCGGGACAACCCCAGGCGCTCAAGACTGTGTGCAGGAAAGGCTTGCTCGGTATGACACTTAGGACGATTTGGGATGAAATTTACGACTGCCTTAGAAAGTTAGGCTCCTCAGATGGCCACTGAAAAAGCGGGAAAGTGCCGCCTGGGTACGTCTGTCGCAGTATAGAGCAAGGGATCTTCCAGGACGATTAGCACGATACTAAGAGTGTGCCGGGGAGACGAGACAAGTCTATTTATCATCAGAAAGCATTTCTGGCAGAGTACAGCTCGAGGAGGAAAGTCAAGGAAATAGTGGACGGCTGGGAAGAGAAAAATGGCATCCTCTGTTAGTCGCAAGTACCGGAGCACCAGAAGGGCTGACTTTCTTCTTGAGCCTGTAGACATTAGCTGGCTATAATGGAATGGCCTTCACGTCTTGGGTGGCCCTACCAGGAGAATCAACCACACTAATCTATAAATATAAAACAGTTCCGCAACTGACTCACTGACTGACATACAAAGCACAGACCAAACCGCTGGACCTAAAGGGCTGAAATTTTGCATGGCGATTCTTCTCATGGTGTAGGGGTGCACTAAGAAAGATTTTTCAAAAATTCTTCTTAGATTGTTTTAAATTAAATTTTTAAGCTGTTTTTTTGTAACTTTTTTAAAGTTTGCATTTAAAATAATAATTTGAGGGTTATAAAATTTATATCACGAGAAAGATCCTAAAAAGTCCTTTAAAATGAGATCGTTTTCGAATCTTTAGCTGAATTTTCTGATTTTCGGGGAATTTTTAAAGATTAATTTTTAGAATTTAATTTATTAAATGCCGATCACATGATTTCTTTTTCTGGTACTTTAAATGAATTTATCGTCACGTGCATAAAAACTAAATAGACAAAAAAAAATTTTTTTTTTCTTGATAATGCGGCAGACGATTGGACATTATCCAAAAAAATATTAAAATGCAGTAAAAGAAACGTTCTACAAACTGTACTTTATTAACTGTACTATATTCTTTTGTATTCTTTATATTAGATTTAATTTGAATATTTTCTTCTACATTATTTTGTCTATAAAAATATCCCTTACGATTTTTTTATAAATATATATATATATATATATATTTTTACATCAATTGTATACATTCATCGTCTTATTTATTTATTACATATATATATATATATATATATATATATATATATATATATATATATATATTTATTTATTTATTAGTTTATTTAATTTTGGCATTAATTGCATACATTGACCGTTGTATTTACTTTGAATGTACGCCGTAGCGAAGTGCGGGTTTTCATCTAGTCTTTCTATATGTTAGATCATATTATGTCTCAAAATTTAAACGTAATGAGATTAAATTAATTTCAAAATTCGTTTCCCTAAGGATCTTCGGCTAAATGTTCTTTCTATTACCAGTAGACTGGAATAATGAAATATTTTTTATTATTTTGTAAATTTTTCTTCTATTTTCCTATGTTTTTTTTATCAATTTTGTAATTATTGCTTAAATTAATCTAAATATTAGAATTTTTTTATTCATCGCAATATATAATATCGGTGTCTGTATATAGGCTGATTTGTAAATTGGCCAGCATATCAGTTTTGACTCTGCGATAGGCCGACAGATGGCAGCACCAAATTACGTATGGATGCATTTTGTGATTTTTTTCAAAAACTAACATTCATCATCTGCTGCTGTGATCTAATTAATTTATTTTTAATATATTTATAAATATATTTCTATTAAATATGCTTGCTTACATATATATATATATATATATATATATATATACAGTGGAATCTCGATCTATCGTTTTTCAAGGGATCGACTGAATTGAACGATAAATGCGGGAAAACGATAGATGTGGGAACATAACAAAGCAATATGATCGTCGGGACTGGGTGAAATAAACAATACATACGGGAAAACAGTGATTCGGGAAACGAACGATCAAGATTCCACTGTATATATCTATATATATATATATATATATATATATATATATATTAAACAGTTCCGTAACTGACTCATTCATTCACTGACTGACTGACTGACATACAACGAACAGGCCAAACCGCTGGACCTAAAAAGCTGAAATTTTGCATGGCGATTCTTCTAATAGTGTAGGGGTGCACTAAGAAAGATTTTTCAAAAATTCTTCTTAGATTTTTTTAAATAAAATTTTTAAGCTGTTTTTTAAACTTTTTATACGTTTGCATTTAAAATAATACATTGAGGGTTATAAAATTTATATCACGAGAAAGATCATAAAAATTCCTTCAAAATGAAATTTTTTTCGAATTTTTACCTCCCTTTCCTGATTTTTGGTGAATTTTTAAAGATTAATTTTTAGAATTTAATTTATTAAATGCTGATCACATGATTTCTTTTTCTGGTACTTTCAATAAATTTATCGTCACGTGCGTAACAACTAAATAGACAAAAAAAATATTTTTTTCTCTTTCTAATGCAGCAGACGATTGGATATTATCCAAAAAAAATGCATATCCCTTACGATTTTCTTATAAATATATATAGATAGATATATATATATTTTACATCAATTGTATACATTGATCATTGCATTTATTATAAATATATATATTTATTTTTTGGCATAATTGCATACCGTTGACCGTTGTATTTAATTTGAATGTACTCCGTAGCGAAGCGCGGGTTTTCAGCTAGTATATATATATATAGTTGCATCAGAGGGTTTGTCTTAAACATACGGGTATTGTAAAAATTCATACCATTTCTACCGCCTATCAAACCTTGAAGCATCTGTGTGTATATATATATATATATATATATATATATATATATATATATATATATATATATATATATATATAAACACAAGTATGTGTACATGTATATGTCGATGGCTAATTGACAAATCCCGCTTATTGCAAGGAGCACGGTCATTTTGCAATGCG